>NBIV01000050.1:0-352720 GCA_003194525.1 Gracilariopsis chorda | reverse complement strand
GCGCCGCTGAAACAGCTTAGAAGCCCAGTCTACGGGCAGCGAGCCCGCAATATTTTTCTATGTCGGAAGGGGATGAAGGGGTTGGGGTGACTAGCGCACCAGAGCAGTTGCAATCTCCCATACAAACGGTAGTTCCGGCACCTGTACCACAACCTGGAGAGACAAGCTGCGTTAATTCACTGATGGCGTCTGGTGCATGTGTGGTTACAGTCTGAGAATTGGGCGGAAGCACAAGAGCGATCTTCGCATTCCGCGAAGCAGCCGCAAAAATACACAAACGCCGTAGTGTAGTCGGTGCTGATGCCCTTGCGTGCATGACAAAGTAGCTACGGAAAGCATTTTACTGCATATTGCAGAAAGAGAAAGCAAGGGGTTCAACAACGGGTCCCAGCCGCTGTGTGGAAGCTGGTATATAAGGACTACTTGGATGACGGTAAAGCGAAATGTGAGATTGCAGGAGTTTCAATTCGACAAAAGATGTGCCACAGGAACGTACACTGCAAAACGCTCTGCGCAGTGCTCTAGATGACGTACAAAACTGAAGTATCTGATAGCCGGGGCAGCTATGTGCTTTGCAAAATGATGACCTTATGCAAAAGTTGAAGGAGACAGATACTTACAACAAGAAGAAAATGGGGGATTTTCGCGAGTCTCTGATCTCTCAAAGCACTAGGAAGTCGGACGATGCGGGTTCGGAGTCTGTTGATAGACCTTGTGCCCGAGGAAAAACGCATGTGGAAGAAAAGATTTCTTTAGCAACCCGTCTAAAAAAGAAGCTCTTGAAGGACACGTGACTGCGATCTCATCTATGGTTACAGTGGTTCAGGAGAAGTCAGAACATTTATGCCGAGCAGTACAAAAGCAAACAAAGGTGCAAGAAAAACGAAGTTGTTAGCAGGCAAACGCTACGGGAAGAGCAATTGAAATCTCTGCAGAGCCAGGAGCTAGATAGACAGATCAAGCGATTGATTTAGCTTCATGAACAGGGTATCATCTCTGAGGTTGAATTCACAGAGCGTGTGAAGGTCATAGCGGAACTTTAAGCGCCCCACTCACCGTTTCTATCACTGTCCTAAACGTTAATTGAAAATTCCCTTCTCCTTCTGAGTAGAAAGTTGGTCAGGATTGCAGCACTGGTAAACATATGGGAGAAGACACTTCGTCTATTAGGGCATGTATCCAAAAAGCGCCTAAAGAGTTGTTTGAGACCACCGATTCCCCACTCCACTGTCACGCGATATCCCGCATGTAGTTTGTTAAAGGCTCGTAGTACTGGGTCTTGGTCTACATTTGCCAGCTCCCTGGCATCAAATGCACCGTAAGATGAAGTGATCCAGGCCAAGATACCCGGGATCTCCAAGCAAATACTCTACAGGATGCGGGGAGTCATGATCTACTGCGAAATGCTCTGGCCAATTTCGACTTAACCCGTGTCCCTGAGTACAGTCACATCATGATAAAGAACCAGCATATCCTGGCCCTATATAAAATCAACATACAGTCATAATCTATCACTACAGCACTATTGAAACAGTACATCTTCTTCCTACCATTAAAATAAGCCCTGTGGTGTCGGTCATGTGGTCGCCGTATGCGACAAAGTGTCCCGTCTACAAATCCAACACATCCCGGAAAAAGGGTATCATGCTTCGTTGCTGCTGTCTTTCAGCAGCGGTTGGCCAGGTGATCTCTGATGCCATAGATTCGTTAATTATGCCACAAACGAACAATGGATCATCGCTCAATGATGTACGACTATAGTTCCAATACGAGGCTTCCTCTCTCACGCCATTTCTTCCTCGCAGATACATAATGCAAGATAAAAGGCGTTCACTGGGCATTAGTTTTGAGGGTCTACCAGCCAGACCACGCACAATGTTGGTATGTCTTGCCCGTAGAATAATTATCGGGCAAACAACTGCACACAAGGCTTCAAACTCTGCAGGATAGAGCCCTGCATTAGTCTTAAAAAGCGACAGGTGTCCTTGAATGAGATTATTAAGTCTCGATATCTTCGGAATGAGGGGATTAACTGAAAAATCGCCGTCATATTTGTTGTCATCTAGCTCAGACAATACAACTGCACAAGCTTGTACTGTAGACACATAACCTTGGAATAGTAACAATGCGTGCCCAGCAACAGACGTAGCGCATGAAACATTTTCCTCCTCCTCCTCTATGTCCATGTTGCGGTGGTGGTGTTTTGATTCAGTTCACAGCTCTGGTGGGGCCTCAAGATGAAGGGCAGGATAGAGTACGTGTACAGAGGGGTCCTTGAGGACGTTTGAGGCACAGGTATCAAATGCGGATTGCTGGAGCTGATGTGGTGTAGTTATGTGCTAGCGAGGTTGTTGTAGCAAGATTGAGGGCTGGGGTGAATTAGAGTGGTAAATGTGCCAGGTGTAATGGCCGACTAGCTGTCCAGATGCAACGTTGAACGGAAGCCCGCGGAGTGTTGATGTTTCCACGAGCAGCGGCGAGGAGCGTTGGCTGGATGCAGCGGCGAGGTGAAGCTTGCAGCGGGTTGCTTTTGCCCTGAGCAGCGCGGTGGTGCACGATTGAGGATCGGGGCTGAGCAGAGAGGTAAATGTGGCAGGTGCAGTGACAACCTATATAGGAGATGCGCAGCGGAAAGGGTCTACCAGGTGTCCGGATGCAACCGTGAACTGAAAAAAGTAGCGTGTTGATTTTGCCACGAGCAGTGGCGCGGAGCGCTGGCTGTATCCAGCGGCGGGGAGAAAGCAAGGAGCAGTTTGTTTCTGCGAAGAGCTGCAGGGTGGTGAGTTGGCTGGAAGCAGCGACGAGGGAAGGCGGGACAGTGAGGATATGTGAGTTGGTGAGATGCAGCGGTGAGCTAAAGCGGTACAGTGGTGATTTGGCTTTGTGTGGAGAAGGGATGAGGTGGCCAGGACCATCGGCGAGATACAGTGCAGAGGTGCAGTGAGATGCTTCCACGCATGCAGGATGGCAACGAGCGACAGCAAGGTTGCGAGTAAAAAGGAAGCAAAACACGTCGTATACTTTCATTCTGACGTATATCGGTGTGAATGATAGTTCTTGAGAACACGCTGTGGATTGTTTCTGAGTTCGCAAATTTGTGACACGAACAACGAGTTTACTACGAGTTTTCATACTTTGCAGCCAACCCTATTGTTCCCGAAGTTTAAAGCGGTGTGCTTTGAACCCCGTAGTGGCTCTAAAAGTACCATGCAAACCAGCAAAACGAATTGTGAAGTTCTCAGGGCGAGCTGGTGAAGGTTTTCTTTTGTGGAAGTCTAGGACAGAAGTGCTTCCGCAACCAAAGGTAGGCTGCGATATGTGACATTGATACAATCAGTTCATCTCCTACCGATGAGAAGCCGTTGACGGCAAAGCTACTTGAAGTCACGAAAGCAAGAGATTTGTTGATGAGAGCTCTCGGGGACAAGCCATTGCGTCTCTGTCTGGCTGAGCAACACAACCCGTTCATGATGTGGAGGAAACTGGAAGACCGCTACACAGTATCCAACGGGTCTCTAAACTTCAACTACAGACTAAACGTACCCAGATGACATACAATGGGCAGCCAATGCAGGATTATATCGATTCTTTTGACGAGATATTTAACAGGGTTGCTGCAATGGGTACTGGTCTTGTAAAAGAGATGCAGGTGGCAATTTTCCTGGCCTCTTTTGGAGACAAAGCCACGTCTGTATATGGAAGCACAGTCACTGCTTTACAGACGATCAACTCCAACCGGTCATGGGAGATTGTCTCGGCCCGAATGCTCCAAGAGAATGAAGAAAGGATTTTCTCGCGATCTGGTGAAGGTATTTCAAAGAATGAGAACGCGCTTCGAGCATCTTGACAACCGGGAAACTGGACGAATAAAAAGGAGCGTTGGGAGACTAGGAGTTGTTACGTGTGTCGTAAGAAAGGTCATATTGCTTGAAACTGCAAAGAGAGAGCATTTCGCCAATCGTCAGGCGCATATGCTGGAAAACGGACTTATGACGATGCTGCAAATCAAGCGGATAGTGAACGACAGTACTGTTTTAACTACTTCAAGTGGGGTTCTGACGAAAACTGTCGTCTTTGGCGACTCCCGAACTGTTGTTACAGAGCTTCAAGGTGATGCTGTTCTTCGAACCAAGGTCAGGAGAAGCTCAGATGTGTTTGAGCATACTGTGCGTCTTTATGACGTGCTAGTGATCCCAGAAATCAGCGATACACTCATATCTTGTTCAGCTCTGTGTGACAAAGGAATGACCTTCACTTTTGGAAATGGCGGCTGCTCTGGAATGATGAATGGCAGAATATTTTTCTAAGGACGACGTGAAAAAGGTCTGTACTTGATTTATGAAGATCTTGTAAATCTTGGAATGCAAGGCAATGCTAATGTAGCATGCATTGAAGTAACTGATTAATTATGTCACGCAAGGCTTGGACAAGCAAATCAGTACAGCGTTAAATCTCTGTTACAGTCTGATGCTGTGCAGCTCATCCGTTCAACCAATTTTACGAGGAACATATGTGGCACGTGCGCTATGGCAAAGCAATCTCGATGCAGGCAACACAAGAACACGACCCGCGCAGTTGCCGTTGGTGAGATTGAGTACAGCTATATCTGTAGGCCCATGTCTGTGCACTTCCTTCGTGGGTCTCGGTTTTATTTCTCTTTCAAGGATAATGTTTCTGGATTCGCTGTGATTAAGCCGATACAGAAGAAGGGTGATGTCTTTCAAGAATTTAAGTCATTTGAGGCATGGGCTGAGAGAAAGTCCAATTGCATGATTGAGCACTTGCGCAGCTATCGGGGTGGAAAGTATGTTGCAATCAAATTATACTTGAAGTAGAGAGGTATCGGGTGGATACCTTCCTCATCTTATGCACCAAATGAAAATGGTGTCGCCGGACGAACGAATCGCACTATCGTGGAATGCGCACGATCGTTTTCTCTTGCACAATGGCCTACCACAGTAGTTTTTGGCAGAAGCGGTGGTCCATGTGGAGGACATTCGTAACAGATTTTTCTGCTCAGCTGTTAGGACTAAGACCAGCTTTGAGCTCGTCACTGGTAAGAAGCCTCGAATCGAGCATCTGAGAGTCTTTGGTTCCCACGCATGGGTACGTATTCCGAAGAAAAAGAGAAAGAAGATCGATTCGAAAAGCATGGAGGGTATTGCCATTGGCTGTTTTGAGAACATCCAATACAGTGTTTGGTTAAAGGACAGTAGATCAGTCGTTGTTAACAGGGACCTGATGATTGATGAACAATCGTTTCCCGTTTTTAATTGGTTCAAACAGGAAGAAGAAGTTCTCGAAGAAGTAGATGAAGGGCAAGAGAACGATGACTCTGGAACTGCTGCAGATGGAGAACGTAAGGACAATGATGAATCTAATAAGGAACATGGAATAGAAGATGGAACTCAAGACTATTTGGCAATTAGTGAATAGGAAGTTGACACTGAGTGGCTCACACATTATCCTTCCAAGCCTTCGACCTATTGTACACTTAATGATGGGTATGCCTCAGATGTAGATATCGAAAGCGATACACCTCTCGTAACATCGTTGAGGTATCCCACACGTCAGAGGAAGGCAACGGTTAGATTTAAGCCAGGTCAAGCCATGGATGCGGCCCTTAGCCCGCTAAATACACCTGAAACCGTTGAAGAAGCCCTGCTTCCACCAGACGCTGAAGAATGGAAAGCGCCTAGACGTGACGAGATAGCCTATTTAAACGCGCACAAGACGTGGGATGTTGTAGATCGGTCAGCTGATATGAAACGAATTGGGAGCAGTATGATTTTTCTTCGGAGAACTAACTCTCATGGTCTAACTGTTTGCTACAAAGCGCGTTTGGTTGTCCGTGGCTTTATGAAAGGGTTTGTAGAGCGTACATACGCTCCTGTTGTGGATTTCAACACTTTCAGACTTATTCTGGGTCTTTCCGTTCAGAGGGGGTATAAGATTCACTAGCTGGACATCAAGACAGCGTTTCTGCATGGCAAAATTGTTGAAATAATATATGTAGTACCTCCACAAGGTCTTGAAATTTGTAAGTCTCACGAAGTGCTAAAGCTGCGGAAGAGTCTTTACGGATTGAAACAAGCTCCCCGGCAGTGCCACATCAAGTGGAAACAAGTAAAGGGCAAGTTAAACTTCGAATCTCAGTTACCCGATGAATGTCTTTTCATCAGAGAAAACGTTTGGCTCATGATCTATGTGGATGATATTATCATTATCTCTGACGAACTGAAAAACATTAAGAGCGTGAAAGAAGAAATCTCTGCCTGCTTGGATGCCAAAGACATGGGAGAACTATCGACGTTCTTGGGCGTTACGTATTCTCCAGTAATTGGAGGTGCAATGTTGGACCAAGAGAGCTATGTTTTAGATGTGCTGGAAAGATTTGGAATGGAAAAGTGCAAACCAGTATCTTCGCCAATGACAAGTGGATGTTCTTCCGTTTGTTCCAACAGATTATTTGATCAGAGGAAATATGAAGAGGTATTGGGGTGCCTGCTTTTCTTGGCCACTCGCACTCGACCTGACATCAATATTGCAGTTACAGTACTCTGTTGGAAATCGTTTGAACCTTTAGATTGTGACTTTATTGCAGCAAAGCGCGTTCTGAGATATTTGCAAGGTACAAGGAACTTTGGACTCAAGTTTTCGGGCTGCTCTGGGTCTTTGAGGGCGTTTGCTGACGGTGACTGGGCTGGAGACGAACAGTGGCTAAAGTCTACGACTGGTTTTGTGATTTTCCTTGGAAACAGCGCAGTACCTTGGAAGTCTGCTATGCAGACTGTCGTTGCGCTTTTGACCTCTGAAGCTGAATTTATTGCAGCAAGTGAGGTATGTAAGGTTGTCATGTGAATGCAGGATTTATTGAACAACTTAGGTAATGTGATCAAAAGTCTACAATCATTTATCGGGACAATCAAGGAATAATTAATTGGGAGGAAAGTGGAATATGAGGAACTAAGCATGTTGCTATTTGCGGCAATTACATTAATCAGGCAGTTGAGAACGGAGATATTATTGTTTCTTATATTCCCAATAGGAACATAACTGCTGATATAATGATTAAGCCGTTATCTAATGTTTTGTTTCACTTTCACCGTAAGGCTCTGGGTGTCTGTTTATTTGACGAGAAATAATCAAACAAGAGGGGGACTTGGAATACGGTGAGCAACAGACTTCTCGTGCTTGGTGAGGCGTTGCCAGGCATGTACATGAAATCTTCAACAAGGACCTGTTGGGCCCCTTTTCTGATCCGCGATGGTGAAAAACCGAGAATGCTGACAAAATTGCAGTTATGGGAATTTGCTATTTTCTATGAGACATTTTATGTGCCAATGCGTGTGATCAGGACAATTAAGATAAATCATATGCCTTTTCTTGATGCTTCTAGGATATCTATTCAATGTGTATATAAGAGTAAAACTGCTTGGACAAGACTGCACTAAGAATGAGTAGTCAACCTCCCTGCCGAACCATTTTGAAGTGAGACCAGGGCGTCGTACTGCACGAGTGGTGGAGACGAAACAAGTCATCGTAATTGCTAATCAAGATCCGGGCCAACGCATGTTGATACTGGCGCTTGGCACGACGTCGAACCTAAGGAATATATATGGGGATACCAGCCTCGCCTTACATTGAATTAATGGAAAGACCATAACCAACTTTGATTACCATATGTCTC
Source organism: Gracilariopsis chorda (assembly GCA_003194525.1). NCBI lineage: Eukaryota > Rhodophyta > Florideophyceae > Gracilariales > Gracilariaceae > Gracilariopsis > Gracilariopsis chorda. Next base: position 345,030 of record NBIV01000050.1, on the reverse strand, counting down.
TGACGGGCTTCGAATCCGCCATCGTGGAGACCGTTGTCGTCAACCAGATATTCGGGAACGGGATGATTGGGGATTACTACGAATCGTTTGGCATCAAACCAATCACTGGAAAGCAATCTTTAATGATCTGCCAAGTACATCGGGAAGGATGCGGCGGCGACAAATAGGTTTTCGATTTGCGTAGCGGCGATGATCTTAGTTTAAGTAGTTTGTCACCCACTGGCCATTAACGAAGGGCATAGTAACTAAAGCGAATGATGACACCAATGATGAAGATGGTTACCAATGAATAACGAAACGGGTAAGACGATGGGAGGCAGATACGATCATGAGGAGAGATGAGAAGAAAATATGGGTAGAGCCTAACTTATAACGCACCCATAGGAGTCCCCACCATTACATACTGAATGCCAGATCAAATTTAGCTATATCTAGTTATTGTTTCCTGTGTTCGGATAGTTTGAGCTCATGGACCGAATGCGTGCTGCATTGCTGGCCTTTTCCGGTCTAAATAATGGTTTCTATCCCAGTTGGGCTTTGCACAGTGTTGGTGGTGTCGCAGGTCCCGCTCTGCAGCGGTATTGTCCTACTTGGGATCGAGAAAAGTGCTCGATGGGTTTCCATGTATCCCAGCGTAGTTTGTAACCGCACCAAAGGACGCGGTAGCGAAGAATCTCTTCTACACTCCAACCGTACTTGGAAAGCTGGACGATAAGAAACTAGCATTTGTGTACCTGCTGATTTTGCAGTGTCATCGTCTCCTCGCCCGGTGCGAGCTTTCCGGTACATGGAAAGATTTCTTTTAAAAGATTATCGAGGTGCAACCCTTTTTCGGCGGCTTTACACATGCGGGAGTACGCACTTCCACTTGCGCGGTAATACTTGCCAACCGTGAGTTCTGTGGATCTGACCTCCCAGACGGTGGTCGCCAGAGCACTACTCGTTGTGGGGTTCAGCTTTGTGCGTGGAGAAACATCCGATGCGTCTCTAGCTCCGTGCAATAACTTGATTTCCATGATCTGTGGTTACGAACCTTCGTGCAATCGGCCACCCTCACTGATATTCCACTTTCTAGATGCACCGTGTGTTGCTGCCCTGGTACTGGAACTCCGAGGACCATTTCAGGCGAACAGATATTTTCTGCAAACGTTTCTTTGGTAGAGTGTACATTAGGCCCCGTTTTCACTGTCTCAGGGAGATGTGCCTCAAACTGAGGTTGCAACCCGTCCTCAAGAGGTACCGTGTCCGGACTGACGGGTTTGATTCTGGTTGACACGACAGGATTCACAGAGACCCTCAGAGTGTTATTGTGACTGCGTGAAGAGAGAAGAAACGATTCCCCATACTAAGGTGCAGATTTCCGTAATGTTTGGTCATTTCAGACACGAATTTTTCAGGCACTTGGGTCTCGAGCAACGGCTCTCTACGAGGGTCCCTCGAGCACGTCTTCTATTTCTTCAATGTGTCTGGTAATTCTCTGTGGCTTCCATCCGCGAATCGCAGCGTAATCTCCCGAGGTGACTCCACTTTGGTGGGAGGTTCTGTAGGCGACAGTTGCGAGTTAACACCCTGATCAGGGGAAAGTGGCATATGCGGGTGATTATCTGATTCATGACTCAGGTTTGTATTGGAGGCAACCCTGCCCCTGCATTCTGTAATTCAAGCTGTGTAATACTTAGCGACGCTAGCTGGGTACCACTATGCAAAGAGAACGGCTATGTAGGTGGTGTATAATCCAGCTGGTGCCGTGAAATTGCCTCTAGGTGTCCCCAAATGTTACTGTGCGACTCCATTTCCACGCCGATAAATTCCACCCAAGGGATGGTCCTCTTCCACACCCTAATACGGAGTGGCTGGGAGTTGATTAGCATATACCGTACGGCAGGTTTAGATCTGTCCAGCGGCGTTTGGATTAGAACATGAAGAGGTGTGGCCATTAGAGATTGTAGTGTCCGGCTTAGCCGGAGTATCCAAGAAAGTCTGTAAATCTAGGAGACCATTGTTAGGGTGTGTTAGAATAATGGGGCGTTTTACCACGGAGTTATTTGGTGTTGCTGGGTCTGTAAAGAAGATGAACCTGGCACCTCGGACATTCTCTGTCAGGGGTGCAGGTGTCACAACAACGCGATGGTGGGAGAGACTTTCATACCGCTTTTTCATTTCCGCAACAACAGTGTCGGTGCTCACTGAAATATCCTTTCAGTGTCCATCTGCAACTGGTGAGAGCTTGTGACGCTTTTCTAGGTCCGGGTTGCCATATTCTTTTCGTACGACTACGTAGTTATTCGCCTGCATTGAGGGCTTAGTTTCTCGCTAGCGAGCATCGATATCACGCTTGTAACAGGCTTAAAAATGAGCCATATAGATTGCCGTTCTGCCTATACCAGTTTAGATAACCATAGTCTCCATTCAGGGCTGTATTTTCACACAGATGGGAAGGTTTTGACGATTTCTAGGGATTACCACGCCGTAGGCGGAGGTGTACGAGATAACACCAATTCAAATGGTGATACCCAGGTAGTTCGGATAATTTGTTTATTGTGCACGAGTGCCCACACATTCGTGTACAGGTCCCAAGTTCGGGGTGATTAGCAATGTAAGAACGTAGAGAATCTAACATCGTCCGATTAAATGGTTCGAAGTTTCCAGTACATCGGGGTGATAAATAGTTATGAACACATCCTTCACATCCAGGATGTGACCAAAATCTTTGAAAATCTTGGATACACACTGTTTCCCATGACCGGATAGATCCTTAATATTAGGACCGTAAACGAATATGCAATGCGTGAGAAAGGCGTTAACCAAGGTGTGTGCACTTATCATCTGGAGAGGGACGATACGAACAAGTATGGAAAGGGATTGGTGGTAACAAGTTAGACCTCGTTGCCTCTCTTTAGGGTGTGGTGTGGTTCGAGATTATCGATTGCGATTAACTCGAGCGGCGCCCCTGCAGAGAAGAGTTTCATCTTCTTCACGATCTTGAAGAGCTTCACCAGATTCTTTGCGCATTCGGTACAAAACTTCAATATTGAGTGACACTAAGCCACCATGGCGGGTCAGTAGAAATACCCTCTCAAAGTGAAGTAGAGTGTCTGTGCATTGACATGGCCACCAATTTAGTCATATTGCGTTATATGTAAGACCCACGACGGCAGAGAGTGTGGTAACATGAGTTTTTGGCGATATTAGATCAACAGAACTAGGTCGCGTTCGTCATTTAACTCGAACCGGAGATTTCTTCTTCCCCCCAGACGGGCATGAATCTTTGTACAGAAAGGATCCCGAATTGTTCTCGGATTAATTCCTCCGGTGTAACCGGCTTAACGTTTTCCGGTAGATATTGTTCAGCGGTCTCCCGTGATGCAGTTAATTCGTCCATATAAGAGTCCCCGTCCTATTTTTCTGGACATTCTTCTAATATCCATACCGGATTTTCTGGTTCATCCTCCAAAGCCATGAAAAATGGAATGTCGTCATACTCTGTTCCGAGTGCTTCCGCATTAGTGGGTAGATGCGACAAGCCGTCGCCTTGGGTGTTCTGTGCATCCTCCTTAGGAATGACTTTGAGGTCATATTCGGCAAGGCGGAGTCTCCACCGAAAAAGGCAGCCAGATGGATCAAAGATTTTCATCAACCACCTCAAGGAGGAATGATCTGTGCACGTGGTGACGTGCACACTTATAAGATATGAGCAGAGGGTAGAACACGCCCACACAACGGCGAGGCATTCCTTTCCCCAGACTTAGTAGTTCCGCTCATGAACATTTAAATAACGTGGCCCATATCTAATTGGTTTTAGTTCCTCTTCCGCGGTGTTTTGGAAAGGAGCACAAGTAACCAGGCACTTGCTCAGTTAAATTTCCGCGGAGTATGATACCCCATTTTGGGTAACGATAGAATAGATGCTGATGTAACAGCCTCATTTAAGGCTTTTAACACTTCCGAATGCTCGGGCGTTGAGAGGCTCAGTATTTGCGGGTTTCCCTTTCGCAAGAGCGTATTTGGAGCGCCGCCATATCTGAAAAGTGTGGGATAAACCGTAAATAGATGTTGAACAACCCTAGAAAAAGAGAGTTTCCCTTTTTGTACGAGGTTATTTTGCCTGAAAGAAGTATATCACCCAAGCTTCCAATATGCACAGTCCAACGTGAACTATCTGTCAGGTATATTTGGCGGTGTTGGTGAAGAACTCACAATGACTCAGCTTGAGGGTAGCTCCTGCGTCACGCAGTACGGCCATCAAGTCTGTGACATAGGTGAGGTCGTCGTCCAATTTGGAGAAGATGATGACATCATCCACGTGGACCAGGCGACTCCCGCCATTTAAAGCAGATTACTAGAAATCCCACTGCATGCTGAAAAGTAGCAGAGGCATTAGTTAAACCAAACGACATTTCATTGACGCAATAGGATCCTGACTGACAGAATAACGCTCTCTTATTCCAATTCTCATGTGTAACAGAGAATTTCCAATATCTCTAATTGGCGCCCAAAGTCGTGAACATGGTAGCATTTCCAAGCGAATCGATGCACTCGTCCATAAAAGTGATAGGCTATGTTTCCCTAACTGTCACGGCAATGATCCAACTATAGTAAACACAAAACCTCCAAGTTCCGTCGTACTTCAACTGCCGCACAACTGGTGATGCCCAGGGTGACTCAGGGGCCTCAGTCACACGTACGAGGATCATTGTGTCTACTTAGCAGTGTTCTTCCTCCCGAGCTTACTGACCTGCTTTGTAAGTGCTTTGCACAAATAAAAGCATGTTCGGCAACTGATTTACTCGGTGTTCCGTAGAGCCAATCTCTCCAAGATATTCATCCCACATTATGGTAAGAAGACGTTTTCTGTGCAACTCCGGTACGAGGCCGAGGTCAAGCTCTTTGAGCGCCTCCATGGGATCGACCTGGTCCTAGTTCTTGGAAGCCTTGTCTTTTGGTTAAGATAGAGGGTTTTCCTCAGAGTCAATCGGTATATTCAGCATTATAACGGGCGTACCTTCCCCCTTCATGCACGGAACGTTGTCCACCGTCACCTTTTTATCATTGGAAGAGGTGACAATTCGAAGAACGAGGGCAGAAGTCATCGTAGTCGCGAGCATCTCAAAGGGGTTCGGAGGGAAGCTTCCAATAACTTGGTTCTTCACCAGATACTGGGTTCTTTTGCCAGGGTTTGCAATCAATATCCGTAGAGGAACCTTCAGTGCGACGCTAACAGCTCAGTTCGCAAGATCGGGGTAATACTTCTCGCACATCGAGGAAAGGGTCTGGAAAAAGCCTAAACCGTGTTGACAGGGGTTGAATTGCACCATGACCTAGTATGCAGGGGGCATAGAGACACAATGTTTCGACGCCGAATTTTGTGGACTCGCGTGAAGGGGGCAGTGGAACATATGCATCACGTAGTAGAAGTTGCTTCTGCATGGAACGCTTTTGCGGACGCCAACCTATCAGTATTGGCGATCCGTCGTCGAAATCAACACCCCTGAGGCGCAGCTTGATTGCATCGAAAAGCCAGGTGCACTAATCAGACCTCCGTATGACTGGAACACCCTAGGTTCGAGAACCAATAAAGCCGAGCTTCACTACGCAATTGTATCGCAATGTGGTAGTCGGGAGACCAGCCATGGCTAGGCTTCCCCAACCGCAGGCAGAGCCTAGCAAGAAGGGTGCCTATTGGGCCATCGTAGTTTGTAGAACTACGTTTTAATGCTTCCCTCCTGAAGTAATACTGTAAACTAGAACACCTGGGGCGACCGTGTTCAAATACAAACACCAAAGCAGTCCCACGGACTAATTTCCCAAGTGTCAAGAACGACACACTTGATACTGACCCAAGATGTCATCTGCGACGGATGTTTGCGCACAGCCCCGAGATTGCACCACAGCCCAGACCAGGGGCTCACACAAGGCTTTGTATTCGAGGCGTCGGCAGCACGCCAATGGTGTGAAAACGGAGGACGAGGGTACTCCCTGAAATTGAACCAGTGCCAAGACGAAATATGTTTCCTCCTTTATGCCACCACTAGCAACTTTTACTAGATTTTCCACTCTTGTAAGGGTATCCCCTTGGTTTCACAATTCGAAACCTGGTTCAGATTCTCTTGCTTACTAAGGCATAAGGAGCTGCCAGAAGTCCTGTTCACTAAGCGGCACTACAAGGCGGTCAAACGAGGCCGATGGCCTAAGTCTGCAAGGACTGACTGGGTACTACCAAAAAAGGCCGTGTAAACTAAGTATGCTAAGTACCAGCACCAAAGGTGATCAGGCCGTGGCCCCGAGTGTTGATCCGGACACAGGAAGAGAAATCAGATAACCTTGTGAGGGCAAACGGGAAGCCAGTAGCTAGTTGAAGGACAGAGGTCTCTCCTTGTTTAATTCCTCGCGCGAAGCCGGGGCTGCCGGGTACTGACGTACCACCAGTGGCTGCGGTTAGTGTACCTATACTAAATAGAATTCCAAAAATTAATTACAACTATTATACAGTGGGACCACCTACACTACGGTGGCCGTTGGCCCGTGCCCTACGTATGAAACGTACCGTCAGACACACCAGAGAGTAGTGCGAGCACTACAGCTTTTGCCGAACCGCACGACTAAATCGACGGTTATGACCGTTTCGAACGGGTTGGTATTCGCGTCTGCGACTTCCGAGACCGCTTCAGAACGATGCAACACTGGACTTGCGTTGGAAATAAAGATTCACCGATGAAGCTGGGTCTAGCAACTGTGTCGATGACAGTTAAAAACCCCACCATGAACTGGTGGCTAAGGCTGAGGTCGACGTAGAATTTATACTTACGTTTGGACATCACCATAAATATCTTCGGGATCCAGTTGTTCTCTACCCGTATCCACGATCGACGCAACAAAGTGAAGTGTGCAGAGTTCGCGTCTGCAGTGTATTTTCTCGAGACAACTTTCATAAGGGAGCGAGGCGACGGCCCCTTGGGCGTCAACAGCCTCACATCTGAGGGTGCCTCTTCCGAAGGGGAGACGCTCTCAGTTAGCTTTCCTTGGCAGGATCCCCATGAGGCGGGGGATCAGGGTAGTTGAAGAAGAGAGATTCATTTTCGAGGCTGGGAATATCCACACAGGCGGGGGTGGGTTCGGACATATTCCCAAATATCGGCATATTAGGTACTGGAGATTGCCGGACCAGCGGGGTGTGTTTCGTTTTAGAGCAGAGGTAGGATGCTGTCGGGATGGAATGCTTCTCCTCTGGAGTGAGAGCTTCGTAATTGGCTTCCACTTTGCCTATATTATTCATTAAGAAAAGTATTGAAGGGAGGTATGGCTCTGTGCATAACATAGGTGGCGAAGTAAGGCCAAAAAAGCGACACGCAGGTTAGTATTCCGAGTATCCGCATGGCGAACAGCGGGGCCTTTTGTCGTTCCATCCAGGCCCAGTGTGTCGGAAATGACTGCTCATAAACGGGATTCGTTGGGGTTCAAAACGATCGTTCTCCACGAAAAGAGCGGGGTTTTCCTTAGCCGTTTGAAACCAGCCTTCCGTCCTACACGGTAGTTCAGGGTCAGGATTGAGACACGTTCCTTTATCGTTCAGTGCAAGGTATCGTATCCCTTTTCGGGGTTGCAATCGAGAAGCAGCAAGAGCGATGGGAATCGCTCTCCATTAACAAAGCTTTGGCGGATGTTGACCGATGATTTGAAGTTCGGGCATGGCGTGCATCGCCTTACGCTTTAGCGTACTGTACCAGATCGAGGATTTTCTTTCTGCGCTTGTCGTTGCAGAAGCTAGCGACGAGGATCCAGACTGCTGGGTCGAGTCCGACGATAAAAATCATGCATCGTTCCCCGGGCGGGGTGTAAGATAGCAAGCCCAGTGGACAAACTCCTAAAGGTCCCGTGGTAGCTTAGGAGAGCTGAGGGGTCCTAAGGTGAAGAGAGCGGCAGCGACACTTCTGGTAATGTTGGCGGAATTAAATGACGCTAACTACGCGGTCCAAGAGGTTGGAGCAGCAGTAGCGGTACCTTGGAGGCTAGTGGAAAGTGCGAATGTCAAGTACGGGGTACTCAGGACTTACGATGGTGTCTCAGTTTACTAACCTATGGAGGCGCACCTCGTGCTCCGTAAGTATCGCACTGCAGCGCCTGTAACTTATGGCACTGTAATGTGCCCTACCCTACAGTACTAATATCTAGTTCTATAGATCAGTTAATAAATAAATAAATAGTTAAATAGTTAGATACCGTTAATGGCCAGAGCGCACATCTGTAACGCGTCCGTGCAGGTCAGCCAAAGATGTGGCCTCCAGAGGTCACTCTCTTACACGGAGTATCAATTCCTACAGCGATATTAACATTTGCTCAGGCACATCGAGTAATCGGTTTCGACTTCCCCAAGGCGCTGGCGAGTAACTTGCAAAGCAAGGATTGCCCGCTGAATAGCGGTGTTTGTGGCGTAGGAGCGTAGCAAGTATTGCACAGCCTCGATGTAGAGCAACGCCCTTCGGGGTGATTAATCGTGAAGCACGCTCCTATATGCCTCGTGACGAGAGTTGGATGTAGCCACAGATATGAGAAGTAATTCCCCAATGGATTGGCCATAGCACTCTTTAAATCGTGGTAATTGGACACTGGTGACAGCAGTACGGATAAAACCCGTGTAAATGTGCAGACACCTTTTTTTAGGGATACAGTTACCACTATTCATTTATTTATTAGTTATGTATTAACTTATCTATTTACATAATTAGTTATTAAAGTGTACGGTTCACGACCGGCACCTTACTTAGTTAGGTGAGCTCGGGCCGTCCCGGTCAATAAACCTCGCACAAGCGAGTGTTCGGCTCTGACTCAGAAACCCGGTGCACGATATCCTCCCTCGGAGACTCGTCACCTTGTGTAGGACTAGTTATCCACCTCGTGGCGCTTTCAACCACATTCATAGACTTCTGTTTGTCATTTGTTGTGTGTTTTGTTTCTTTTCGTTACTCTGTTATACAGGTGGCACTCGCTGTGCTTATCGGTGAACCGTTGCGCACTCCTCGTACGAGTGACCACCTGTTCCACACAATCACTGCTCTGCGTGTCTTCGATCCTTTTCTACGCCACTCTTGCACCTGTACACCAGTCGTGAAGTGAGCCCCGGTTTACGCCCAGCTCGTGTGTTCACCACAGGAGGTTCTGTTGCCGTGCTACCCTCTAAAGAGAGGAGGAATTCGAACATCCTCGTGCTTCGTCTGCTTTTTGGGGTTTGCACCACACTCCGGCCAACAGGTGACCCCTCCCTTGGAGGTGCGAGACGAGCATCTCACAGACTTGTATTATTCTTTGGGTGCTCCCCGTAAGACATACGATACGATAAGGTAAGCGTGACTTTGGTTAATTCTGAGTATATCGTCTTCAGTCGCGAAACGGTGGAGGAATTCCAGCACTAAAATTGGGCATTCCCTAGTGAAATACTGGTTACACAGCGAATCTCGCCTGCGCTTGATACAATTTCTTACTTTCTCCGTGCTAGGGCGTGCGTCCTAAAGAAGAATCTACGAGCCGGTATTGCCAGTACGACATTGGCTTCCGATACATCGGGTTTGTTGGCTTCAATTACTTTAAGCCTTGACCGTTCTTGCCCTTCTCCCGAAAATGGATCACACATTGGGTTGAATATGACCGCCTAGAGCGGGATGAATGCTGGTGGCGCTCATCCTACGAATCGGATTGCGAGGAGGGATCCAAATGGTTTCGGGAAGAACTCAATCACATCATTGAGTCGGTATCAGAGTGCTCGCGCTTGAGATTCCGCTCTGAATGGTATTTGTGCCTCCCAGGTGGCTTCTGGCGGTTTGAAACGGCGGCACCCTGGTAATAGAGGATGGGTTATCCGTCAGAAAAATCTGTTCAAACGTCTCCAGACGGACATGGAATCGATCAAAACGACCGTCAACTCCTTCAATGAAGGCGGCCAGTTGCGCCAAACTTTCCCACACTCTGTTGACGTCAGACTGTAGTGAACGGAGATCAACTGCGATTGCCTGCATAAGAGCTTGTATTATCTTCTCATAGACGGCTTGGAGTTCCCCAAGAATGGTGTCCTGAGCGGTCCACAGAGCGTGGAACTGGTGTTGCAGGGAGGACCACGGGAGGGTGTTTCTTTCCATTTGGCGTGGCTCGGATGCCGCGGTCGCGGTGGCTAGCAGGGGTGATTGGGGCGTGCCGGCAAGGGCCGGGGCTGGGAGAGCAGTGTCAAACGCGTGTAGAAACACAGTGGTTTGGAGGCTCTGGGATGCACGGGGTTGATTCCAAGTCCTCGAGGAGGTTTTTCAAGGTTGGCTGAACCTAGCACGGACAGGGATGCGAGAAACAAACCGAACATCGGAATTATCTGCAATATAGTGGGAGTGGCGGCGCGTTACTGTGGACTTTGCATCGGAGGGTTTCCTTGTCTTGAAGAGAAACCAAGGTGATGGGAATGCGTGGTAATTTCCGGGAAAATGAGCAAACACAAACCAAACCTCGAAAGGGAGAGAACAAAAAGAACAGATTCTAGGTCGGAAAATCACTTTGCAGTTCAAGTCCCGAAGACAGGGAACACCACGAAGAAGTTCGGGATCTTCCTACTTTGAGAGAAACCCAGCGGTAAAGACCCTCCGGAGGTGACACGACTGAGTTGGGTCTAAAACCGAGGCCAGACCTACGTGACCTACACGAGATGGTGAGGTTAAGAAACGATTATTCACGAGAGCGGTATGTGACTCTCTCATAGAGATGTCGGTTCCACAATTGGTGGCACGTGTGAGCGCGGGCGAGCACGAGCTGTAGATAACGGAAGGCTACCCTATAAAGGAAAGAAGACAAGAGGTAAAGATGGGAAGGTCACGAGAGTAACGAAGCAAGAAGGTGATGCGTCGAGCAAACCTGATACAAAGGCGAAACCAAGATGGGTGGTAGCACACTCCCAATCATGGGCCTCTGTACTTATGCAAGGGGGTTTAGACAACCGTGCGCACCGGTGTGTCTCTTCTTGTAAGAATAGAGCACTTGTGAAGGCTAAAATATCTGAAGCGAGAACCCCTTGGTTAAAGAAGATTTACTGAAGCGGTGTAAAATGAGCAGTTGCATTACGTACTAACCATTGAAGTGCAACGCCCTCAGGGAGGGATTCTAGGTGCTTGAACGCTTTCCCGATATTATCGGTTGTGTAGTGTGTATATGAACTACGCCCCACTATGGTGGATATGGACACGTGGGACACGGTTTTGGGTCAATTGGCGGTTGGCCACAGTAGTGGATGTTGCCACGAAATGTGGAGTATTTTAGTTAATATTATTTATTATTTTCACACCCATTTCTGGGAAGCTAGTACTTAGTGCGACGGTGCACTGCCGTCGCACCAGTAAACCTTCCCCAACAAGGGACCCCAACCTGGGGAATTGGATCTAGTTGTTGCCGCTTGCGCGCGTACTCTACTCCTCCTTGGAGGGAAACGCCGTAAACCACGGAACATCTAAGCCCCTTGCACATCTAAAGAAACCCATCACTGGGAGTGTAATTGTTCCAATCATATTGGTGTTTCGCTCTGTATAGGGAGTCCTGTCCACCGGCATTGCCGTATCTGCTCGTCGCTCTCGCGACTCACATCGTCCTCTCTTCCTCCTCTTCGCGCTTCCTTTCCCCCTTTTTAGGGTAGCACCTCCCGCTATCCGCGGCCCTCGTGTGCGCATCCGCTCACACTTCCCCACTTACGTGGAAACATACCTCTACTGAGGATCACACCCCGCTCACGCGGATACCGATTCTTCGCCTTCACCTCCCTGCGCAAGTCGCGACAGGTGTCCCTGTTCTTACAAACCGGCTTCGCCGTGACACCTCTGGGAGGGCTCTACCCAACTGGGTTCACCTCGTGAGAGGAAGATCCCGAACGTCGTTCGGTTTTTTTCCCCTTTGGGGCATTGCACCACAAAGTGGTCTCCCGACCTAGAATCGGTTTTTGGTTTTCCCTCTTACGAGGTTTGTTTTTATTCACCGGAAGTTCAGTGATCGTTTCCCGTCGTAACGGTATTTTCTCATGTCGAGAAATCCCTCCGACGCGGAGCCAGTGGTTACGCGTAGTCGCTCCCGCGACAATGCGGACACTTCCGAAGTTCGGTTCGTACCCCGTGTCCCTATACGGACAAGTTCCAGCCGTGCTGGCGCCGTTTCATCGCGGAATGATACCCCCGACCGGGAACCCCGGAACCTCCTTTTGCCCTCGTTATCACCCCCGCATGGGAATGCAGCATCGACTCCGGCTGTTGCCGCAGTGCCCCAGGCACCCCGGCCTGCTCCCGCTGTCGCGGCTTCAAGCCCCCGTGGAACGGGCGATAACACCCCCGAGGGGACTTCCCTGGAATCCCAGGTCCGCGCTCTGTGGACCGCCCATGACACCCTTGTAGGGGAACTAAAATCCCTCCAAGAGGTGGTCTCGGCAACCCCCCGTAAAGGAGGTCGCCGAGGAACTCCGTATTTTACGGTCTGACGTCAACTCCGTGTTGGAGAGTTTGGGACACCCCGCCACCTTCATCGAAGGAGTTGAAGCCCGATTTGATCGGATTGGTGCCCGCCTGGAGACGCTGGAGCAGTTCGTCCTCATGGACAAACCATCCCCGGGTGATCCGGTAAACGATGCATCGCACAACGACCAGCTTGCTGGGAAGAAGAAACGCCGTCATCGACGGAAACACTCCCGAAAGTATTCGGACTCCGATTCTTCGACATCGTCGGACTCATCCCGAAACCATTCGGTTAGCTCGAGCTCCTCGGACTCCGACTCGGAGGACGAGAAGCGAGGTTACTCCTCCCGCTCGAAGCGGTCATCGGCCACTGAAGGTGTGGTCCGAACCCGCCAGAAGGGGAGAAGATACCCCGGTCTCCGGGAATTGAAACCGACAAACCCGGATTACCGGAAACTTTTATCATACCGGTACTACCGGCTCGAAGACTCGTCACTTGGACGTACGCCCCGTGGTACGGGAAAGGTGCGAGAATGCATTAAGTGAATGCAGCTCTCGCTCCGCAACCAGTATTTTACTGGAGAGGACCCAGTCCTAGTACTGGATTTCCTATCCCGCTTTGTAGCGGAGGCCGATATCCTCGGTATGAATGAGGGACAAGCCTATTTGGCTTTACCGTATTTCTTACGGGGAGTGGCGGAGGACCAATACACCTCTGTCAGAGGATCTTCTCGCGCCTCCGAGGGAGGAGTTACTTGCTGGCCGGAGGCTGTGCAGTATCTTCTGCGCTCCTACGCCACCAACACTGCTATTCAGCAGGCTATCCTCGCTTTGCGAGATACACGCCAGCGTGCTGGAGAGACCGAGACCGACTACTCGGTGCGCCTTAACAAGGCTTTCCACAGATGTGGTAACGTATACCCCGCTGGGGAGCGCAGTACCATGTTCATTGATGGTCTTGACCCGGCAATCCGGAGTTTAGTTACCCGTTATCGGGAGGACAAGCGGAGGATCACCTACCTCGAGCTGGTCCAACACGCCCGAGCGGAAGGGGATGCACTTCGTGCAAGAACTCCGAACAATCGGTCTAAATCCGCCAAGGCGTTGTTGCTGGAAAGCAAAGCTTCCTCTCTCCCGCTCACCGCGGATGGGAACCCTGGACAGGGATTTGATACCGTGCATTTAGTGCAGGGGGATGGTGTGTCGATACCCACCAGTGATTTGCCGTCAACGACGGAGATGACCCATGATACGGGAACAGAAGATCCCGTTCTATACGGTGGTAACAGTCGGGTTCAACCCCAACGACTCCCGTTTTCAAACGGTCAATCCCGTTATCAACGGCCTGGATGGACTGACACCCGCCCTGCGGTTCGCTTCTCCGATACTCGGAATAATAATCCGCGTGTCGCGGTGCTGGCTCTCATTTGCCACCTGTGTTATGCCCATGGCCGTACCTCTCCTCAGTGTATTTGTTCACTGAAGGATATGGCCAAGGTGGTGGCAAATTATGAGGCCCTCACTCCAGAGGAGAAACGTTCCGTCCCAACGGCTTCCTACCTCCGTGCTAAAACGGACTTTTCTCACGCCCTACCACAGACCCCGCGTGCGCGGCAAGATTCATACACCCCGATTCGGGAGATCATGCAACCATCCGTTGCAACCCCCGCTTATGCGGATAGAAGCCCCCGTCAACGGGATGAAGCACTCGTTGTCGAGGAAACCAACCCACCGCCGAAGGCGGAAAACTAACTGAGGGAGTCTCCTCTTTGGGAGAGGCGTCCTCAAGAACGAGGCTGTTGGCGCCCGAGGCGTCCTCGCCTCGATCCCCGGTGAAAGTCCTCTCGAGGAAAGACACCGCTGACGCGGACTCTGCGCACCTCGGTGTGTTGCGTCGCCCGTGGATACGGAGTAAAAATCCCCGGATTCCCGGTAGAGTCATGGTCTTGGCCAAACGCAATTATAAGGTCTATGCCGACCTTGGCCTTGATCCCCAGTTTATGGTGAGGTTTCTCACCGTCCTGGATATAGGTGCAGGCCCCAACTTTGTTGTGGAATCATTGTTACCCCCGCTTGTGCGGTCTCGTATCCGCTCTGACGCGGTCCCCGACATTTCGGATGCGAACAACAATCCGTTACAAGCGGTGGGCACAGTGGACCTCGTCGTGAGACTTGGTACCTCTGTGGTGAAGTTGGACTTCATCGTTTGCCGTTCATTGGCAGCACCAGTCATACTGGGATGTGATTACTGCGACAGATTTGTCGACGCAATCAGGCCCCGCCTCAGGCGTGTAGAACTTGACGACGGATCGTCGGTTCCGATTGTTTGCCGCCCGCTAAAGCGGTCCTCTCGGAAACAAGTTCCGCTCCCTGCTGCGCAGAAACCACCGCCCGCGTCCCGCGAGTCCACCAAGCTTCGCGTCGCTGCCTCGGTTTCTATACCGGCTGATTCCCAAGTCTGGGTGCAGGTAAATTCCCGTCAACACGGTCTTCGGGTTATACAACCCCTCGCCTCGTTGTACGAGAAATCCCAGCTGGCGCTGGCTAATGGAATTGTCTCCATTTCCCCGGATGTTCCTTTCCGGATATTGGTTGCCAACCTTGGCAAACACCCCCAGTATCTGGTCAAACACCAAGTAATTGGGAGTGTAACCCCCCATCCTATGGGAATGCTGCCAACAAAGATGACAGCCGCCGATGTACTCGGAGTTACCACCTCTTCTGAGGAGTTCGCCCCGCCGTCCGAAGACGTCAAGTTTAAGGAGGGGGAGGAAACCGCTACTTCAGCGTCGAACATACCGAGTAACTCGGAATTGCGAACCACACCTGTTCCACAGGACAATGCTCTATCGAGCAACGATCGGATTGATCCGGAAAAAGCACTTGAAGTGCTGGACTTCAGCCACGTGCCAGAATCGCACCGCGACAAACTCCGTACTATGTTACGGGAATTCACCACAATGTGGGATGGCTCGCTTGGCGAGATTAATGCAACGGAACACCGGATCGATTTAATCCCCGGTGCGCGACCGGTTGCACAACCCCCTTACAGGGCAGGTCCGAAAGCTCGGGAAGAGGAGCAGTCCCAAGTGGACAAGATGCTCCGCGCAGGTGTGATTGAGCCCGCTCAATCACCCTGCGCATCCCCAGTTGTACTGGCTTTAAAGGCCGACGGAACCTGGAGGTTCTGTGTCGACTACCGCCGGCTCAATGCCGTGACTGTTAGGGAAACGTACTCCATCCCTCGTATGGACGAGTGCATTGACTCCCTTGGAGACGCCACCGTGTTCCCGGCCCTTGATGCCAATTGGGGATATTGGCAAGTACCTGTCAGACAGGAGGATCGTGACAAAACCGCATTCACCTGCCATGCAGGAACGTACCGCTTCAAGCGGATGCCATTTGGGTTAACCAACACCCCCGCCACCTTTCAGCGTGCAGTAGATATTCTACTCAACCGCTTTTAGTGGCGGAGTTGTTTGGTCTACCTTGATGATATTATCATCTTCTCCAACTCGTTGGACGACCATCTCACTCACGTCCGAGACGTGCTGACCGTACTCCGCGATGCGGGAATTACTCTCAAGTTGAGGAAATGCGAGTTTTTCACAGATACTGTGAAGTATCTGGGTCACATTATCCGTCCTGGACGGTTAGCGATCGAGAAAGCTCGAGTCAAATCCCTCGTTGAGGCGAAAGAACCCCGTACTCAAACGGAACTGCGCTCCTTCCTGGGGCTGGTCAACGTCTATCGACGGTTTATCCCGAACTTTTCGGATACTGCAGAGCCCCTGAACGCGTTGTTGCGAAAGGGGAACCCCCCAAAACTGGGAACATTTACGCCCGAGCAATCGGAAGCTTTTAACTCCTTAAAGGAGGCTGTCACATCAGCACCAATCCTACATCTCCCAAAACTTGGGTTGCCATACTCCGTAGATACGGACTCGAGCGACTACCAAGTCGGGTGTGCTCTTTTTCAAACCACCCCCGAGGGGGAACGACATCCAATTGGTTATTGGTCGCGCTCGCTCAATGTTCATGAGCGGAACTACTCCGTATCGGAGAAAGAGTGCCTCGCCGTCGTATGGGCGATGAACACTCTGCGCCCCTACCTTATGGGAATTCATTTCACTGTGTACACGGATCATTCCTCTTTGAGGTGGTTGATGAATATATCCGACCCGTCGGGACGCCTCATGCGCTGGAGACTCCACCTCGCGGAATATGACTTTCAAGTCATTTATAAAAAGGGTGCGCAGAACACCCAGGCCGACGCTTTGTCGCGGTTACCCACAAGTGGGGAAGCACTCCCAACGGAGGATGATGAAGTCCCATGTTTCATGGCTATAGACCCGGATGATCCGGAATATGCCGTCGAGGCTACGCCAGAAAACTGGGACGAGGATGCTGATTTTGACGAACTACTCGCATCGCGAGATAAATCTGAGAACCCGTTACCGGGAAACTTTGTACCCGTATCACCGGAAGAAATGATCCGAGAACAATTCCGCGACCTATTCTGTACGAGAATTCGTGCCCGTATCAACGGTGGTGAAGATCTCCCTTTCGGGGTAAACGACAAAGGCTACCTCGTAAGAAAGGTCGAAGCCTGCCCACAGATTGTGGTACCACATTCCCTGCAATCGCGGGTGTTACATCTATCACACTACGCCCCCATTGGAGGTCACCCAGGTTGGAGGAAACTCTACCTAACCCTGCGAAGGGATTTCTATTGGCCCGCAATGGCGGTTGATTGCTACGCAACTGTGCGGTTTTGTAGCGAATGCGCGAAGAATCGCGTCAAGCTCCGCAAAAATGCGAAGAAGATGAAACTATTCCCCGCAAGGGCGCCACTCGAGTTTATCGCAATTGATCTTCTCGGACCACTACTCACCACAAAACGTGGAAACAAGTTTCTACTTGTCATCACCGACCGCTTTTCTAAGCTGGTACGGACTGTCCCTCTTCGGAGGATAACCGCTCTCACGGTGGCCCAGGCTCTGGTGACGCACTGGATTTTTGTCTACGGTCTCCCTGTGGAGGTGCTCTCCGACAACGGGAGGCAGTTCGTGAGCAAGTTCTTCCAGGATGTTTGTCGCATCCTGGATGTCAAGAACTTGTTCACGACTACCTACCACCCCCAGTGTAATGGGCAAGTTGAACGGTTTAACCGGACGTTACTCGCGGCGTTACGTTCCTACGTCGCTGACCACCCAACGAACTGGGACATGTACGCTGATGCGGTAACCTACGCGTACAATACGCAGGTACACCGGACTACCGGAGTTTCGCCATTCGAGTTGGTTCTATCTAGAACACCCCCGCCTGTGGCGCTGGAACCCCAAGCTACCTTGGACAATTTCCCATCTGTGGGTATCTAACGGCAGCAATGGAAGCAATGGCTTTCCAAGCTGGTCCCCGCTGCGCGGAAGTCTATGGCACGGACCCAAGCCGCTTACAAGCGGGATTTTGACGCTCGCTTGCGAGGGAAACCGTCCCCGATTTGGGCAAATAACTACGTCTTCATCAGGAAGGAATACTACAACCCGGAACGGGAGAAGCGTCACAAACTCTCACCTGTGGCGGATGGACCCTTCAAGGTGATCTATGTTAACACCGACACTGTCGTGGTAGAGATGGGGGACACGCACGAACGTATTCCCCGTGATCGTGTTGTCCTTTCCCCTCCTCCCTCGTCAGAGGTAGTCCTGGATCCACGTAACCCCGTTTCTACGGACTCTGGAACACCGGAACCATCCGGGAGTACTAGACCTACGGTACTACCAAACCCCAGCCGGGGACTCTCAGACCTACCGACTCTGTCGGACTCACCGGCTCAGCTGGGTAATTCGGGCCCCTCAGCGCCCGCCCCTACCACGTCCGCCCCACTGGCGCGCATCTATACCCGCCAGGCGGGGAATGTTATCCCTTATCCCGCCGCTCCGTCTAAGGAGGGGGAGGAGAACACTCGTTTTCGAGGAACGATATCGCCGTCGCAACGGGAAACACACCGTATCATACGGAACACTGACCGTGGAGCACGGAGTATGTCACGCGACACTAGTCCCCCGTTCCCGGGCAGTGCTGTGCAACAGGAACCAGACGCGCAGGCCCCGCAAAAGCGGCGAATACACCGTTTGTCACGGGAAAACGAGAAGCCTCACTCCAATACCGCAGCAGCGGAAAGGCAATCGCCCAATCCATCCCCGGAGGCATCGCCACAAACGCGGAAAACATACCGTGCTACACTGGAAGTTGAAGCGCAAAGACCGCACACCCCTGTCAGGGAAGGATCCCCGACAAGGGAGTATGGTGACGATTGCCCCCAATCCCCTGAGCAGGGCGAGGCCTCGAAGCCGCCGTTGGCGGAAGTCCCCGCGGAAGCGGTTCAATCAGGTCGATCAGACCCGCGCCTTGCGGAGAAGGGGCGCCCAGATACGCCGGCCTCACAGGGAAATACCCACACCCCTCTTGGGGAAGAAGGCAGCCAAGCCGCAGTTGAAGCTTTAAGCCCTGGCTCGCAAGCACTGGAAACGCCTCCCGTCGTTGACGGAATCGAAGCCCCCGCTACGGGGAATAATTTGCGCCAACCCCCGCATCGCTGCGGCGAAGAACCGAGGATCTCGGGAAAAACGCGCGCCATGGCACGCTCGAAACTGGTCGTACCAGACGCTGCTCCTCCTCATGGAGATGGTGCACCGCGCTTAGCGGCAATTCCCCTGAAAAGGGTATCATCGGCACCTGCCCGGCACCCCCCAAAGGGGAATTTCGACCAAAATACCGGTGTACCGGAGTTAGCCCCAGGCAACCCGTCAGTAGCCGGGGACACCACGGCATCGCCGGAACGTATGGTGCAGAGCGCTCGTGCGCCTGGCAGGGAGGCGGTTTGCCACCCAATCACCGTGTCGCACGGGACCCCCCAGGGGATTGTGGAAATGCCGACCCCGCAGGAGCGGTCATCTTCACGCAAACTCGCGGTTCGTGAGCTCAACCGTGAAGGCGGAGCCCAAGTCCCCCGCCGACTGGCGGTTCGCCCGCAATACCGCGAAAGCGGAAATGAACCTGCCCCAATGGGGAATGACTTGCCGGTGAAAACCGTGGCACCACACAACCTCTTGAGGGATATCTTCCGGCATGAGCAGCGGCCGCTATCACAGCGCACGGCAACGCCGGAGTTATCGCCGAACATCCTGCTAAGGGACATTATACCGCACAGCGGGCAGCCCCCGCAGGGAAGTACAACCACCACCCGGCACGGCCGGCGGGTCTACGAACGAGAGTTCGTAGTAGACCGACTTGTCGGACACACCTGGGACCAGGATGGTATTCTACAATACCGCGTCCGCTGGTACGGGTATGACCCCAGTGGGGATACGTGGGAGCCAATCGAAAACCTCCCACGGTCGCAGGTCCTGCGATACCACCGTCAAACGGGAACTGCAGCCCCAGCCACGCTGGTTAATGCCCAAGTTGGGTAACGTTGCCGCGCGAGCGGAGAGCGAAAGGAAAGGATAACAAGGCAAAGTCCGTCGAAGACGGGGAACTCAACCGAGAAGCACCGTTCTAAACGGGAAAGTTTATTCAAGGGAGCAGCTAGCTCCCCACAATACTACACTACACTAACTGGCATAGCCAGGGAAAGAAGAACCAGGAAACTGGACTAGAGGTTTCACTCACCCCCATTGTCCGGGGCGTAACCCCCAGCAAGGCGGTAGGCCAACGCGTCCGCCATGGTGGTGACATCCCCCGATACCTCGGCAGCGCTAAGACCGGCACCCCGGAGGAAACGTGCGATGATTTCGTTTTCATTCGCCGTCACCCCGCTGGGGATAGAAAGTCCGACACTTGCCACCGAAGGGTCAGCAGCCATATTCCCCGGTTGTACCGGATTTCCATCGCCCTGAGGCAGGGGAACTGACCGGAAACTGGTGGTGTATCGCCCGAGAAGTCTCGGAGGTTGGCTGTGGTTGTTGATGTTGTTGTCGTCGTTCGTTTTTCCCTTTTGGAGGGTGGCTGTTGTTGTCGTTTGTGTGCTTGATGACTCTGGTGCAGAGGGATTTACCGGAGAACCGGAGACAGAGCACGCGCTTTTATCACCCATTTTCGTCTGGGAATCCTCCGCGTCCGCGGTCGTTTTCCCGTCTTAAGGGGGGGATATGAAGTGCAACGCCCTCAGGGAGGGATTCTAGGTGCTTGAACGCTTTCCCGATATTATCGGTTGTGTAGTGTGTATATGAACTACGCCCCACTATGGTGGATATGGACACGTGGGACACGGTTTTGGGTCAATTGGCGGTTGGCCACAGTAGTGGATGTTGCCACGAAATGTGGAGTATTTTAGTTAACATTATTTATTATTTTCACACCCATTTCTGGGAAGCTAGTACTTAGTGCGACGGTGCAATGCCGTCGCACCAGTAAACCTTCTCCAACAAGGGACCCCAACCTGGGGAATTGGCTCTAGTTGTTGCCGCTTGCGCGCGTACTCTACTCCTCCTTGGAGGGAAACGCCGTAAACCACGGAACATCTAACCCCCTTGCACATCTAAAGAAACCCATCACTGGGAGTATAATTGTTCCAATCATATTGGTGTTTCGCTCTGTATAGGGAGTCCTGTCCACCGGCATTGCCGTATCTGCTCGTCGCTCTCGCGACTCATATCGTCCTCTCTTCCTCCTCTTCGCCCTTCCTTCCCCCCTTTTTAGGGTAGCACCTCCCGCTATCCGCGGCCCTCGTGTGCGCATCCGCTCACACTTCCCCACTTACGTGGAAACATACCTCTACTGAGGATCACATCCCGCTCACGCGGATACCGATTCTTCGCCTTCACCTCCCTGCGCAAGTCGCGACAGGTGTCCCTGGTCTTACAAACCGGCTTCGCCGTGACACCTCTGGGAGGGCTCTACCCAACTGGGTTCACCTCGTGAGAGGAAGATCCCGAACGTCGTTCGGTGTTTTTCCCCTTTGGGGCTTTGCACCACAACCATTGAAGACATGGTTGAAAAAATAACATCTGGAA
Organism: Gracilariopsis chorda; assembly: GCA_003194525.1. Classification (NCBI taxonomy): domain Eukaryota; phylum Rhodophyta; class Florideophyceae; order Gracilariales; family Gracilariaceae; genus Gracilariopsis; species Gracilariopsis chorda. Next base: position 323,552 of record NBIV01000050.1, on the reverse strand, counting down.
ATCATAAAACAATTCTTATTTCACTTCGACTACTTTGGATAACTACTAACTGACTCAGCCGTTTATGAAGTTTCTGAATCACCACGTTGCTTGTCCAATATTAATATGGGCCCTAAATATGATGCAAAATTCCGAATCTGCCGGGAATATCACCAAGTTACCCAGAAATCCCCTTCAGAGAGTGTGCAACTCAGTATTCTACATGGGATAGAGAAGATATCATGATAACGGAGCTTTTATTGAATACCCAGAATTGTTTCAGTTGCAAGGTTCATTAACACATGGTAATCATTTTATTATGATACTGGATTATATTACCGTCTTCAGAATCTAGTACTCTCACGTTGAAGTGAACTTGAGTATTTAAGAATCTTCTAGGATCATATATGCATGAAATCTTTAATATTGAACGGAAATTGTCGTAATTATGAAGGTATTGATTTCCATTCAACTCTACATAATACGTATCTGAAAGAATTGCATTTATATTATCAAAGAAGTACCACATTTAACATGATCGCATTTAGTCACAAACGGTTAGATTTTTGAAAAAAGATGTGTCTGATATAAAAGGATGTCCAAAATGTATTTTATAACACTTTAGGAGTTAATTTGTAGAATGTATGATCTCAAATTGAACATTGTTCTTTGTTTGGTTTTAAAACGATTTATTGATTTAGAAAGCACTTTTTTTAAGTACATTAAAATTATTTACATAAAAACCGTGTTTGTGCACCAAATTTGCATTCTTTCTCTTTTTTCAGCCCAACTTGAGTTTAACTGACTCCAAATCAGTACTGAATCGTTCATAAAGTTGTTTTGTCTTTCAAAAAGAAATATTAAGTAGAAATTGCAATGTTTTTATTGTTGATGGTTGGTGTCTAACAAAAGAAAGAACTTTAATTTTTGCAGAACAATAAAACGGTAATACATAAAATTTAGTAATAGTTGTTAAACGAATAAAGTATTGCTGTAGTAGTGGTTCCAAGTTGTGACTATTAATGGAAAAAAGGCTTTCATGATTTAGAAGAACTGGTTAGCAGCCAATTTGTTTTTGGCCGATGTATACTATAGTAGTCGTAAAGGAACTACATATCTATTGGACTTCACTTTAAAGACATCTACTTTTAGTAAATGACTAAGATTATCATGGGAAGACTTTTGTGGCATAATCACTCAACTTTGCTTGCGTTAGGTTGCGCACTATGCATATCATGCGTATTACGCCCATCTGCCAAGTGCTGCAGTATGATTCGCTTGTTCATTTGGCGATTGTAGCCACTAGAAATATTAGGTTCAGATGGGTTAAGACAGGGCCTGAATCAGGCCCTGTCTTAACCCATCTGAACCGCATCAGGCCGCGACAGAGTTCCTGCAGCGAGGGTTGAAATTTCAAAAAGTTTGGCACGACCCTAGCTAGCGGACTGATTAGGGTGGTTTAGTGTCATCAAGAAAAATAAAACGTCAAAATCATGATGCCGCCACAGCCTCGAGAGGACCGATGACGTTCGATGATCCCTCAGAGTTACTAGTTCTGGTGCTCGTGGAGCTTTCTTGAGCACGCACTATCGCCTGTGCTACCCGTTATCGAGGAGTTAGAATGAAAACCGACGAGGACCCTACAGTCCTACAATTTTATGAGGACGTTGGTTTCAAGTGCAGTGCTTTCCCGACTCCGCAGAGGATATATAAACGTCACGAACTTTAGCTCGTATACGCTGCGTAGCTTCCCTGGAATATACCTCGTAAACCTTTCTTATTCGATTGGAGCTCGCACAATGACAGAAACTTGGAGCAAATTTTCCGCATTTGAGCGCCTCTTTGCTGATGAGGCGGTCCCAAACAACCCCGTGGTCATAACGGCATGTTTAACACTGAGCGAGAATCCCTCGGAAACGTGGTTGTACTCATCGCTTTTACCGAGAATTCTCGCACACCCTCGCTTCTCTGCACGTATGGTGCGCCGTTCCACACGATACCCATACTTCGAATCCGTCCCGGGCTTTACCGCCGAATCCGAGCTATTGAAACAGTACCATGTTGCTCTTGAGCCGGTCATCGACTTGTCTCTACCTCATGACAAGCGTAACAAGCTCTTTCAGAGTCGGCTCTCCGAGATAATGTCAGAAGACCTGGACCGTTATCGTCCACTTTGGAGGCTGTTCTTCTTCCCTTGTTGGTCTATTGAAGCTAGTTCATGCCAGGAACAATCCTCAACTCTGGTTTTCCGAATTCATCACACAGTTGCGGATGGTATTGGCCTTGTGAAGTATTTGATGTCGGAAGTTATAGACGACAATACTGGCAGTAATGTGAAACACCTGACCACGCCACACCGCCATGCACAAGAAGCTGGGAAACACGCTGGAGTTCGCTGTGAAGCGCGACTGACAAAGAAATCGAGATGGTTCCCAGCCCTTCAAGATTTTGCTGCAAACTTAAAAACTGTTTTTGGTACACTGAGGCCGGAGTCTGATAATGCGTTTGTTCGGTCACGGCTGGGCGGCCAGAAAGTATGTGCGCTTCTGCCTCCAACGATGTACACCGTGGATATACTGAAGAAGGCTGCTCGGGCACTTGGAATCACCATTAATGATTTGTTCTACACCGCGGTTTCTGGGGCTGTGCGAGCGTATCTCAAGGAATGTGGGGACGATCCCAACGTGCTGAAGGGCGTTAGATGCGGCATACCGTTTACAAAACACATGGTGGACGAATTTCGAACCACTGACGTATCTAATCAGCTTGCTATGGTAACAGTTCCGCTGCACATACATATCGATGATCGAAAAGACCGACTGGTGGAGTGTACACACACGATGAATGTAACCAAAACAGGATTTGCTCCTGGTTTGGTGCTAACCTTACTTGGGGTGATAGCCAGGCTACCAGCATTCATAAGGAAGCCGCTGTGGAGATTGCTAACGAAAAGCGGCTCATGTTTGTTCACCAATGTGCCAGGTCCACGAAAGGAAGTTAGTATAGGTGGCATCAAAATTGCATGTATACACTTCTTTGCTCCAGCTGATGGACACTGTGGGGTGATTATCGCGCTCCATTCGTACAATGGAAAGATAACGAGCAGTGTGTACGGAGATAAGACACGAATATCAGATCCACAACGGCTTGTGGAATTGCTAAATAACGAGGTTTCGGAGTTAATCAAGCTCAGTGATGTACAATAGAGTTTTGGACTGAAACTGACTCCCAAGCGTGGAAAGCGCACTTGCCTGCTTACTAGTGTTTCATTGTGAAACGCCTGGCTCTGAATACATGTATGGCTGAGAGCACATATTGTCCAGCCCCATATTAAGATAGAATTACTTCGCGTGAAGCTTTCATTCTAGCAGAAGCCCCGGCAGGTTGACCGGTGCAAGGATATGTGCAACTATCGTGGGCTTCCACTCTGTTGTGAGTTTTTCTCTACGAGACGGGTTCCTTTGTCTGGTAACTTAGTGCAAAAAGTTTGCATTCAATGATCTAGTCTCGTATCTGTTAGGCGATTGTTGCAAGTGCACCCGGTGTTCGGGTCTCTTTGATCGAGCCCAAGTCTGTGAACATCGTGTATCTTCTACACCGTCGGTACGGTCGAGCAATGGAATGAGCGTGTTAAGACATTTCGACCAGGTAAAGGGCAGGAGCTAAGTGTCTAACTCTACCCTTGCTTCCAGGAACTGGGTCCGCAGAGAATCAATTTGTTGAGTGATCTCGATTGCAATGGATCTGTAGCCTTTGATCTGGTCTCGTAAAGGCAGGTTAGCGATTACCAGATTTGGGCGTGGCAAAATTGGGAATTGAGTTTCGTGCTGCGCATTTCGTACTGTACGAAGGTATCTACAGGAACAAAGCAATCCGCTACCAATGGTACTCTTGTTCCTGTAGATACCTGGTACGAAGTTCGTACTACGAAGTGGACGCTAAACGGTTTCCATGCTTGAAAGGGTTGTGGGGTGACAGATCGTGAGGAGAACGCAACTTGAGGCCTATTGCAAGTCGACGACATCATAGACGGAGATCTGTCTCGCTCTGGAAGCTGCGAAAAGCTACATACCCGTTATCCTGTGAACGTGAAGGAACGCAAGTATAGCTGTTGCGGGACGTGGAACTGGTAGTTCGTTGCATCAGACGCACCTGAGCAGTAATAAGTATCGAATCTGAATGAAATGAAGGTGGGATTCGCATATCATATCGTTAAGCTAAACACGCACAAGGCCGCGCTGCCGAAGAACGGACATCCAGATGCTTGGCAAGCGTCTGCATGCGATTCAGTGAAGCAAAAGACGAAGACTCGGAGTGGATATGGTTCGCGCAGAAGGTTTCTACTGTTGTCGACGATGACTGTTGCGACAAGCACGCTACAAGCGTGTGGGTGCAGAGCGCAGGGAAATGCGCCTACGAGAACTATATTCGACGAAGAACGCGAGCTGTATGAAGAACGCAAGAAGGAAGCAGAAGAAGCTCAACGGGAGGCGCTGCGAGCGGCATTCGACGCGGTTCAGAAAGCGAGTGAACAGCTGGATGATGTGAGTAAGTTTGTCGATGAAAAGGACTGGAAAGGAGTGCGTCGATTCTCGCGACTGTTTAATAACTCGGTGGTGCGAGAGGGGATGGAGGAGATTGCGAGGAAGCTGCCGGACAAGCGGAATCGCGAGGAAGCACTGTCGCTGTGCAGTGGGGCCAAGGCGCGATTGGTGCAGATTGATAGGGCGGCGGGGTCAGAGGACGGCAGCAGAATAATAGAGCAGGTGCAACAGCTTCGAACAGTGATTGGCAGCTTTAACCAGCTGAGACCATGAAGCGGGTAGGGCACGTGTGCCTGCTGGGATTTTCGTGAGTGCTCCAGTGCGTCGAACAGGTTGTCACAGATTACATACCGTACATTTTATCTACGACTATGGACATGTTTCATAAAGCGAGCCGAATATGAAACACTTGGGCGCTGTCTTACGAGGGGTAAGAAGAGAAAAGCTTTCTCTCTGCGGGATTGGCTCGCGCATTACAACACATCAGCGCAACGAATGAGGTGAACGAAATCGGGGGCGGTTCGGGCCGGCGACGATCAGAGGTTCTCTACCAAGGAGGGGTGCACCAATCCCATTGAGTATACGGCGTTAATCCTTTATCTATCGTTAAGCGCTCGCGGTTGGTAGACCTGCTAGAACCACCGACGACACAGAGCCGGCAGGGTACGGTCACGAGGTGGCGAGCAGACGGCGATAGTGCAGCACTTACGGAGATAGACACAGTGTATAACTCTCAAGTGATGTCCTGCACTGGAGAGTTGCATCAAGGTATTGCTCTGTGGCTCATGCCGTGCAACAAGCCAGTAAGCAGCGGCTGCGGCGGATATGATGAATATGAGACAAGTTGATGTGTGTTAGATCCCTGGGTGTTCCACCGAAGCAGCTTCAATGACGGGGGCCCTTCGATCAGGGGCGCGCTGCGTGCACGGACGGATGGATGGATATCTACGGAGCGCACTGCGATCGAACCGCCACCAGCGCCGCCTGGCGCGCACGCGGCAGCGCGCCGTGGCAAAAAGCGGTCCGAACGACGAAGCGTCACGGGCCGCTTACTGTTCGGGGCTGTGGATGACGGGCGGCGCGCCTTACCTGTCGCGCTCGCGGTCCGCCTCTGTAATGGGACACCTCACACTTTCTGGCTGACGCAAAGAGGCGTGTAGATGCCTCATGTAACGCCACTGCTTTGCGTTCGAACGCTCAATTTACGTTTCCTTCTTCGTGCGATTTGCCCCGAGCCACACAACTACACCCGCCACCGCGAGATAGACCTAATCCATAGCCCATCAGCGAACTAACCCTTTGGAGTTACGAGTGGTAACACTTGCTGAAAGCTGGAAACACCACCCTGCCTACACGTACGTTGAATCCGGGTTTCAGTTGCTATAATTATGCCATCGCTGAAAGCTCAGCATAGGGTCGGCAATTCGCGAGCATGATCGCCGTACGTGCAGTAAGCGCCGGGGGGTAAGAGACAACGGCAGAGGCAGGAGTAAAAGAACAGCCAGCTCAACAGCACTGTCCAATAGGCAAAAGTGGATATAAAACATAGCACACGCACAAAACGCTAAACCACTGCTCATGCAGCATGAAAGCGTGAGAGCTTCCCGCCGAGCGCGACCCGACGATGCTATGCTTGAGCTCGTGGCACTCGTTGAGCTCGTCGGATAAGGCCAGAGCTCGAGACTTCACATGTGTTTAAAAGCTTAATTAATGAATGGAAGGCCACCCCATGGATACACTCCCCAGCTCCGTAGCTTTCCTCGCACACAACCGGAGCGACAGGAGCCACTGAGATGGTTGTATTTAGAATTGCCGAATATCTCTCGGATCGTCGCCCTTGGCAGAGAACGTTCCTCTTCCTCCAACTGTTCGCATCGAAACGCACTCGCGGTCCGCCCGCACACCTGGCATGGAGCTCCGGTTTAAGTCGCGTACAGTAAGCCTTCAGCATGAGCAGGTACCAACGGTAGCAAAGTGGAGAGCATAAACTTGTAAGGTCACAAATGTACTCACTATATTGTGGCATGCCGTACGCGCAGAAGCAGTCATGCTGATTGAGGGCGATGGAACAACTCACAGCTCGCCATAGTGGCTGGGCACGCCGTAATGCACCGTTGGTACTGTGCAACTCAATGAAGACAGGTCAATGCCCAAAGAACAGCGCTCCGCCGGCCGTGGGCCAACCTCACGAAGCAGGTGAAGTGCCAAAGCACGAGTGCCACGCGCCTTACTGCGCGGCACGCGCGTTCACAGTGGGACCGGCGAGCTCGCTTGCAAGCTCACACCACTGAACCAGTCACACGCGCTTCGGCCGACGAAGCGTTCGCGCCTTTGGCGCTTTGACTTTCGCGCATATTTCTGCGCTCCTGCGCTCCTACCGCTTTTTGCCCATAATTCTCCTGCCGCCCATGCTCACTTGGCCCCAAGCCACTGCCTTACCACCCCACCACCACCTACCTCCGCCTCCCTCGAGCCCCATCACCACATCCCCTTCATCCCCCCCACACTCCACCCCCTCCCCCCTCCCCCTCACACCACGCACCTTCCCCATCCTCAAAGAGTACACGCCGCCGAACCCCGGTGTCGGTCCCTTCCCTAGCCCACCAGTCTCCGCCCACCCCATCCACAATACCTCTTTCACCGTTCAAAGCCCTTTCTCTGCCCCGGACCCTCACCCGCGATGGACCTCGTTCCTGCGCGAGACGAAAACACCGAAAACTTGCTTCAAGACCTCGGCACCAATGCCGCTCCAACCCCAGACTTGACCCCCTTGGTCGGCAATTTGTTAGTTCCCAACACTTCAGCACCTCTGACTGACTGGCCCCTATCAAATCTCTATCGCAACGAGCTGCGTTACGAATACTCTCTCACACCAAGTGCTGATTTCGACACAGATTCCGCCGAGCCCAACGCCTCCTCCTCCCACTCTCCAACCATCGACGACGACGACGCCTCAACAGACTTGCGAGGAGCCGCCACAAGCGAAGAGACATCCCTACCGTTTGATAACCACTCTCGACATCAGGTGCCTCATGTCACGTCCTCTTCACAACTCAACGCGAAGAATATTGCCATGCAACGACTTTGTTCTGTTAACAGTACCGCCAACTGTAATACATCTTCCAACCCCGTGTCCTCACATCCCCAATTCCCCGTCTCAACAACTCTTCAACAGCAATCCATTTCACCGAAACCCTCCAAGACTATCAAGAAACGCTCAACCGTGCCCAGAAAACACTCGCGTCCCGTTGTCACCAATCCATCCGCTTCCGCTTCTGCCCTCACCTCCAACGCACAAACGGTCGGTCTGTCCCACACCAAGATGTGCAGAGATCGTCTCAATAGCATGTTCGAGCGTCTAAAACGTACCTTACCACCCGCTCCGTCTGGCGTGGAGGTTAAGCACAAAGCGCAGGTGCTTGATTATGCTATACTCGTCTTGAAGGGCATGGTTGAACGTACCACTCAATTGGAGATTGAACTGGCAGTAAGCAGTAATAAGGCCACCATGGAGTGGATCTCCAAGTTGGTTGACAGAGTAGACACCTTTCCGAATGCGGCCGAAGAAGTCATGCAATTGTTTTCGCGGCGTCGCGGTTGGAAACACGCCGAGCTGTGGACTACCAGTAGGAAAACTGCATCTCCTGAAGTCGATTCTGATAATTCCGTCACGCTCAGGTTCTGCAGTTCCATTTGTAGCGAAACGACCAACGAACGCAAGCTCAATCTACAAACCTTTTCGAAGGCGTCGGAAAAATACGCTTTCAAGGCCCAGCATGGCGTGCCAGGGCGCGTTTGGTCTTCTATGCGACCAGAGTGGGTTACTGGGCTTGACAATTCCAAGAACTTTCATCGCTCTTCTTTGGCCAAGAAGCATGGACTGAAAGTTTGTCTGGCTGTGCCAGTGACTATTACGGGCAAGATTGAGGCTGTGATGTGCTTTTATGATACCAAGCATCGACCGTACGACACGCAGTGTCTTGAGCTGGCGATGAATCTTGCTTGGGCATTGGGCAATGCAGTTGGAGGAAAGCGTGCAAAGGGAAACGCGGGTGCGAATTCAGGGATTTCTTGTACATGATGAGATGGTAGTAGGGATGATCAGGAAAGGCATTGGAGAGCTGTAGCTTGCGTACTCGAAAGATGTAGAGGAGTGGCAAACGTCTGTGACTGGAAGGGATACGACGGTATTGTGGTCTAGATAAGAAACTAGCTCCATTGAGTCAGCCTGAGATCGGGGAACGCGGTTGGACAGGTCGCTTTCCCGCAAGGACCATACATGTTCTTTGTGGGGTGTATACTACGGTGCGATAGAGAGTCGACTTAGAGACGGCGTGAGGAGTAGAGTACGCTGAAGTCGACCGCGAACTTGTATAATACTAAACGGATGAAGAGCTGCGTACCATGCTTGGCCTGTGAAACGGCCCCATGTGCTCTCTTTGTCCGTTGTATTCTTCATGCTGTGCGTTTCATGAAAAGCAGCAAGTTGCTGACACCATCGAAGGTGAGCGATACAAGAATAGTCTTCTATTTCTCCTCTTTTTGTATAGCGAAGTCGTAAGGGTCTCGGTGGATCATGCTTTTTGGATTCGAAAACAAAGAAATAGCAGGAAGATTTGAACTATTTCGCTAAATTGGCAAGTCGTTGATCCAAATTATTGCTGTCGGCATCGATCGAGATCTGGCGTACACGGCGATGGTGTGACATATGCGAAATTAAAATACCCAGCAAGAGAAAAGCGTTCACATTGAACGCTGTATACTTGCTGAGCAACTATCTGATAAGCTTGCGTGGGTAACATATTGGGCACCGACGCAACTTTCAGTCACCTACGCAAATTATGTAGTATTGCGTAGGTTCCGATTACGGCAGAGTCCGTTTCAGATTCACAGAGGAATAGCCTCTGTGAATACTTAGTAGTCTAGTCTAGTATAAAAAGCAAAGACTATATGGCTTCAACCATCTAGTTTTGCACTATCTTTACAATCTTCTCTGTTCGACTCTACTCTCATCAACATCACCATCATCATTACAACAACTTTTATGTACTCATTGCAGTAAAACATTCGCGCATCAACTAATTCAATATTTCACGATCAACTATTGGTATTGACAGAAAAAACAATTTATTTTCCCTTATATTCTTTTATTCGCTTCCTAAAAGGCTTGATACAATACAAAATATTGCTTTGTTCTTCCTGAAAAGCTTTATTTTTTTTTTACTTATTTTACAACAATGCGTATAATATATAACCTAGCTCTATACAATCTAGTGACGCGAAGCAAAATTTCTTCGGAATATTCATCAGTTTGGTTGGACCATTAAACGGACTCTGTGGTTGCACCAGCTATCATGGACTTCGAGGCAGAAGTTACGGGAGAAGAATTGTCATCGATAATTTCTGCATTTTGCCAGCAAGGTACCGGGAATCTACTTGTAGTACAGCCTGACAAAGCTGCTGCCAACGCACCCCCAGACCGTACAAATGGCCATGAGCCAGATTGCGACCCTCTAAACAAGCGATATGCCGCACAAATCACACGTGTGGCAAACCAAATCGAGAGGCGACGCAAAAATAAAACTAAAAAGCACCGATTCCTAAATTGCAAAATTTGCACCTTTTCGCTGGTCAGTCAACACCAATCCAAAGTACACCTAAGAGGTTTGAAGGACAAAAGGATTGAATGCCTTGCCAACTACACTGACAGTGACATCACGTGTCGCGTGTGTGACATCAAGTTCACTGAAGCACACGATCTGCAAGATCATTACAGGAGACGACGTCACCGAACCCAGAAACCCCGCCTCAGCAGTAAAAGAGTTTAATATATATATAGTAGATATTCGTTTGTATACTAAAAAGAACTCATAAAACAGAAAAAACTAACAGAAAACAAACCAAAAGCACAAATATAAGCTAAAAGAAAACAGAAAAAGGAAAAAAAAAGAAAGAGAAACAACAGGCAAACAAAAAAAAGACAAAAAAAGAAAAAGAAAAGGCAAAAGAAAAAAAAAAGAAAGAAAAAACACAAAGAAAGTGCACTTAGTGTTACCTTGATTAGCTTACAATACAAAGTTATGACACCTTCAATAACCCGTTTTCAAAGCAACGCTGAAAGCAGAAGTCCAGCACAGGAAACCCCATTCCGTACCCCGCCAGTGAATACTCGTTTACCGTTTCCCCCTGAAGGCACTAATATGAATATGGCCCAAATTAATCCATCCCAATCACCTCCATCCAGGAATACAAGAAGACCTTTCGGGCAAGCCCTTGTAATTGTGAATAGGACCCCAACGTTAATGCTAGACACTATCCGGTCTTACCAGAACGATGTTGTGGATCTTACCAGTGATCAACTCATCGAATGTATTCGTGGAGATTATCCTCCTGATGTAATGTTTAGTACACAATTGGCATCAAATGTGGCATTATTTAGTTCTCTTGCACGACTACTTGTTAGCCTTGGTGGCAATCTATTTCTGCATACTTCGCAAAGAACATTGCTAAAACTTGCACACACCATCTACTCTACCCCTGAGGAAAGGGAAATAGCGGAAAATTGTATTGATAATGTTCAACCATCTTCTATTTCAATGGCTTCGTCTAACCCAGCCACGAATTTTAATGAGGAGCATAACATTAATCTATAGTGCAATGCACGTGTCGCAGCTTTGCGAAGATGCTGGTCATATATCGCATGTCTTCCGTGCGCATTGGGAACGGTAGTTATGAGATACAGTGTGCCTGCTGGGATGCGACGCGGCAGTGGATACGGGTCTGACGTGTACCAATACTTGGTAACCGGGAGGATATCGGGATAGATGGATGGTTGCATAGTAATTTCCCAGTATTTTGGGCTGTTTTAGTTTTTACTTTTAGACTACTTTCCTCATTAGGAGGCTCGTGCACCTCTCGATCTGGGAAGTGCCACGTGTGGTGCGCTACACACCGCAGTGTCAGATAAAGAGGTCGTGCCTACTTAAGTGATGGCTCCTTGCCATCACCTCCTCCTAGTAAAGGGAACACAGGCTCATTCTTGAGGATTACTCTTTGCGGAGTGTGGGACCTGGTACCTGCCGCCTACGTGAGCTTCCTCATCCCACTCGGGAGGAACCCCGGCTGGTCACGGTAATATCAACCCTTCAGGGTCATCCAGACAAGATTGGTCCGAAGTGTACCATTTTATCACTTTCTTTTTACTGTTGTTTTTCCTGTGTATCTAGGACATTCTTCCGCCCCTGTATAGGGTTGTTTCTTGGTTATTTCGTCTCTCCTGTGGCTACGATAACCTCTTTTGTGGGATCTGTACAGCGCTGTGCTTACGGATTCTTTGTCTCTTCGTCTCCTTTTTTCCTCTCTGGGCTTCCGTGTCTACGGCTTCCACGCCAAACTCACCATACCTTCACGCACTCCGGGACTGAAAGGCCCCCCTCCGTGGTATTTCCGGAGTCACCGTCGGTCTTACACACGACACCCGGGTGATACAGAGGGTTCTGCCAGCTGCGCTACCCACACAGGGAGCAAGGTTTCGAACACCTTGAGTGCCTCCCCTCTCCAGAGTTTTGCACAACAAGTTGTCTCCCGACCTATAATCGGTTTACTCTCAGCGGTTCTAGGGTTTCAGTTACCCTTGAACGGGAGTCTCACTGTAGTGCAGTCTTTTGGTGGTTTTCTGTGGAAACAGTCGTATTTAGAAGGAATTCACTTGCCATTTTATTGTTCTGGAAATTTGGTTGTCGAATTCATGGAGCTTTCACTTAGTCGGTCATTTATCCACTGTACAATGCCACCCCATCCGAACTCACGGAAAGATTCGAGCGCAGGTCCTGCTTCCGCAGCACCGCGTTCGCGGATGTCCGTTCCGGAGAATTTGTCTCGTGATAATGATGTGCCGGATCCTCAGAATGCGCCGTCAGTTGCCTCGGAATCTCGAGTGGTCGCTCAGGTCAATCCACTTGTTGCGGAGACACCGTCAGCGATTAATCGGGTCTCCCAGTCGCCATCTTCCTCCATCTAGGAGGCTCAAGTGCGAATTATGCAAGTTGCACATGGTTTCTTGTTGGAGGATCTACACAGCCTTCGACGAAAGGTCGATGAAGCCGAAGTCAGGGATGTTTCTGGAGACATTTCTCGCCTTCGTTGTGATATCAATTCCATCTTGGAAAGTCTGGGCTCGCCCGCCGCCTTTGCGGAAGAGTTCAGGGTCCTCCAAGAGGATTACCGATTGAATACGGGCGGGACGTTTAGGTGCTCGCTTGGAGACTTTGGAAGCGATTATCCTCATGCACGCGGAAGTCACCAACAAGGATGCGGATTCACATCATTCCGATCATCATTCGCTGGCTCGTCCCCGTTGCAAGGCTAAGAAGGAATTTGACATCCAATCGGATTCTTCAGCTTCAGAATCTTCTGATAATGGTTTGTTCGAGTCGTCGGATGGTGAAGACAATCACCGAGCGTCTCGAAGAACCCGGTCTAAGGCCAGTTTTACCTCTTAGCGTGTAATCCGTACCCTGGATAAGGGTCACGGACACCTCGGGTTAAAAGAGATCAAACCTATGAATCCGATGTATCAGAAGTTGTTATCATATCGATACTATCGACTGGATGATTCTTCGTCGGCACGCACCTCCCGAGGAATGGGAAAAGCTAAGGACTGTATTAACCATATGGCTCTCGTTCTCACGAAGAAGTTTTTGGGAGATGATCCGATACTTGTACTCGATTTTTTTGCGAAGTATGGTCAGGAGGCCGATATTCTCGGAATGAGCGAAGCGCAGGCTTATATCGCGCTGCCGTACTTCTCGTAGGGCTTTGCCGAAGTTCAAATCAATTCTGTTCGAGGAACCACGAGAGCCTCGGAAGGTGGCGTTATTTGCTGGCCTGAGGCCAATCAGTACCTACTAAGCTCGTCCGCTACTAGCAACGCGATTCAGAATGCGATTCTAGCTCTCCGCGATGAAAAGCAGAAGTCCGATGAAACGGAGATTGTATATTCAACCCGTTTAAACAAGGCTTTTCATAGGTGTGGTATTGTTTACTCCGCGCAGGAGCGGTGCAACATGTTCATTGATGGTTTGGATCCCTCTTTTCGAGCACTAGTTGCGTGATGCCTTCGTGGTCTCTCGGTCACCAAGGTACCACTCATAAATACGGTGCCAATATACATTTTTTTGGAAGTGGCCCAGAGTCGCTGGTGACGGATGGATTGCCGTCAACTTCGGTTGAAAGTGCGGAGGCGGATGGAACGCTGTACGCAGAGAACAACCAGGTACGGGCTCCTTCTCTAGCTTATGCAAATAACACTGTTCGCGTTAACCGCCCTAGTTGCAGAGATTTGCAGCCACGTCATGTGGACTCGCGACAGACCGATTGCTCGATAATCTGTCCTGGATGTTATCGTTTCGGTCCCGTTGCACCACTATGTGCTCTCCCAGCTCGTGAGTTCCACAAGGTTCTTGCGAACTACGGGGCTTTGTCAACTGCTGATAAAGCGCGGGTTCCGAGTCTGACCTACGAGCGGGGAAGGGTGTACTTCGGTCTCCAGCCTTCTGAAACCCCGGCGCAAGCAACGTCGGGACAGAATTCTGGTGCTCAACAAGAGCAAAGCGCGTCAGTGCGGGGGAATCAATCGGTGTTGCAGAATGGAAGTAGTCCGCCAAATGCGGTGGATACACCTCCGGAAAACTAATCTTGGGAGTCTCCTCTACGGGACGGGCGACTTCTGAGCCGAAGTTGAAGACGTCTGAAGCGCCTTTGCTTCGCTCCCCAGTAACTATCCTCAATAGGAAAATGGCTCAAACCGACTCTGACTCGGAACACCTCGCGGTTCTGCGTGGTCCGTGGATACGGTCCTGTAACCTCTGTTTCCCGGATCGAGTCCTTGTGATGCCTAAGAGGAATTATAGAGTATATGCCGACCTCGGCCTTTGACACCAGTTCATGGTTAGACAGTTATCTGTTTTGGACACAGGTGCCGCCCCGAACCTGATCAATTCAGAACTGATACCTCCCTCTCTCTGGGATCATGTTTGAGAAGGTCCAGCATTTGATATCGCTGATACGAACAGCAAGCCATTGAAAATGGTTGGGTATCTACCTCTGTCAGTTCGCTTAGGTAACTTTGTTTTCCAGCTACAGTTTGTGGTTTGCAATTACCTCGCTGCTCCAGTGATTCTTGGATGTGATTTCTGTGATCGATTCGTCGAAGCGATTCGCCCCCATGCGCGATAAGTGGAGATGGAAGATGGATCTTCAGTCCCTATTGTCAGTAATCCGTGAAGCGTGCTGCGCGCAAGCAAGTTCCGTTGCCTGCTGGCCAGAAAGTTCTGGATACTTCCCCCGCTTCAACGAAGATTCGAATTGCTAAGTCAATTACCGTACCTCCGGAATCCCAGGTTTGGGTGACAGCCCTGTCTAAACAACATGGCTTTCGTGGGTTGCAGCCACTTCCCTAGCTGTACGACCAGCGTCAACTTGCGTTAGCGAATGTATTCGTTTCCTTGGAGCCGGATAAACCATTCGAAGTACTGGTCGCTAGCTTTGGCCAAACCCCGCAAGGGTTAGTAAAGAACCAAGTACTTGGAACTGTGCTGCCACATCCAGCCGCTATCGTACCGACGAAGATCCCAGTTTCCGAAGTGCTCGGCGTCCTTAATTCTAAGAAGGGGGAGGAGAGTAACTCAATTGCTACCAAGCGCGAGCTTAAATCGGATGCAGAACACTTGGAAACTTTGGAAAAGAAAGCTTCATCTGGTGAAGCAGAAAAGATTAATCCTGTCGAGATGTTAGAGAAATTCGATCTCAGTCATGTTCCAGAATCACATCGTGAAAGGATGAAGAAAATGCTCCGAGAGTTCACTCCCATGTGAGACAATTCCCTTGGAACTAACGGAATTACGAAACATCGTATCGATTTGCTCCCGAATACTCGTCCTATAGCTCGGCACCCTTACTGGGCTGTACCAAAGGCTCGAGAAGAAGAGAAATCTCAGGTTGAGAAAATGCTGCGAGCAGGCGTTACAGAGCCGGCTCAGTCCTCTTGGGCATCACCAATAGTGCTGGTGCCTAAGCCGGATGGATCGTGGCGATTCTGTATCGACTACCGCCGCCTTAACGCGGTGACCGTCAAAGACGTTTACCAGATCCCTCGGATAGACGAGTACATTGAGTCGCTTTGTAACGCGACTGTCTTCATCGCCGAGGACGCAACTTGGGGACATTGGCAGGTTCCTATTCACAAGGAGGACCGTGACAAAACGTCTTTCGTGTTTCATCAAGGGTTGTACCGTTTCAGACGGATGTGCTTTGGGTTAACCAATGCCCCGGCTACGTTTCAACGGGCGATCTTTATAACATTAGCTCGATTCATATGGAACACATGTCTCCTGCACCTTGACGTGTAAGAAAACTGCGACGTCCGTATGGCACCATCTGTTGCAAAGAGCAGCACAAATTTATGTGCTGTGCGGACAGCATGTTTGGTATTAAGTTGCACCAATTATTCATGTTAAGCATTCCAGAACGGAATGCCCGGTGTTGCTCCACCGAGCAAATGGGGCAAGCACCGAAAGATAAAAATGTTCAAACGAGTCTGCTTCGTAGTTGCTGGAAGCTAGAGACCATTAAGTAGAGTAGCTCTGAAATTAAACTGGCGAGGTTGGAACTAGAACCAACGTTCCTACTAAGACATCCTACCCATTCTTTCAACAGGTTATAGGGCCCCCCTTATGCACTGCTATCGAGTTCTCAGGTTCACTTACTTATTTCCAGTGTTCGCTCTGCAAACATCCGCGATGGCTGAAAGTCTGGTTGACGCGGTAAAACTACGTATTCCGCTGCTGAAGGCCGACAACTACTTCATGTGCTCCCACAAAGTTGAGATGGTACTATGATCGAAGGGTGTTTGGCGACTGGTGACAGGGAATGAGGTGAAGCCAGAAACGGTTGACGAGATGCTGAAGTTCGAGACAAAACATGACACTGCTTTGTCGTGCATTCTGCTTTCAGTTCACGAATCATGTGTCGCTCCAGTTATAAACATGCGTGATCCATCTGCAATTTTGGCGAAACTGAAGTCTGACTTTGAGATGGTATCGCAAGCAAGCATCGACACACTACTGAAAAGGTACCAGGACATGCGCATGGACGCATCCGAAAGCGTTTTGCACTACATCAACCGTCCGACAGTCATAGAAATGAAGCTTGGTGGCATAGGCTATACAGCTTTGGACGCTGAAAAACGTCGTGCAATCCTCAGAGGACTAACGAATGATTTTGATGTGACAGCTGAGGTAATCAACCAGACTGGGACATCATTGAAGGATGCTGTACCGAGGCTTATCGCGAGGGAATCACAACTCGCGAAGCAAGACACGACGTGCAACAGTGTCGAAGGACATGATAGAGGCCTCCACACACGTACTAAGAAGTACTGGACCAAGTCTCAGAATGACGGTAGATGTTTCTTCTGTAAGAAGAAAGGCCATAAAATGAGGAACTGTTGGCTTAATCCTGAGAGTAAGAACTACAAGGGTGAAAAGAAGCGCCGTTACAAAGATCATGACAACACGGGAAATGATGATGATCATTGTGCAGTTTTCTGTTTGAATGTAGTTCTCTTGGGAAACGAGAAGAATAATGAAGATGAAGAAATTGATCTCCAATGTGAAGCTCAACATACGAAGCACAACGTGATGTTAAGAGAAACAGAATATGTTGCGAACCATAGAGTACGATCAGGACAGGAGACTCGTTGGTACTTGGACTCTGGTGCATCGAAGCACATGACCAACAATGTGAATTACGTTGTACATGGGCTACAGTCGTCAGATAACAAGCATGTATCTGTGGGCGATGGGAGCACGATACAAGTGAACGGCCATAGAGAAATACAATGCTGGGCAATCGATGGACAAGATGAACTAGTCAAGATCCGTTTATATGATGTTCTGTATGTTCCACAGCTCATGTGTAACCTGCTCACCGTTAGTGCTATACGCCGCAGAGGCTTTATGAAATAGTTCCTGTTGGATGATGATGGGAATGAAATCGCCGTGGTACTGATGCAGAAGAGCTCCAATATCCTGATGATGGGCAACGAGCTTTCTGAAGGGCTTTACAAGATAGAGCTTGAGCCCCATGGCCACTCGGACAAGTCACTCATTACCTGTACGCCAGAGAACTTTACAGTAAGCTGGCACAGATGCCTTGGACATGCCATTGCAGACTACATTAGAAGAACTCTAAGGCTATTCAGTGGTGTGAGACCAGAACTCACCCAGGAAATCGGCCATTCTGAACTTGCGCGGAGGGAAAAGCTCGGCGTGAGCCACGCCGTCCGAGCCCAGCATCGACCGAAGACATCAAGGTGCTCGACCTCGTACACTCGGGCATTATGGGTCCGATAAACGTCGAAATTCTCAGTAAGTCGTAGTATATCGTGAGAGCATACGATGAAAAGGGTTGCATGTATGCCGTACAGTTCATGAGAAACCGTAGCCGCGTGGAACCATGGTGAAAAACATGATGACGATGTTTGAAACGCAGTCTGGTCGTCAGCTCAAGCGTTTTAGGTATGATAATGCAAAGAATTATCTATGGAATTCGCTGACGATCTGGTTCAAGAGAAATGGAATGGTCCTTGAACCTTCCCCTCCATACAGTCCGGAATCTAATGGAAACGCGGAGCGCCTCAACTGAACTCTGAACGACAAAGCGCGGACCATGCTACGGACAGTTGATTGCACACCTCTCTGCCGTCAACTGTGGGCTGAAGCAGGCAATACTGCGAAGTACCTATGAAACCGTACATTAGTTCACAGAGAAGGCGAACCATGTTAGGCCATTTAGTGGACAATATTACGTAAAAATTCGTCGTGAACGGCGCCAACGCAGAGCGACGTACGACAACACAACTATCAAAGGAATATTGGTGGGTTACGAAAGCCGGAAATGTTACAAGGTGTAAATCCCCAACGAGATTCGTATGATGGTTTCGAAGGATGTAGACTTCAACGAGAACTTCATAGGCTGGAACCAACAACACACCTCCACAGCAGAAGAAGTGGACCTGGCTGGGGTCCAGCATGACGATGTCGTAGAAGATTGGCAGGTGAAGAATGTGGCCCTGGAGCAAGATGATCAATTGGCCGCAGGACATGTGAAGAATGAGGAGGTACCCGCCGATGCACAAGGGAACCTTCCCTACGATCCCGAAGTGGTGACTCAGTACCCTGCCGAGCCCAGGAGGCCTACTAGAACGCGTCAGAAGCCGCAGCGGTTCTCACCAGACACAGTCCTAGCCATGCTAACTGGTGATACGCTGCGAAACTGCGATGATTACAATCCTCTGACTGTGCGTGATGCTCTATGGGATACGGAAGCCCGTCAGTGGAAGGCTGCAATGTGCGACAAGATGACACACATCGAAACCAGATCTGTGTGGACACTCGTACAACCTCAAGCCTATTAGCAACAGATGGATTTTCTTGAAAAAACGCGACGAAGGTGGTAATCTTTAACATTATTGAGCGTGACTAGTAGCTCGAGGATTCTCCCAGCGGCATGGCCTGGACTACGAAGAGCTGTTTTTTCCTGTTGTTAATTATACCACAGTTCGCACCGTTCTGGCGTTGATGGCAAACAAAGATATCAACAGCATTCAGTTCGACGTACGCACTGCATTTCTATATGGCGAACTCAACGAAGATCTCAACATGAAGCAACCTGAGGGCTTTGTTAACCAGGCAAAGCCAAACTGTGTGTACAAACTGATCAAGGCTCTCTACGGCCTAAAGCAGGCACCAAAAACCTGGAGGACTAAGTTCTGGAAAATCATGAAAAAGAGTGGCTGCTCTGTATCCGATAATGACGTTGGACTGTTCTTTGTTGGACAAGGCGCACACAAGATCATTATTCTCGTGTACATAGACGATGGAATCGTCGTCGGCAACGATAAGGCCACCCTATACCAATTTGGTAAGAAACTGGAAGAGCATGTCAATATTCGAATCTTCAATGAACCTAGAACGTTCCTAGGCATCATTATTTAGCGCAGTACGGACCGGAAGACACTCAAGCTTCATAACGCACCGATGAGTCCTTGTCTTGCTATTCAGTTCGAGGTCGAACGTGATGCTGCTGTGCATGTACCACTACAAGCTGCGCTCATCAAGGACGAAGACGATGAAGCACGAAACTCCATGGCACTACCGTTCAGAGTTCTGATGGGTTTGTTGATGCATGTTTGCAAGACTGTACGCCCTGACATAGCCTTTGAAGTGTCTTACCGTGCCCATTTTATGTAAAGCTACAATCGAGCACACTGGAAAGCAGCGAGTTTTGTGCTGAAGTACCTACTCAGTACACAGAATACCACATTGATCTACAGTGCAAATAATCATGATGGACGTGTTGGCACATCTGATGCGGACTTTGCAGGAGACAAACACGATAGCAAGTCCACCAGCTGGTTTGCGTTCCAATATCCATGTGCTGCAGTATCTTGGCGTAGCAAGAAGCAAACAGTAGTTGCCCAATCAACACTGGAAGCCGAGTACGTGGTAAAGTCTTTTGCAGTTCGAGAGGGAGTGTGGCTGAGAAGACTGATGAACGAACTGCTGGACATGAGGACAGACTGATCACGATCTATGGATATAACCAGGGAATGATATCACTAAGAAAAGACGAGGTTTTGAACAAAAGAACCAAACATATTGAGGTCAAACATCACTTGGTTCGTGATGCTGTTCAACGCGGAATCGTGAAAGTACTGTACCGCAAAAGTTCTGAATTGGCAGCAAATTTGCTGACAAAGATTCATAACAGAGCAACCCATGAACCGTTGGCTGTCATGTTTGGTTTGAAGATTGTGAAACTGGAACGAGAGGGAGTGCGAGAAAACTGCAACATCCGTATGGCATCATCTGGTGCAAAGAGCAGCACAAAGTTCTGTGCTGCGCGGACAGCATGCTTGGTGCTAAGTTGCACCAAAAATTCGTGTAAAGCGTTCCACAAATGAATGCCCGGTGTTGCTCCAACGAGTAAATGGAGCAAGCACCGGAAGAAACAAATGTTCAAACAAGTCTGCTCCGTAGTTACTGGAAGCTAGAGACCGTTAAGTAGAGTAGCTCTGGAAGTAACCTGGCGACGCTGGAACTAGAACCAACGTCCCTACTAGGACATCCTACCTATTCTTTCAACATCACGATATAATATTATTCCCCAATACCATGGACGATCCCTTGGAACACGTGAGAGAAGTCATAACAGTACTGCAAGACGCAGGCATCACGCTGAAGTTGAAAAGATGCGAGTTTTTCACTTATACGGTAAAGTATCTTGGTCGCATTATCCGCCCAGTACAGCTCTCTATCGAAAAGATACGGATGACGTCCTTTAAGGAGGCCAAGCACCCAAGACCTCAGACAGAACTCCGATCCTTCCTCGGCTTGTGCAACGTATATTGGTGTGTCGTACCGAACTTCGCTGAGCCCGCGACGCCTCTTACTAAGCTCTTTGCAAAGAACAACCAGCTTAACTCGAACCATTCGCGGACGCGGAAGCGGCCGCCTTTTCATCCCTTGTGGACTGAATTACGTCACCACTGATATTGGCACTTCCCAATCCGGAACTACCGTTTGAATCGGTTACAGATGCATGTAACAACCAAGTTGGTTGTACGCTGTTTCAAACCACAGAAAGTGGAGACCAGAGTTTTATCAGATATTGGTATCGATCACTGAACGTGCACGAACGCAACTACTCGGTATCTGAGAAAGAATATGTGGCTGTGGTTTGGGCCTTAGCAATGCTCCGACTCTATCTCATTGGAACTCACTTTCGAGTACATATGGAACACGGAGCACTCTGCTGGTTGATGGAGATCTCCGAACCGTTGGGACGCCTTATGCAATGCCCCCTCCGGTTGTCGGAATTTTACTTGGACGTCCGGTACAAGAAAGGAGCTCCACGTGTGCAGGCAGACGCTTTGTCCCGCTTGGGAAAGGCTGCTGAAGCTGAAGCGGTCGAGAATTTCGATTTCCAGTGCTTTACGGTTGACGGAGCGGAAGAAGATACTACTATCGTATCGGTTGACGTGTGCGACGATATTCTCGTCGCCGAGACCTCGGAACTTTCGATGGCTTCCTTTTTGCCCATTAATCCAGAGGAGATGATAAGAGAACAGCAAGTGGACCCTTTCTGTACGTTGATTCGCGCGCACCTTGATGGAGGACTTCAGCTTCCCTTTGGAACGAATGACCAGGGATATCTTGGTAGATTGGTGAGTTCTACGCCACAGCTTTTGATGCCTCGATCTCTCCAAAAACGGGTACTTTACTTGTCACATCATGTGAAATTCGGAGCTCATCCTGGCGGAAGGAAGATGTATCTTACCCTGCGTAGGGAGTTCTATCGGCCCGCGATGGCATTTGACTGTTATTACTGAGCGACTCCTAAAACGCAAAATGCGAGCAATTCACATGTCTCAAAATGAGCACAAACACACATTTTGAGTTTCATAACGGTCACTGATATTACCGCGCAAAATTTGATAGGCCAAAATGTTCAGCTTAGCATTGTCTTTACCTTTTTCAATCTGTCCCAAAACATGACGCCAACTTCAGTCCTACTGATTGCTCTGCTTAACCGAGAGCTTTCTAAGATTTTAACATTCAAACAAAGGCTTAACTCCGAAGGAAGACGACGTCGCGATCGTCGCATTACTCGTTCTGCTTTATTGCCATCAAAGTCTCCGTTTATATACGTTTTGAATTCAATGTCTGATCAGTCTATGATAATTGTAACAGGAATTGATCACGTTACATTCGTGTATCTTCTGAAGCTATTCGAACCATTGTATTACTGATACACTCCACACGCCCGCAATGGATATATAGGACTACGATTCAGCAAAAGTGGCCGTCCCCGCTCTATAACAGCCGAAATGTGCCTTGGTCTTGTGCTGTCATGGTATCGCACAAGAGGGGCGATGTGGAATTTGTGCCTTTTCTTCGGAGTTACAAACTCTGTGTGCTCTATGTTTCTTCGGTTTGGGAGTGGTTTGCTACTGCGTGTCTTGTCCCGCGAAAAGCATGCTACTATAAGAATGCCAAATCTACTTCAAGTACAAGAATTTAAGGAAGCTATTTCTGAGAATTATCACAAACTAGACAGCTTCTATGCAGTTGCGGACAGTCTCAAACTGTTATTGGAACAATCTGGTGATTGTATTATTCAGAACATGTTCCACAATGGATGGACTCACGACCATTATGTTGGAAACGTTTTTGTATATGCTCCAAATGGAACGATCATAGCATGTGTGCTGAATGCTCCTGGCAGCATGCATAATTCTGCTATAGCAGATCTTGGAAAGCTTTACAACAAACTTGGCGCTCAATATGCCGAACATGGCGGCCTTTGTGTGGTAGATTCAGCGTTCTGAAAGAAGCATCACCCGTTTCTTTTAAAATCTGCCCAGGATGAGACGAATGTTACCGATCCAGACGACCTTGTACGCCTCCGTCAAGCAATCTCAGTTCGCCAAGCCTCCGAATGGGGCATGCGCGCATTTCAAGGAATGTTTCCGCGAATGAAAGACCGCTTCATGTATAAAGAAAATGGAGAAAGGAGGATAATGCTGCTTTGCAGTGCGCATCTGTTTAATCTACGAACACGCAAAATCGGCATAAACCAGATTCTGTCAACCTATATGCCTTACATAAGTGCAGATGTTAATTATTATCTGCAGGATACCTTTAACCTCTACTGAGAATTCGATGACTTTGCGACCAACATGAGCATCATCTCCATCAATTTCCCGTGACGACGACTTTCGTCAAGACGTTGCAGTCGGTTCTCCTCTCGCTCTTCTTTGCAGCGTTCTAAGTCCTCCTGTCTCCGCTTCTCGTCATTCAACATCGACAACCTAAATAAATCCATAATATCGTGTCCAATATCCTTCCCACGCATCATGGGGCGCGGACGAACTAAAAGGCGTGCAATCCTTAACAGTGTTTGTACCAAAGTCTTTTCCGCATTCACATCTTTCGTTTCATTCGTGTCTAGTGCACCCTCCTTATCAGTCTCAACTAATGTTCATAACTGTGCTTCGTTAAACGAGACTTCTACCGCATCCTCGAAATCCTTGTCCGCAGCGATTTCGGCACGCTCGGTGATCAAATCTCCTATTGATCTTGCACGACGGACAACATAAGGAATCAGTGGATCCCCTGTTGGCATGCGACGGCGGGGAAGAGAGGAAAACTTGCGTTTGCGTGATTCAACACTTCGCTCTCGCTGAGAGAACATCTCATTGTGTTCGCTGAGCAATGCCGCCCATTCTTCACGTCCAATAGGAAAATGCTTGTCAATAAGATCAAATATTATATCCGTTTCCCTTTGAAAAAACCCAAATCCCCATGGGGCTGTACCAGTTTTCTTTTTCATGGTTTATGCAAGCGGTTTAAGAGGCGGCGGTGAAACAGAGTCAATCGGATTGCCAGCAGAGAAAGATGTAGTGTCGGGAGGAAGACGTGGAGTCATGATAAAAGTGGCAACCGCGGGGATGGCGGAAGGGAGGACGGCTCAAACGGGGTGGGTGGGTGTTTAGAAGCTGAGCAGGTTTGGTTAAGGCAGAAGGCGTTCTGATCGCTCAGAGTGGGTGCTGAGATTGGGTTGTGTCACATCCAGTACGCTGTTTTGGGCTCTGTTTTGGCGGCATTTGGGTTTTGGTAACCTGTTTGGGCCAAAGAGCGAATGCCGCATTTTGCAGAACAGCTCGTACGGGGCGGAGGCATCTCCGACTTTCGCATTTTTAGTGCACGCTAAGGCTCTGATTTAATGAATTTGAGTGTGCGCTTTTTGCGATTTGAGATTTTAGGAGTCGCCCACTGGTATAGGAGAGTTGATCAAGACTGCCCGAGGAAATCTGTTCTTGCATATAATTACCAACTATTTTTCCAAGCTGGTACGGACTATTCCATTGAAGAGGATAAACGCAGCTGCGGTTGCCCAAGCGTTCATGACCCACTGGGTATTTGCCTACGGGGCACCGATTCAGTTACTCTCGGACAGTGGATCGCATTTTCCATGAAAGTTCTTCCAGGACGTCTGTAGAATCTTTGGTATCAGAAAAAGTTTGGTCGCAACCTATCACCCTCAAGGGAATCGTCAGGCTGAACGGTTTAATCGTAAACCCCTGAAATCACTGCGTGATTATGTTCCAGATCACCCAAAAGAATGGGACCTCTATACTGACGCGATCACTTATGCATATAACACTCAAGTACATCAAGTCACGTGTCTTTCGCCGTTTGAGCTCATCCTGTCAAGTATACCACCCCCCGTGACCATTGAAGCGCAAGCTACGCTTTCAAACTACCCGTCACCACATCTACACCATGACACCTCGAAACAATGGCTCACAAAGATGATACCGATGGCCCGGAAGGCCATGGAGAAGGCTCAATTGCGTTATAAGCGAAACTTTAACGCTCGAAGTAGACGCCCCCTTCTTGAGGTGGACGTTGTTGACCACGTCTTCCTTCGAAAGGAATAGTATAATCTTGAAAAGGATCGTCATCACAAACTATCTCCTATTGTGGACTGATCTTATCGGGTAGTGTGGTGCAATGCCCCAAAGGGGAAAAACACCGAAAGACGTTCGGGATCTTCCTCTCACGAGGTGAACCCAGATGGGTAGAGCCCTCCCAGAGGTGTCACGGCGAAGCCGGTTTGTAAGACCAGGGACACCTGTCGCGACTCGCGCAAGGAGGTGAAGGCGAAGAATCGGTATCCGCGTGAGCGGGGTGTGATCCTCAGTAGAGGTATGTTTCCACGTAAGTGGGGGTGTGTCAGCGGATGCGCACACGAGGGCCGCGGATAGCAGGAGGTGCTACCCTAAAAAGGGGAAGAAGGAAGGACGAAGTGGGTCGCGAGAGCGACGAGCAGATACGGCAATGCCGGTGGACAGGACTCCCTATACAGGGCGAAACACCAATATGATTGGAACAATTATACTCCCAGTGATGGGTTTCTTTAGATGTGCAAGGGGGTTAGATGTCCCGTGGTTCACGGCGTTTCCCTCCAAGGAGGAGTAGAGTACGCGCGCAAGCGGCAACAACTAGAGCCAATTCCCAAGGTTGGGGTCCCTTGTTAGGGAAGGTTTACTGGTGCGACGGCAGTGCGCCGTCGCACTAAGTACTAGCTTCCCAGAAATGGGTGTGAAAATAATAAATAAAATTAACTAAAACACTCCACATTCCGTGGCAACATCCACTACTGTGGCCAACCGCCAATTGACCGAAAACCGTGTCCCACGTGTCCATACCCACCATTGTGGGGCGTAGTTCATATACACACTACACAACCGATAATATCGGGAAAGCGTTCAAGTACCAAGAATCCCTCCCTGAGGGCGTTGCACTACATATCCCCCCCCTAAGACGGGAAAACGACCGCGGACCCGGAGGGTTCCCAGACGAAAATGGGTGATAAAAGCGCGTACGCCGTCTCCGGTTCTTCTTTCCTGGCATAGCCGGCTATTGTAGTATAGTTTTGTGGGGAGCTAGCTGCTCCCTTGAATAAACTTTCCCGTTTTGAACGGTGATTCTCATTTGAGTTCCCCGTCTTCGACGGACCTTGCCTTGTTATCCTTTCCTGTCGCCCTCCGTTCGCGCGGCAACGTTACCCAACTTGGGCATTTACCAGCGTGGCTGGGGCTGCGGTTCCCGTTTGACGGTGGTATCGCAGGACCTGCGACCGCGGGAGGTGTTCAATTGGCTCCCACGTATCCCCACTTGGGTCGTACCCGTACCAGCGGACGCGGTATTGTAGAATACCATCCTGGTCCCAGGTGTGTCCGACAAGTCGGTCTACTACGAACTCTCGTTCGTAGACCTGCCGGCCGTGCCGGGTGGTGGTTGTACTTCCCTGCGGGGGCTGCCCGCTGTGCGGTATAATGTCCCTTAGCAGGGTGTTCGGCGATAACTCCGACGTTGGCGTGCGCTGTCCTAGTGGCCGCTGCTCATGCGGGAAAATATCCCTCAAGAGGGTGTGTGGTGTCACGGTTTTCCCCGGCAAGTCATTCCCCATTGGGGTGTCGTTGTTCCCGTCTTCACGGTAGGCCGGGCGAACCGCCAGTCGGCGGGGGACTTGGGCTCCGCCTTCGCGGTTGAGCTCACGAACCACGAGTTTGCGGGAAGATGACCGCTCCTGCGGGATCGGCATTTCCACAATCCCCTGGGGGGTCCCGTGCGACACGGTGATTGGGTGGCAGACCGCCTCCCTGCCAGGCGCACGAGCGCTCTGCACCATACGTTCCGGCGACGCCGTGGTGTCCCCGGCTACTGACGGGTTGCCTGGGGCTAACTCCGGTACACCGGTATTTTGGTCAAAATTCCCCTTTGGGGGGTTCTGGGCAGGTGCCGATGACACCCTCTTCAGGGGAATTGCCGCTGAGCGCAGTGCACCATCTCCGTGAGGAGGGGCAGCGTCCGGTACGACCGGTTTCGAGCGTGCGATGGCGCGCGTTATTCCCGGGTTTCTCGGTTCTTCGCCGCAGCGATGCGGGGGTTGGCGCAAATTATTCCCCGTAGCGGGGGCTTTGATTCCGTCAACGACGGGAGGCGTTTCCGGTGCTTGCGAGCCAGGGCTTAAAGCTTCGACTGCAGCTTGGCCGCCTT
The DNA here is from genome assembly GCA_003194525.1 of Gracilariopsis chorda. NCBI lineage: Eukaryota > Rhodophyta > Florideophyceae > Gracilariales > Gracilariaceae > Gracilariopsis > Gracilariopsis chorda. Next base: position 296,338 of record NBIV01000050.1, on the reverse strand, counting down.
TTTCCCCAAGAGGGGTGTGGGTATTCCCCTGTGAGGCCGGTGTATCTGGGCGCCCCTTCTCCGCAGGGCGCGGGTCTGATCGACCTGATTGAACCGTTTCCGCGGGGACTTCCGCCAACGGCGGCTTCGAGGCATCGGTCGATTGCCTTTCCGCTGCTGCGGTATTGGAGTGAGGCTTCTCGTTTTCCCGTGACAAACGGTGTATTTGCCGCTTTTGCGGGGCCTGCGCGTCTGGTTTCTGTTGCACAGCACTGCCCGGGAACGGGGGATTAGTGTCGCGTGACATACTCCGTGCTCCACGGTCAGTGTTCCGTATGTTACGGTGTGTTTCCCGTTGCGACGGTGATATCGTTCCTCGAAAACGAGTGTTCTCCTCCCCCTCCTTAGACGGAGCGGCGGGATAAGGTATAACATTCCCCGCCTGGCGGGTATAGATGCGCGCCAGTGGGGCAGACGTGGTAGGGGCGGGCGCTGAGGGGCCCGAATTACCCGGCTGAGCCGGTGAGTCCGACAGAGTCGGTAGGTCTGAGAGTCCCCGGCTGGGGTGTGGTAGTACCGTAGGTCTAGTACTCCCGGATTGTTCCGGTGTAGCAGAGTCCGTGGAAACGGGGTTGCCTGGATCCAGGACTACCTCTGACGAAGGAGGAGGGGCAAGGACAACACGATCACGGGAAATCCGTTCGTGCGTGTCCCCCATCTCTACCACGACAGTGTCGGTGTTAACAGAGATCACCTTGAAGGGTCCATCCGCCACAGGCGAGAGTTTGTGACGCTTCTCCCGTTCCGGGTTGTAGTATTCCTTCCTGATGAAGACGTAGTTATTTGCCCGAATCGGGGACGGTTTTCCTCGCACGCGAGCGTCAAAATCCCGCTTTTAAGCGGCTTGGGTCCGTGCCATAGACTTCCGCGCAGCGGGGACCAGCTTGGAAAGCCATTGCTTCCATTGCTGCCGGTAGATACCCACAGATGGGAAATTGTCCAAGGTAGCTTGGGGTTCCAGCGCCACAGGCGGGGGTGTTCTAGATAGAACTAACTCGAATGGCGAAACTCCGGTAGTCCGGTGTACCTGCGTATTGTACGCGTAGGTTACCGCATCAGCATAGAGATCCCAATTCGTTGGGTGGTCAGCGACGTAGGAACGTAACGCCGCGAGTAACGTCCGGTTAAACCGTTCAACTTGCCCATTACACTGGGGGTGGTAGGTAGTCGTGAACAAGTTCTTGACATCCAGGATGCGACAAACATCCTGGAAGAACTTGCTCACGAACTGCTTCCCGTTGTCAGAGAGCACCTCTACGGAGGCACCGTAGACAAAAATCCAGTGCGTCACCAGAGCCTGGGCCACCGTGAGAGCGGTTATCCTCCGAAGAGGGACAGTCCGTACCAGCTTAGAAAAGCGGTCGGTAATGACAAGTAGAAACTTGTTTCCACGTTTCGTGGTGAGTAATGGTCCGAGAATATCGATCGCAATAAACTCGAGCGGCGCCCTTGCGGGGAATAGTTTCATCTTCTTCGCATTTTTGCGGAGTTTGACGCGATTCTTCGCGCATTCGCTACAAAACCGCACAGTTGCGTAGCAATCCACCGCCATTGCGCGCCAATAGAAATCCCTTCGCAGGGTTAGGTAGAGTTTCCTCCCACCTGGGTGACCTCCAATGGGGGCGTAGTGTGATAGATGTAACACCCGCGATTGCAGGGAATGTGGTACCACAATCTGTGGGCGGGCTTCGACCTTTCTTACGAGGTAGCCTTTGTCGTTTACCCCGAAAGGGAGATCTTCACCATCGTTGATACGGGCACGAATTCTCGTACAGAATGGGTCGCGGAATTGTTCTCGGATCATTTCTTCCGGTGATACGGGTACAAAGTTTCCCGGTAACGGGTTCTCAGATTTATCTCGCGATGCGAGTAGTTCGTCAAAATCAGCATCCTCGTCCCAGGTTTCTGGCCTAGCCTCGACGGCATGTTCCGGATCATCCGGGTCTATAGCCATGAAGCATGGGACTTCATCATCCTCCGTTGGGAGTGCTTCCCCACTTGTGGGTAACCGCGATAAAGCGTCGGCCTGAGTGTTCTGCGCACCCTTTTTATAAATGACTTGAAAGTCATATTCCGCGAGGCGGAGTGTCCAGCGCATGAGGCGTCCCGACGGGTCGGAGATATTCATCAACCACCTCAATGAGGAATGATCCGTGTACACGGTGAAGTGAATTCCCATAAGGTAGGGGCGCAGAGTGGTCATCGCCCATACGACGGCGAGGCACTCTTTCTCCGATACGGAGTAGTTCCGCTCATGAACATTGAGCGAACGTGACCAATAACCAATTGGATGTCGTTCCCCTTCGGGGGTGGTTTGAAAAAGAGCACACCAGAATTGGTAGTCGCTCGAGTCCGTATCTACGGAGTATGGCAACCCAAGTTTTGGGAGATGTAGGATTGGTTCTGATGTGACAGCCTCCTTTAAGGAGTTGAATGCTTCCGATTGCTCGGGCGTAAATATTCCCAGTTTTGGGGGGTTCTCCTTTCGCAACAACGCGTTCAGGGGCGCTGCAGTATCCGAAAAGTTCGGGATAAACCGTCGATAGACGTTGACCAGCCCCAGAAAGGAGCGCAGTTCCGTTTGAGTACGGGGTTCTTTCGCCTCAACGAGGGATTTGACTCGAGCTTTCTCGATCGCTAACCGTCCAGGACGGATAATGTGACCCAGATACTTCACATTATCTGTGAAAAACTCGCATTTCCTCAACTTGAGGGTAATTCCCGCATCGCGGAGTACGGTCAGCACGTCTCGGACGTGAGTGAGATGGTCGTCCAACAAGTTGGAGAAGATGATGATATCATCAAGGTAGACCAGACAACTCCGCCACTTAAAGCGGTTGAGTAGAATATCTACTGCACGCTGAAAGGTGGCGGGGGCGTTGGTTAACCCAAATGGCATCCGCTTGAAGCGGTACGTTCCTGCATGGCAGGTGAATGCGGTTTTGTCGCGATCCTCCTGTCTGACAGGTACTTGCCAATATCCCCAATTGGCATCAAGGGCCGTGAACACGGTGGCGTCCCCAAGGGAGTCAATGCACTCGTCCATACGAGGGATGGGGTACGTGTCCCTAACAGTCACGGCATTGAGCCGGCGGTAGTCGACACAGAACCTCCAGGTTCCGTCGGCCTTTAAAGCCAGTACAACTGGGGATGCCCAGGGTGATTGAGCGGGCTCAATCACACCTGCGCGGAGCATCTTGTCCACCTGGGACTGCTCCTCTTCCCGAGCTTTCGGACCTGCCCTGTAAGGGGGTTGTGCAACCGGTCGCGCACCGGGGATTAAATCGATCCGGTGTTCCGTTGCATTAATCTCGCCAAGCGAGCCATCCCACATTGTGGTGAATTCTCGTAACATAGTACAGAGTTTGTCGCGGTGCGACTCTGGCACGTGGCTGAAGTCCAGCGCTTCAAATGCTTTTTCCGGATCAATCCGGTCATTGCTCGATGGAGCATTGTCCTGTGGAACAGGTGTGGTTCGTAATTCCGAGTTACTCGGTATGTTCGGCGCTGAAGTAGCGGTTTCCTCCCCTCCTTAGACTTGACGTCTTCGGACGGCGGGGCGAACTCCTCAGAAGAGGTGGTAACTCCGAGTACATCGGCGGCTGTCATCTTTGTTGGCAGCATCCCCATAGGATGGGGGGTTACACTCCCAATTACTTGGTGTTTGACCAGATACTGGGGGTGTTCGCCAAGGTTGGCAACCAATATCCGGAAAGGGACATCCGGGGAAATGGAGACAATTCCATTAGCCAGCGCCAGCTGGGATTTCTCGTACAACGAGGCGAGGGGTTGTATAACCCGAAGACCGTGTTGACGGGAATTTACCTGCACCCAGACTTGGGACTCAGCCGGTATAGAAACCGAGGCAGCGACGCGGAGCTTGGTGGACTCGCGGGACGCGGGCGGTGGTTCCTGCGCAGCAGGGAGCGGAACTTGTTTCCGAGAGGACCGCTTTAGCGGGCGGCGAACAATCGGAACCGACGATCCGTCTTCAAGTTCTACACGCCTGAGGCGGGGCCTGATTGCGTCGACAAATCTGTCGCAGTAATCACATCCCAGTATGACTGGTGCTGCCAATGAACGGCAAACGATGAAATCCAACTTCGCCACAGAGGTACCAAGTCTCACGACGAGGTCCACTGTGCCCACCGTTTGTAACGGATTGTTGTTCGCATCCGAAATGTCGGGGACCGCGTCAGAGCGGATACGCGACCGCACAAGCGGGGGTAACAATGATTCCACAACAAAGTTGGGGCCTGCACCTGTATCCAGGACGGTGAGAAACCTCACCATAAACTGGGGGTCAAGGCCAAGGTCGGCATAGACCTTATAATTGCGCTTGGCCAAGACCAAGACTCTACCGGGAATCCGGGGATTTTTACTCCGTATCCACGGGTGACGCAACACACCGAGGTGCGCAGAGTCCGCGTCAGCGGTGTCTTTCCTCGAGAGGACTTTCACCGGGGAGCGAGGCGAGGACGCCTCGGGCGCCAACAGCCTCGTTCTTGAGGACGCCTCTCCCAAAGGGGAGACTCCCTCAGTTAGTTTTCCGCCTTCGGCGGTGGGTTGGTTTCCTCGACAACGAGTGCTTCATCCCGTTGACGGGGGTTTCTATCCGCATAAGCGGGGGTTGCAACGGATGGTTGCGTGATCTCCCGAATCGGGGTGTATGAATCTTGCCGCGCACGCGGGGTCTGTAGTAGGGCGTGAGAAAAGTCCGTTTTAGCACGGAGGTAGGAAGCCGTTGGGACGGAACGTTTCTCCTCTGGAGTGAGGGCCTCATAATTTGCCACCACCTTGGCCATATCCTTCAGTGAACGAATACACTGAGGAGAGGTATGGCCATGGGCATAGCACAGGTGGCAAATGAGAGCCAGCACCGCGACACGCGGATTATTATTCCGAGTATCGGAGAAGCGAACCGCAGGGCGGGTGTCAGTCCATCCAGGCCGTTGATAACGGGATTGACCGTTTGAAAACGGGAGTCGTTGGGGTTGAACCCGACTGTTACCACCGTATAGTACGGGATCTTCTGTTCCCGTATCATGGGTCATCTCCGTCGTTGACGGTAACTCACTGGTGGGTATCGACACACCATCCCCCTGCGCTAAATGCACGGTATCAAATCCCTGTCCAGGGTTCCCATCCGCGGTGAGCGGGAGAGAGGAAGCTTCGCTTTCCAGCAACAACGCCTTGGCGGATTTAGACCGATTGTTCGGAGTTCTTGCACGAAGTGCATCCCCTTCCGCTCGAGCGTGTTGGACCAGCTCGAGGTAGGTGATCCTTCGCTTGTCCTCCCGATAACGGGTAACTAAACTCCGGATTGCCGGGTCAAGACCATCAATGAACATGGTACTGCGCTCCCCAGCGGGGTATACGTTACCACATCTGTGGAAAGCCTTGTTAAGGCGCACCGAGTAATCGGTCTCGGTCTCTCCAGCACGCTGGCGTGTATCTCGCAAAGCGAGAATAGCCTGCTGAATAGCGGTGTTGGTGGCGTAGGAGCGCAGAAGATACTGCACAGCCTCCGGCCAGCAAGTAACTCCTCCCTCAGAGGCGCGAGAAGATCCTCTGACAGAGGTGTATTGGTCCTCCGCCACTCCCCGTAAGAAATACGGTAAAGCCAAATAGGCTTGTCCCTCATTCATACCGACGATATCGGCCTCCGCTACAAAGCGGGATAGGAAATCCAGTACTAGGACTGGGTCCTCTCCAGTAAAATACTGGTTGCGGAGCGAGAGCTGCATTCGCTTAATGCATTCTCGCACCTTTCCCGTACCACGGGGCGTACGCCCAAGTGACGAATCTTCAAGCGGGTAGTACCGGTATGATAAAAGCTTCCGGTAATCCGGGTTTGTCGGTTTCAATTCCCGGAGACCGGGGTGTCTTCTCCCCTTCTGGCGGGTTCGGACCACACCTTCAGTGGCCGATGACCGCTTCGAGCGGGAGGAGTAGCCTCGCTTCTCGTCCTCCGAGTCGGAGTCCGAGGAGCTCGAGCTAACCGAATGGTTTCGGGATGAGTCCGACGATGTCGAAGAATCGGAGTCCGAATATTTTCGGTGGTGTTTCCGTCGGTGACGGCGTTTCTTCTTCCCACCAAGCTGGTCGTTGTGCGATGCCTCGTTTACCGGATCACCCGGGGATGGTTTGTCCATGAGGACGAACTGCTCCAGCGTCTCCAGGCGGGCACCAATCCGATCAAATCGGGCTTCAACTCCTTCGATGAAGGCGGCGGGTTGTCCCAAACTCTCCAACACGGAGTTGACGTCAGACCGTAAAATACGGAGTTCCTCGGCGACCTCTTTTACGGGGGTTGCCGAGACCACCTCTTGGAGGGATTTTAGTTCCCCTACAAGGGTGTCATGGGCGGCCCACAGAGCGCGGACCTGGGATTCCAGGGAAGTCCCCTGGGGGGTGTTATCGCCCGTTCCAAGGGGGCTTGAAGCCGCGACAGCGGGAGCAGGCCGGGGTGCCTGGGGCACTGCGGCAACAGCCGGAGTCGATGCTGCATTCCCCTGCGGGGGTGATAACGAGGGCAAAAGGAGGTTCCAGGGTTCCCGGTCGGGGGTATCATTCCGCGATGAAGCGGCGCCAGCACGGCTGGAACTTGTCCGTATAGGGATACGGGGTACGAACCGAACTTCGGAAGTGTCCGCGTTGTCGCGGGAGCGACTACGCGTAACCACTGGCTCCGCGTCGGAGGGATTTCTCGACATGAGAAAATACCGTTACGACGGGAAACGATCACGGAACTTCCGGTGAATGAAAACAAACCTCGTAAGAGGGAAAACAAAAACCGATTCTAGGTCGGGAGACCACTTTGTGGTGCAATGCCCCAAACGGGAAAAACACCGAAAGACGTTCGGGATCTTCCTCTCACGAGGTGAACCCAGTTGGGTAGAGCCCTCCCAGAGGTGTCACGGCGAAGCCAGCTTGTAAGACCAGGGACACCTGTCGCGACTCGCGCAAGGAGGTGAAGGCGAAGAATCGGTATCCGCGTGAGCGGGGTGTGATCCTCAGTAGAGGTATGTTTCCACGTAAGTGGGGGTGTGTCAGCGGATGCGCACACGAGGGCCGCGGATAGCAGGAGGTGCTACCCTAAAAAGGGGAAGAAGGAAGGACGAAGTGGGTCGCGAGAGCGACGAGCAGATACGGCAATGCCGGTGGACAGGACTCCCTATACAGGGCGAGACACCAATATGATTGGAACAATTATACTCCCAGTGATGGGTTTCTTTAGATGTGCAAGGGGGTTAGATGTCCCGTGGTTCACGGCGTTTCCCTCCAAGGAGGAGTAGAGTACGCGCGCAAGCGGCAACAACTAGAGCCAATTCCCCAGGTTGGGGTCCCTTGTTAGGGAAGGTTTACTGGTGCAACGGCAGTGCGCCGTCGCACTGAGTACTAGCTTCCCAGAAATGGGTGTGAAAATAATAAATAAAATTAACTAAAATACTCCACATTCCGTGGCAACATCCACTACTGTGGCCAACCGCCAATTGACCCAAAACCGTGTCCCACGTGTCCATACCCACCATAGTGGGGCGTAGTTCATATACACACTACACAACCGATAATATCGGGAAAGCGTTCAAGTACCAAGAATCCCTCCCTGAGGGCGTTGCACTACAGGTAGTCTGTACGGAGAAGGCCACGGTTTTGTTGAACACTGGTGGTCAACATGAACGTATTTTACGTGACTGCATCACGCGTGCTCCACACCCTTCAACGTGTTCCATCCGATACCGAAGATACTCCCGCATTGGGAAAGAACGTCAGCAGCCGCGCACGGGTGGAAGTTCTAAACCGTGAACGGGATTTACTGGACGTATCGAAGGACTCGGATTCTCTACCGAGATCTGATGGTCCTATTCAAAAACCTTCTAATTCTTCGTTAGAAGTTACTCTCCTCCCAGAGATATTGAATGCCCACCCCGTGGCTCGGCGTAAGGAGGGGGCAGAGAACAGTGAAGTCGTGGTCTAAGTTCCGGCGTCGCCCGGGTCTCCAGTCAAGGAGTCTACTGTGCTGCCACGGCCGGTGGCTCCCAATGGAGATTCTCCACGCCTGGCATCGGTTAATCGCGCTCAACAAGATGCAAGTACCACGTCGCAGCGGGAAAACGTCAGTAAGAAGTTGGATACTACCTTTACTGACAGGGAGATCACGTCTGATCAGTCAGTGAACATAACGTGGAGCGAGACTCCACATCCCGAGAAGACGCACACTGCAGTCGCCGCAGAAGCTTTTCGTCAACATTCGCTACGTTCTGAGGCCAGTCCCAGTGCAGGACAGGCCAGTAATGTTGCTGTCTCACGGGACAATGGCCGATCCAATATGGACTCTCCTATGGAAAAGAATACTGCAAGAGAACAAACCGAGACGCTCGGGAATGCAATTCGTTTATTGCGAGATGCGATCAATCGCGGGCGAGAACGTACTGTGCAGCGACAGCCAACAACTGTTACCGCTGACCCTGGATTGTCACTAGCAGTTGGTTCTCCCGCTTTGGGGAATATGTAGGATAATCTCGACCCCGAGTGGGAAGCAGTAGTCAGGTGGGGGTAGTTACTACTTGTGAAGGCGGGAAGCCTTGATCAAGCAATTATGTGAGGAACTGTACTCTAGTGAACTGCACTCTTGAGAATTTCTACCATGGCCCACGGAGATGCATCTGAGCTGGTTGCCGCTCATGCGCTCCACCCGCCGTGGTAGCCGTTGATTAGAACGGATGGCCCGCATTACACTTGGCGATGCAATCATTTCACGTTTTGAGTAGTGCCAGCACGCTTTGCCCGTCCGCAGATGGCGGTTCAATTTCTCTGATATTTTAAAGTGCCAGCCTTTGACAATTACCCTCACAGGTGGATCCAAAATTGGAAATGGGCATAGCGCACCGTGCGGTGCAAATCAATTAATGTGATTCTTTGAGAAGTGCCAGCGTGTGGCAGTGACCCTTCCTACGTGGAAACCATGTTCTAAACGGCGCATCTGGTGCAACGGTGCATATTACACACGTGGGTCTACGGAGCCAATTAGAACGCTTGGATCTCAAACGACGTGAGCAATCTGCCTCCAGGCGGTCGGATCTGGTGGTCCCCATTGCAACGGATCTTTCCGCTTTGGAATCTCGTGTACTCCATGTTCAAGAGCATCCCAATGCTTGGGACCTTGTTGGTTCGCGAAGCACGAAATGAGTCGACACTCGGCAGGAGAAAAGCATTCGAATGACCCATTATTGTAGTAGAATACTACGTTCTTTAGCCAACTGGGGTAGTAGTCCACTAGGGGGTAGTAGCGGCAGAGAGCCAGCCACTGAGGTGACAATCCACTGGGGTCTACTAGTGACGTGGGCACCAACTGGCAGCGAGGCGCAATGGGCGGGCGCTATCTCAAGTCCCTACAGGTCGGGAGAATGGTAGCGATGGCTTGGAGGCCTTTGGAGTCCTACTGGCTGCATATGGCGGCAAGAACAGAGTGAGGGTGCTTGTATTTACACTTCAGAGATCGGCGGCTCTCGAGCCAACTTATATGACTGGCGAGACGCTCTGACCTCCGGACACTATCCTAACAAATTACATAAAATCAGCTACATAATAAGACCTATGGCCACAATGCCTTGGCACTTGCACTGTCCCCTCGTATCTCCTGCATAGGCACCCAGATTGGCCACGTGGAATAATTTGGCCAGCAAGGGTCTGACCTTGGCCATCCCAGCGCCATGGTTACTTCACCACTGCACCTGCCCAATGGTCTTTCTTCTACAGACCTCCCCCCTTAAGATCCGACGTCCCGTCGGCCACTTCCACGTCGGTGAGCTATCCTTTTCTTCCGCTGGCGTTCTTTCCTCCCGCCCTATGGGGTTGTTCTTCTTGCGCCCTCTCCCCCAACTAGGTCTCTCGCCTCCTGGTTTACATCGCTGGTCGGCCCTTCCACAGCAGGCACGGCGGCGGTACCAGTTTGCGTCCATTGGGTTGCTTTTTGGCAAGTGGCACGTGGCCGCTACCATGCCATTGGTCACCTATGAGGGGGCCTCATTAACTAGTGAGTTTCAATTACGGGGCGCTCATCGTGCTCCTGCATTTCACCGACCCCTGGCGTGGACGCCCATACTTCCCTCTAGATTATCTCGTCCTTCTGTTCGCTCTTTTCTTCGCATACCGCCTTGATGCATCCACCGTACCCGCCCCTTCGGTAAATCGGGGTGCATTCCCTTGGCCTTTCAGATTCCTGACTGTTGGTCTCCCCTGGCGCCGTGTCCGCTGTGCCGGCTTTTCGATCGCGTCTACGCCATGCCCTCGGAACCATATAGGGGCTCCCATGGCTACCTCTTGGACTATGACGGCTTCGAGCGTATCCCTCCGGTGGCAATAATTGTAGACTCGACCAACATGGCTCTGGTCCCCAGCAGCGCATATGCCCACCCCGGGGACAAGTACGACCACACTTTGGGTCCAAATCCTATGGCTCTGAGGAGTACCCATCTACCCAGTTCGGTCGCCGAGTTAGTGAGTTATGCTGATCAATACTTGGACGCCCGGCCGTTCGCTGCGATCCCCAACTATGCCCGTGCGAAGAAGAACTCCCAAGAGGACTCCTGGTACAACAATTCGCTCCACCTTCCTGCTGATGCCCGTACGGTCGCGCGTTGCCGCGCTCTGGTCGCACCGGATATGCCCTTCGTCTGCTGTGGCGAGGAGTCTGATTACCAATGGAGAGTAAAAAAGCTCCTGGAGGACTTGTATTCGATGCAGGATGCCCCTAAGGCCCCCTTTCCTCCCCCTGGTCATAGCCTCCTGGGGTTAGTCTGCTTCAGACCTCCATACGACCGCTTGTACTGGTTATCAAACCGGAACTATTGGAATGATATGATCGAACTCAATGGTCGTATTCGAACCAACCTCAAGTACTTCTTCTGTTGGCACCAAGTGGAATTTCACGATATGCCTCCGTCCCGCAGGCCTTCTCTATATCTCATGCTACCGTCACTTAGCGCTGGACCTGAGGCTGCCATCTGGCACGTTTCCACTCTCCTTATGGTCCCTACTCCGTCCGTGGTGCCCTACCACACCTATCAGCTCCAGGGGGACTTCACTAAACGTCTCCCCTGGCTGACCTGGCAGGTTCTTTTTGCCAAATGGGCCGTGTTCTGTTTGATGGACCTTCTGGATACCGCCCGCTATGTGGTCCAAGCTAACGTCCGGGAGGCCGACTGCAGTATCTGGAACGAGAGGGTTCTTCCCAGTCCTGAAGGCCGACTCGTGCCCCTTCCGCGGCCCTTGATCCGGCTCATCCGTGAGTTGAGAGTGCAGAACATTGTCCGGGGTATGGAGTACGAGAGTGAAGAGGCAGAGGCCCTATTGGATTACGTCCTTCAGGTCGACTGGGCGCAGACCCCCGGGTTCCTTTGGTATGATTATGACACCGAGACCTTCTTTCCGATCCCGCGACATCCTATAGGCAATGACGACGGGAACGTCTACCAGGCCAAACCATTGCTGGCTGTCCCCGGGAACGAGCCACGTCAGTCCGTGCCAGATTACTATCCTCAGGCCATTGGGTTTCACGAAGATTGTCTTCGTCCTCTAGTCCAGGAGCAGGCGATAGTTCCTGTACTGGCCCCATCGGTAGCGCCGTCTTTCGTGCCGGCGCATGAGGTTGCCATGGAAGAGCCCCCAGAGGCGTCCATCGGTCTCTTGGCTTCCCCACCTCCTACGTCCATGACGGTTTCCACCCCTGTGGTCCCTCCTCTGCCTCCCATGCCGGTCATTCCAGAGGTCATTACGATGGCCTTCGATGATCTGAAGAAGGTATGCACGTCCGTCGGTATCCTTGAAACCACTGGTATCGTAGAGGCTATTCGTTCCGCCCAATCCTGGGCTCGCCGGGCTTCGCGGTACCACTCGCTGGTTCAGCGTAACCAAGAGGTCAAAGAAGCCTTAGCGACCATCCTGGAGGATAACTCTGAGGTGTTGTCCGAGCGTGTCGCGACAGACCTTGATAACCGCTTTGGTCTTAACCTTTCGGACACGGAGTCCGCTGGTGGTGCTTCATTCTCATCCACCCGGAGTCCCGCTCCCAAGCGCGCCCGCCCGGGATCCCCTTCTCAACCGGCTGCGTCGTTCTAGTGGTCGTCCTTATGGCTATTAGTCCTCAGTAAACACTATGGTTCCCTTTTTGGCCCTTCTAGCGTCAAGGTTTGCGTTTTTTCTGTCGTGCTCCATTGGTCTTCATCTCAACCCTTGAATACCACTAGGTCGGTTTTGAGACAAGTCCCTGGGGGTTTGATGCACTCTCTTTATAGGTGAGCAGTCCGCGCTTCGTTTCTGAGGTTTTGGGCCTTGATGACCAAGAGACTTCGGAGTTATGTGAAGTACCATTTGGCCATCATTGCGGCAAGACATTAGGAAGAACTTGCTTGAGGCCAGCGACTGGGGGTAGGCAAGCAGCGTTTCCGTGCGCCGTGGCAGGTGGCGGCAAGCGGGAGGCGGTTCCGTGGGCAGCTACAGTGTTCCTATTGGGTGGAGGCGGATAAGGCCCGTGTTGGCACAAATCTGTGGTCAGGGATACCCCCCTCTCTGAGTTCATTCTACATGTGGCCTGTTTTTGACCAATAGCGGGCCACAAAGTTTTCCGGGATGTCTGACCTGAGGAGCCAAGTATTGTCCTTGGGCTTGTAGCCATACCAGCGTACTTTGTAGCGCACTTTGCCGTCGTCGGTGAGCCGAGCGGAGACGATACGGTCAAGAACATATTCCCGTTGGTCGTCGACTTCGGCGTCCTCCGGCAAGTCCATTTAGTCCAAAGGGCGGTATCCATCAGCGTCCGAAGGAACAGCGTCGGGGGTCTGCGTAGCGATGTCCATAGGGTTGTGTACTTCTTCAGGAATTACCATTTCGTCCAAGGGACCGTACCCATAGGGGGGAGAGCCTTCTGAATCCGGGGAGACCAGCGGTTCCTGAGGGACCGTAGGGTCATTGACGAGTGATTGCATAGGGATGGAGGGTGGGGGTTGGGGCGAAGGGAGAGCGCGTGAGTCCAATGGTTCAGTTGAAGGTGGGCGTGGCGCCAGAGAGACTCGGTCCATTGTGACTGTGTCCTGGAGCACATCTCGGTCGATAGTAACCGTGTGCCCAAGGGACGTAAGTACCTTGAAGGGACCAGTGTACTTTGGCAACAGCTTCTTGGTGATGTCCTCGTCCTCGGGCTTTTCCTCTGGTGGTCTGTCCAAGTGGACGTAATACCCCTTGCCAACTTGCGGTGTAAATCAAACGGACAGATCAAAATCGGCCTTATAGCGCGCTTGCACTTTGTCCAAGGTAATCTGTGTGGCCTTCAACATAGAATCAATTCGCTTCTGCGAATACCGTTTGGCCTGGGCGGGAGTCACTTCCTCTGTTATGTCCTGAGGTGGTCCGAAGTCCTGTAGGCCAACCATGTACGGCGCAGGGGAACGTACGAGGGTGAGGTCAAAAAGATTTGTACCAGTGGACTTATGCGGTTGATTATTATATGCATAGACTAGCGGCTGGACATAGTCATCCCAGTCCAATTCGTACTCGGAAACGTAGTGGTTTAGCCTCGTGGCCAGGGCTCGGTTAAACCTTTCGGCTTTTCCATTGGTCTGAGGATGGTACGCAGTGGTGAGGAGATGTTTTAGACCTAAAGCCGAGCATACAAGCTCAAAGAATTTGGAGATAAACTGAGAGCCATTATCCGTAAGGAGATAGAGCGGCAGTCCATAGGAATAAATCCAATGGACAAGGAAAGCCATGGCGACGTCCATGGCGGTTGTTGATTTGGGCGGAATTGCTCTTGTCAACTTGGTAAACCGATCGGTAATCACCAATATGAATCGGTTGCAGTGGGTCGACTTCGGAAATGGCCCTAGGATATCCATAGCAATGAACTCCAAAGGCCCGGCCGCTGGGAATAACTTCAGTTTCCTTGATGTACCGCTCTTGTACCTCGGATTTTTGGACATGCTGCACAGGTTCTTGCTGTCTCTATTATGTCATTGGCCATCAGGGGCCTGTAAAAGTATCTCCTCAGGGTCTGATACATCTTAGTCCCTCCAGGATGGCCAGGCAACCTCAGATAGTGCGCGAGCTAAGAAGGCGTGCCCGTAAGGCCTTAGGCACTACACGCTGTATCGCCCCGTCCAATGGTGACCTGTGACATAATATGCCTCGGCGGTCATAATCAAACAACGACCCAGGGGTCCCTACTTTCTCTCCTATCTGGGTGCAGTATTCGTCCGTTTTCTGGGCCTGAAGGAATTCCTCGAGGGGTATTGGCGTAATATCCGCGCTTTCCGACTGGGCCATATGGATATCCAATGGTGGTTCTTCCCAGTCCACGGCGCATAAGATCGCTGCGCCGTGTCCGTCCGTCCATTCGGCCATTCTCACCTCAGCCACAAGTGGTTCCTCTCCCTCGTCAGTAGTGTACTGTGGTCCGTCCCAGATGGTGGGAATCTGATCGTCCAGGGGAGTTTGGTCCGTACCATCGGTCAGGATGCGTGACAGCGCATCTGCGGCCTGATGTTTCAGCCCTGGCCTATAGGTCACTTCGTAATTGAACTCGGCCAGGCGCAATCTCCATCGGGCCAGACGGGAGGATGCGTCTGTCATGTTCAGTAACCAGCGGAGGGAGTGGTGATCTGTCCTAACGGTAAAGCGAGTTCCTTCCAAATAAGGCCGAAGATGGAGCACTGACCACACGATGGCCAAACATTCCTTTACCGTGGTGCTATAGTTGCTTCTGGCCTTGGTCAGGGACCTACTCCAGTAGCCAATTGGGCGATAATCCCTAGGGCACCCCTGCTTTTGTAGAAGAGCACAGCCTACTTGGGTCACGGATGCGTCCGTATCTAGGATATACGGTTTATTGGCCTTGGGTAGCACCAAGACCGGCGGATGAACCAAATGGTCCTTGAAGTTCTGGTAGGCCGCATACTGCTCGTCCGTGAGGCCATCAAATTCCGAAGGGGTCCCTTTCTTAAGCATCTCATTGAGAGGTGCTGCAATTTCGCGAACCCTGGGACAAACCTACGGTAAACATTACAAAGGCCAAGGAAGGAGCGCAATTCCGTATGGGTCCTAGGGGGTCGTGCTTCCCGTATGGCCTTTGTTGTAACTTGGGCCACTTGGAGTTTACCCGGCAGGACCACATGGCCAAGGTAGTCCACGGAGGGCTGGAAGAAGAAACACCTCTTCAATTTCAATGTGACACCAGCCTGCTAGAGTAACCTAAGGACAGCTCTCACATGTGCGAAGTGTTCCCTAATGGACCTGGAAAAGATGATCACGTCATCCAGGTAGACCAATGCGAACTTCCATTTGACCCTGGACAAAATGATGTCAATGGCCCACTGGAGAGTAGCTGGCGCATTCATAAGACCAAAGGGCATCCGTGTAAATCGGAATAATCCCTCGTGGGTCGTGAAGGTAGTCAGTGACTTTGCCTTGTCGTCCATGGGAACCTGCCAATACCCACAATTGGTATCCAACGTTGTGAAAATTTGCGCGTCCCCAAGGAAATCTAAGCAGTCGTCCATCTGGGGGATAGGATAAATATCCCTCTTGGCCACCGTATTTAGTTTGCAGTAATCAATACAAAACCGTACGCTTCCGTCCTTCTTGGCCAATAGGACAAAAGGGCTAGCCCATTCGGCCTCAGTGGATGGTGCACGCTCAATGACCCCAGCGGACTACATTTTCTCAACCTCCTTGGCTACTACCTCTCGTCCTCTTAGGCCAGTCCGATATGGATGCTGATATCGGGGCGTGGCCTCGTCCTTAAGGTCAATTTGATGCCTTTTGGCATCGATCTCGCCCAGCTTTCCACTCCACATGCTAGCGAAGTCCTTGAGGAGATCAATGACTTGTTTCCTATATGGTTCAAAGACATTGCCAAGGTTGATGTCGTTTTCCCAATTGGCCAGTGGTTCACCCCCAGGGAGCAACTTCTCCGCATCAATCTCCATAATGGCCACTGGAGCAGGCATAGATACCCCCACCACTGTACCCTTGGGTAGCCTTGTAGGCTTGTCACGGAAGTTGCTCATCGTGACCGCAAAGGGCCCGTTGGGTACCACATTCATTACTCAACTGGCCATGAGGAAAAGGTGTTTCGTTACCAATTTGGGATGGTTTTGCAACAAAACCAGACCTGAGGACTTGCATACCGCTGCAGCGGCTACCTGGGTCATAGGCGGTATGACTATCGCTTTTGCCAATCTGACCTTGTTGGACACGGTCCTCGTAGGCAACGTGACCTTAGCTGGGGCAGCCTTGGGTCCAGGGCGCGAGCCGACAATCGCCAATGGTGGTTTTCGATGGAAAGCGACCCTCTTTTGGCCAGGATAGATTGCCTTTACATATCTATCAATAAAGCTCGTCCCTAGGGTCCCTTCTGCCCCCAGGGTCGGACATAGGAGAAACCAAGTCTTAACCTTCAGGTGACCCAATTGGACGTAAAGCGGAAGTATTCCGCCAATGTCCATCGGCCGACGTGATGCGTACGTTACCTTCGGTGACTTTTTTTCCTGTATCATCCTTTCCCATCCCAATGGTAAGAACTTCGAATGTACCAGATTGGGGCTTGCTCCAGTATCCAATACGGCCGTAAACGTGCTTGTGGTATTGGCCTGTAGTCCCAAGGTTCCCTCTACCGTGTAGGTATCCTTCTTCAGGACACAAACGGCGTCCTCCAGGTCTTCCCATTGGTCCACAGCATACACCCGACTCGAGACCCCTGTCATTTCGTCCTCTGGTTTCTTTCTCTTCTCAGCTCCTGTGGTCTGCCAGTCTGATGGTTTGAGGCGGCAGTTATAAGAGGGACAATACGCCTCTATGCGTCCCTCTGGTCGTTTTCCTGCGGCGTGGGTACCACAAGATCGCCTTGTCCGTCCAGGTATTCGACGCTATCCCTTGGGTCTTCAACCATGTTGACCTCAGGTTTCTTCACCGGTGTAGTCAAGGGAGTCACATACTTTGAGCTCCCTGGCACTCCAGTGGTCCTCGGAGGGAAGGTCCTACGGAAGTAACCCTAGGCTCGGTGCACCTGATAGTTCTCCTCCCTTCGCGCCATAATTCCCTTGCGGATGTCCTCAGGCATATACGTAATGCAGTCATACGGCCGGGCCGTAGAAAGACAACTATAGCAGGCCTGATTGGACTTCGTAATGACGTCCTTCCTGGGGGAAATCGGAGAATAACGGGGTGTCGCCGGGGCCAATGGGGTGGTCATTCCTGACGAAAAGGCCGATGGTGCTCCTGACGGAGCTGAGGAGAAGCTCACCGCAAGAGCATCTGCGGTGTCTGAATGTCCAAAGGCCGAGTCCGACTCCGACGGGGACTCTACCATGTGGGCCTTCACTCCTCTGGTCAGGGGTCTTGCGCGACCCCGAGTATCAGCGTCACCCGTTCGAAGGGAAGTCCTATAGTTATTACCGTATCCTTTGGCATACGTCACCAGTTGACGCAGCGTCAAGTCTGGATGGGCAGTGTGGTGGTTTCAGACATGAGTCCGTATCGCAGGGAGCAATCTCGCAATAAAATGTCGCTTCAGCCAACCTTTAGAGAACACAGTCCAGCACTTGCAGGCTCTAGTCCAAAGTTGGTCGGCGTAGTCCGTTTCGGACATGCTGGAACTCTAGTGGTATCCAATTACGTCCTGATAGGCGTACATTATGTGGTCATCAGTCACATACGTTTCCAACAGGTAATGAACAACCTCTGGATAGGTCCTTAGAAGCTCCCGATCTCGGGCATCAATGGGGTTGGCAGAGCCGGAGATCTTGGCAACCACTTGGTCCTTCCCTTGTCCACTTATGAAAAACTGGAAGCAATAAAGCGCCATTCCTTCATGGAAACCATTCTGGTCACAGCCCACTTGGAACGAGCTCAAGAACCTAAGGAATGTAATGGGATCCTTCCCAGAAAACTTGTCCGGGACGGTCAGTTGCATTCTCTTCGCCCACCTTGCAATCTTCTTGGCCACCGAAGAGGTGTACCACGTGGACCGATTCATCACACGGTACGTGTTCACGTCTAAGACCTTCCTGAAAAGCTCATTAGTCGTGACCAATGGTTTGAGGCGCCAAACATCCGCCTCATCCGTATCGGTATCGGAAGAGTCTGACGAGTCCGAATGGTCATCGGTCGAGTCCGAGTGGTGCCTCTTCCGATGGTTCGTCCTCGACTTACGTCTTCGGCCGCGTCTCTTCATCCTATGGGTCTCGGTATCTACGAAATCCTTTTGGGCGAGCTCTTCATCGTCCTCGAGGTACTCGTCGGCGTACCGAACGCCGTGTTGTCCATTGGTATTATCTCCAGCACGTCCGCCTTGCCTCTGAAGTCTCTCCTCTCCAGGCGGTATATAACCCAATGGGCTTTCCTGTGCTGTACACAGGCGAGGGGCTACTTCTATAGCTGCTCCCTGAGGTGCAGTGTGTGTTGACCGATGGACATCCAATGGTAAGCTTTGAGAAACAGCCCGAGGGCTGTGAAATGTGCCTGCCTGGCGGGTGATTTCCCCTTGGATGGTCGTGGCAATGGACTCCACGGGGACATCTGATTGCATAACCTGAGGAACCAGTTGGTCTGCCAAAGAGGAGAGATGCTCCCGTCATACTCTATCCAGTTAGTCCCTAAGGAACTGCTCCACTTGGGTTTCGCACCAAGAGCGGAGTTGCGGTCATAGGAGAGCGGCGACATCGTCCACCATCCGGGAGGTGGTTACGGTAGCGGCTAAGTCCTGAGGCTGTTCTGCATCATTCCTTGGGCCTTGTGGAAGATTTAGCTGATCCATCCTCTCGCGGAGGCAAACGACCAATGGCGAATCTCTGGTTATCCTTTCAGGATTGTCCACGGGGTCTATAACACGTCCACCGGAGCGGCTGCGGGTACTCCTACGGTCACTATTATTGTCCGCTTCGGCGGTCAATGGGGTTACCGCGACTGCAGGAGGTGTAGCTACGCCCGGGGTTCCTTGTTGGTCTTCGTTCCTTGGGTTGGGTTGTTGGTTATCCGTACGGTCGGTGTTGCTTTTGAGCCAGTTGCGTCGACTAACAGACCAATGGTAGAAGTCCTATGCGTAAGCTTCTTTCCTTAAGGTCCAAACGGCTATTCCTGTAGGCTTCTAGGTCAGGAGATCAGTTGTAGTAGAATACTACGACCTTTGGTCAGCTGGGGTAGCAGTCTACTAGGGGTTAGTAGCGGCAGAGAGCCAACCACTGGGGTGACAATCTACTGGGTCTATTAGTGACGCGGCCACCAATTGGCAGCGAGGTGCAATGGGCGGGCACTATCTCAAGTCCCTACAGGTCGGGAGAATGATAGCGATGGCTTGGAGGCCTTTGGAGTCCTACTGGCTGCATATGGCGGCAAGAAGACGGTTAGGGTGCTTGTCTTTACACTTCAGAGATCGCTTCACTCGAGCCAACCTATATGGCTGGCGAGGCGCTCGGACCTCCAGACACTATCCTAACAAATTACATAAAATTAGCTACATAATAAAACCTATGGCCACAGTGCCTTGGCACTCGCACTGTCCCCTCGTATCTCCTGCATAGGCACCCAGCTTGGCCACGTAGAATATTTTGGCCAGCAATGTTCTGACCTCTGCCAGCCCAGCCCCATGGTTACGTCACCACTGGACCTGCCCAATGGTCATTCTCCTACAAAGTTGTAGGTAGTCCAAAGGTCCAGTTAAGGCTCACGAGTCTAAGAACTAAACTGGTTGTCAAAGCATGTCTTTTCTTTACTGTGCGCTCACCTGCCGGCATTGGCTATGTATAGCCAGCGGCCAGGCGCCTCTAGAATAGCTTTATAAATATACATGAATAAATAAAGAAGTATGCCAATAGCTTGGTGCAAGCGCCGCGGCAAACCAACCTCCAGAATAGCCTCAGGTCGGCAACGTGTACAGCGGCGTCCCTGCTCAAATGTCTTCGGCTGCTTTGGTTCCATATACTTTCCACATATGAGAAGAGTCTTAATACTTAGCTTTGAAACCGCGTCGGCGCGAAAAAAAACTCCGGATACTACAATGTCGAAGGCAAGCATCCGCCGCACTGCCTCGGACGCTCACACATACCATGAGTCCTGGAAGTTCTGGATCTTATCATGGCGTCCGTTTTCATCTACAATCTCCGTGGTGGCTCTGTCAGAACCATTGCACACATACTTAAAGAGGTACTTGATACCGCCAAGTCACGATACGCACCTCTCAACGTTGATGTGTCACTCAAACCGGCGGAGAAGCTCTGGACAATGTGGAACTACGCACGGATTGTCCAACGTCACTACGCACTGTCGACGCCTGACCCTGCAGATTCGCTGTACAGACACCCCGCCCTCGGAAGAAGCGCGTCGTCTCTAGCTGATGTAGTACTCATTCTCAAGCTGCGCGAATTTGGAGTGAAATTGCTTCGGGAAGCACTTCAAGCATCTCAGCTCACGCATACATGGCGCTGACTGGCTGCCTGCACCGTGCGGAGTGTGATTCATGTGCTTGAGCACCAACTCTTGTAAGGGGGCGTCGGAGGAAGGAAGAATCTCAACCGGGATGAGCTCGTCAATGTGTGCATGGTCTTGGAGCTGCTGCTTTGCATCCTCATTCAAGAAAAAGGTGACGTGCACGTACATTGTGTTTCGCTTTTCAAACTAAACCACTCGCACCTGAGCGAAAACGGCTCCAGAAAACTGTTCATCAATGACGAACGAAATCAAAGCTTTCATCGTGAGATGAAAGACTAGAGCACAAAGATCGAGTCAATCGGGAGCACGCTGAACATCAAACAGCGCCCTGGTGATCTCGGGCCAGCTCAGATTGCACGTCATCGTGAGAAAGATATTGGGGTGCCCAATCGTGTTGGATATGACGATGAGGTCGTGCATTCGCTGTCTCAGGTATCGGTCACCTCCAACACATGTGGAGGACAACATGAACAGTCGGCCAGTGGAAACAGCATCTGCCTCATCCCCGCCCAGCAGAGAGAGGCCCAGGCTCTCCCGCAATGATGTGCAGTCCGCAGCTCGACGTCTCTCCTGATTATTATCCAAGTACGACAAACGCTGCGGCTCACTATTGCAGAACTGGTCGACTATGTACTGCTGGAAGAGCCGCTTGCCGCGTAGAACCGTACTGAACTGGGTCATTCTCTTGACAACGTGCTACGAATAATACATTAGCGGAGTCACCTTTTTCTCTTGCGAGCCGGTTGTGTGGGCAATACCTCTTCTCTGGATATCATCCGTCCTGACCACCTGGGAACAAAAAACTGAGCTGAAGGGATCGTACAATATGTGAGTGACACGGATAGTGTCCAGCAGCTCATCATCATTTACACTCTCAGATCTCCACGCCTACGAACAACAATATCATGCGTCCCAATCTCGCCGTCCTCATTCCCTGCAATGATGAAAGCAATTTGCAATGCCTCGGGCCCGTTGTAGTGGCTAATATGCTCGCGAAGCGGCCGTCTATCACCATGAATCACCATCTGATATGAAATCACTGGCGTATCGGTACTACCCCACTCACGCAAGCTGCGGAATGTTTTCAAGTATTGGTTCGACGTTTTTAACATGATTTCCAACTCAGACAGCAGTTCCAGTTGGAAACGGGGCATTATCTCGGCTCTCGGCGCACATTGCGCGTTAGAGTCGGTGTCGTGGATTTACACAGACAGAAATACAGGCTGGAAACCCTGAGCAGGAATGAGCGGACTCACGTAGTGACAGATCGGTCCCTGCATGGTGACCGTATCATTGAAGGTAAAGTCTCTTAAAGCACGCTTCACTCAGTTGGACTTGACGGAAGCCTTAGACAGAACTGTGTTGTAGGCACGGATCTCAGCACAAAAGTGGTTCTCTCGGGGCCCAGTCGCAGTGTAAAGTTGAAGAAGAAGAGGTGCAGGCTTCAAAAGAGCCGGAAAGCTGAGATGCTCTTTTGCACAGCAATTCGAGAAAAGAGGATGCGAGCTGGAGCCGCTCACAACACTCTCTTCTTTTAAGTGCAGCACCTGGCAGAAAAAGCACTCTACATTCATAAGACCAAAGTCCATGTAGCTGCTCTCGGCGACATTATCCGATTCAAACAGTCGCCGAACGATATTTGGCCTCTCACGCTGTAATTGAAGACCCAGTGTCCTATCAGTTTCTTCCTCTGCATCTTGCGATTCTTTCATGGATCTTTGATTGGAAACATGCCGATCATGTTGAGTACAAGGATCATTCTGTGAACGTGCAGCATGTAGAGCAAACCGATCACCTACTTGACGGTCTGAGCGGTGAGCCGGGGTCTCTGAGCTCGTGCCGAAGCAGTGGCTATGCAGGTAGTCTCAAGTTTGTAATAAGTATTCTCTGCCGACTGCCCAGCTTTTCTTCTAGTTGAAAGTTCCCTATCAGCTGCTCCTCGTGCTTCACACTGTTCTTCAGTTTCATTCGCTCTCTGTTCTTCGGCTCGCTCTTTATTGCGACGTCTCCTCTCTGCCTGTTGCTCAGTACACTCTGCTTGATCACTTGCTGCAGTATGTTGACGGTTTTGTTCACGTCTACCATCTTATAAAGCAGAAAGCTGAGCTGGGGGAGTTCTAGAAAAACTTAAGCACACCGAAAAAGAGATAAAACTCCAAAAAGAGAAAAAGCAAGTAAAAGAAGAGAAAAAAAGAAGAAAGGATGTGGTCGAAAGCAAATGTGCTACGGGCTGCCAAACTCTTTTATGCACCTGGCACCGAAGTTTTGGATCTTTGCAACGAAGGAATATATCTTGAAACCAAACAAACCGCCTACATTGAGGACTAACCCCTACAGAGTAAGCAAGGAGCCGTGTCTAGGGAGTTTTTTAAGACTGGGAGATTTGCAATCCCAAATTTGCTCAGCAACTTTGTGCTGGGCGTAATTTAGTCCGAAGACCGTTTCCCTTCAAAAGTTCGTTAGATCCAGACAGAGTCACTTTTGCTCGACTTGTACTCTGTATGCCCCTTTCTAGACTTTGTAAGGGCTACTACGTCCATGCAAAGCACGTTTTGTAGGGAATTATCGTACCTCACGTGAACGCCACCCAGAAATAGTTGCCAAACTAATTAAATCTGGATGGCGAACGCGTTATTCGGAGAGAAACCTACACTTAGCAGATCCCACCAGTACCACCAGCGTATCTTTTTCAGTCGTCCTGACTCGCCTAGAGTGCTAGAACCTAAACCCATAGGTTAGCTGAAGCGAAGGAGAACGCGAGCGCTCAAGGGGAGAGTGCATTGCACGCTTTTGTATGGCATGCAATGCCAATGGTGCACATGACGGTGAAAAATATTAGTTAGAACGTTCATGTGCACTGCGCTGCAACGCCTTGGTTACTGTGGTGTAATGGGTGGGCTGCTTTAGTGAAACAGCTAGACTACTGTGGCGTACAAAGAACGCCAGGTGGGCGCCAGGTGGAAACCTGTCGCATTATCCGATTCAGGATGCCTTATGGAGCGCATAAAATGCCATGTTTCTACTTGCCAGCCATGTTGCCAGTTTTCCAGCCAGTAAGTGGCCGTTGGCAAGCACACAGACACACAGACACTGTAGTGCATCACATTTGCAGAGGTTTATCGCACCTTGACACTCATATACGTAGAGTTACAGCATCGCAGTGGACGTGCACGATATATGAATCGGAAGTCAATTACTCGACGCCGAGGTTACCTGCATATTTTAATGGACATTAGTTTACTTGTCACTTTGGTACACTTACCACGCGTGTAGTAGGAATACCTATATTCTATTTATCTAATTTAATATAGCTGCCCGACAGAGGGTGGGAGCCGACTATTCTTAGGAGGTGACCGGGACACCACTGCGAGAAGGTAAACACGACAACCGAGTGTTTGGCTCTGACTCAGGAAACCCTGGTAATTGGTAAACTTCATTGGAGAGCCAACGCCTGGTGTGGGACTAGTTACTCTACCTAGTGGCATCCCGAACCGTATTTCGCATCAAGTTACCATCCGCTGTGCGTGTTCTACTATATCTTCTATTTTTCCCCTGATACAGGCAGGACCTTTATGTTCGCCTGTGATTCCCTATTTCTTTCTCCCTTGTCTCACGCTTTCTTTCCGGTTATACCGTAAGCCTGCACACCCATCGGGACGGTGAGCCTCGGACATACACCAGACTAGCGCGCCCACCGCCGGGGGCTCTGTTTACTATTGCTACCCTTTACAGAGAAGGATCTGAACAACTTCTTGTGTCTTTCCCATCGCAGGTTATTGCACCAAGAACTGGTCTTCCAACCTAGAATGTGGCACGAGACTCAGGTTTTCTGGATCGCTTTTCGTCTATACGATTTGTCGCTCCCTTGTTGGATTGTTTTGGTTTTGTCTTTATTTGTCGTTCTCGATTCGAAATTGTTCTTTCGCAGTTGGGATGGGTTCTGGAAGGAAGCCGGCCCAGACTTGCAGCAACTCACGACCAAAGTGGGTGGGTGGAGATTCACTGCCGCGCCCGCCTTCAGCCCCTGGTAAGCAGTGGGTTGCCGGAAGAAAGGCCGAAGATCGGGAACAAGTTGCTAAGCCGTCAGCTCTCCCAGTTGCTTTGCCTTCTACTGTTACTAAGGAGGTCTCTCTGACCACAACTTTTGATAGTGATGCACTCGCTGTCGAGACGGAAGCAGAATTTCGTCACTTAGAATCTCAAATGTCTGTCCTACCGAGCTCTCATGCTGCCTTTGTCAGTGAAGTGGATACGCTCCGTATGAGATTTGATACCGAACTCGTCGGTGGTGTATCCGAAGACATTAGTGTTTTACGAACTGATGTTAACTCTCTTTCAGTCGTTTTAAGTGGATACACTGATATAGTGAAGGGGATCGACTCGAGGTTTAATCGCGAATTGGTTCGGATCGAGACGTTGGAGAGTACCATCCTTGATGGAGGGACTGGCCTTCGTTCAAAGGCTGAAGTTTCCCATCAGGGATGTGTAAAGAACCATGGAAACAATTATACCAAGCGGGAGAATGATTGGGATTACAAATCTGATTCGTCCGGTTCATCGGATCGTTCTAACCCCCTGGCCAGCGCGCATCCGTCTAAGGACAGCTACGGTGTGATTCAATTCGGTTGTAAGGGCAGGCACTGAACCGGTTTGAATGAGCTATGGCCTACGAACCCCTTGTGTTCGGACACGGAGTCCGCTGGTGGTGCCTCATCCTCTTCCGCCTGGAGTCCGGCTCGGAAGCGCGCCCGCACCGGATCCCCTTCTCAACTGGCTACGTCGTCCTAGTGGTCGTCCTTATGTCCAGTAGTCCTCAGTAAACACTATGGTTCCCTTTTTGGCCCTTCTAGCGTCAAGGTGTGCGTGTTCTCTGTCGCGCTCTATTGGTCTTCATCTCTACCCTTCAATACCACTAGGTCGGTTTTGAAACAAGTCCCTGGGGTTCTGGTGCACTCTCCTTATAGGTGAGCCGTCTGCGCTTCGTTTCTGAGGCTTTCGGTCTTGATGACCCAGGGACTTCGGAGTTATGTGGCGTCCAAGTTTTTCATCGTTGCGGTAAACCTTCGGAAGAACTGGCACGCAGCCAGCGAATAGGGCGGCGTGGGAGGCGGTTTCGTGGGCGCCGTGGTCAAAAGCAGTGTTCCTATTGGGTGGAGGCGGATTGGGCCCATGCTGGCGCAAAGTTTTGGCCAGGGATATCCCCCTCATTAAGGTCACGCTCCGTGTTGCCTGTTTTTGACCAATAGCGGGCCACAAAAATATACGGGATGTTTGACCTCGGAAGCCAAGTATCGTCCTTGGGCTCATAGCCATACCAACGGACTTTGTAGCGCACATTGTCATCATCGGTGAGCCCAGCGGAGACGATGCGGTCGATGACATACTCCCGTTGGTCGTTCATTCCAGCGTCCTCTGGTAGGTCCATTTGGTCGAGGGGACCGTACCCGCCAGCGTCCGAAGGAACAGCGTCGGGGGTTTCCATAGGGTCGGGTACTTCTTCAGGAAGTACCATTTCATCCAGGGGACCGTAGCCATCGTGGGAAGGGCCTTCTTGATCCGCGGAGACCTGCGGTTCCTGAGGGCCTGTAGGGTCATTGACCCGTGGTTGCGTAGGGATGGAGGGTTGGGTTTGGGACGAAGGGAAAGCGCGCGAGTCCAATGGTTCAGTTGAAGGTGGGCGTGGGGCCAGAGAGACTCGGTCCCTTGTGACTGTGTCCTGGAGCCCATCTCGGTCTATAGTAGCCGTGTGCGCAAGGGACTTAGCTACCTTGAAGGGCCCAGTGGACTTTGGCAACAGCTTTTTGGTGATGTCCTTGTCCTCGGGGTTTTCCTTCGGTGGTCTGTCCAAATGGACGTAATCTCCCACGGCCACCTGCGGTGTAAACCAAACGGACCGATCGAAATCGGCCTTATATAGCGCTTGCGATTTGTCCAACGTGGTCTGTGCGGCTCTCAAGATAGAATCAATTCGCTTCCGCGAATACCGTTTGGCCTGGGCGGGAGTCATTTCCTCCGTTATGTCCTGAGGTGCTCCTAAGTCCTGTAAGTCAACCATGTACGGCGCAGGGGCCCGTACGAGGGTGAGGTCAAAAGGAGTTGTACCAGTGGAATTATGCACTTGATTATTATATGCATAGACCAGCGGCTGGACATAGTCATCCCAGTCCAATTGGTGCTCGGAAACGTAGGGAATTAGCCTCTTGGCCAGAGTTCGGTTAAACCTTTCGGCTTGTCCATTGGTCTGAGGATGTTACGCGGTGGGGTGAGGAGAAATTTTAGACCAAAAGCCGAGCATACATGCTCAAAGAATTTAGAGATAAACTGGGAGCCATTGTCCATAAGGAGATAGAGTGGCAGTCCATAGGGATAAATCCAATGGACAAGGAAAGCCATGGCGACGTCCGTGGCGGTTGTTGATTTGAGCGGAATTGCTCGGGTCAACTTGGTAAACCGATCGGTAATCACCAATATAAATCGGTTGCCGTGGGTCGACTTCGGAAATGGCCCTAGGATATCCATAGCAATGAACTCCAAAGGCCCGGCCGCTGGGAATAACTCCAGTTTCCCTTGATGTACCACTCTTGACCCTCGGATCTTTGCGCATGCTGCACAAGTCCTTGCGGTCTCCATTATGTCATTGGCCATCAGGGGCCAGTAAAAGTATCTCCTCAGGGTCTGATACATCTTAGTCCCTCCAGGATGGCCAGCCAACCTCGGATAGTGCGTGAGGTAAAGAAGGCGTGCCCGTAAGGCCTTAGGCACTACACGCTGTATCGCCCCGTCCAATGGTGACCTGTGACATAATATGCCTCGGCGGTCATAATCAAACAGCGACCCAGGGGTCCCTACTTTATCTCCTATCTGGGCGCAGTATTCGTCCGTTTTCTGTGCCTGAAGGAATTCCTCGAGGGGTATTGGCGTAAGATCCGCGCTTTCCGACTGGGTCATATGGATATCCAATGGTGGATCTTCCCATTCCACGGCGCATAAGATCGCTGCGCCGTGTCCGTCCGTCCATTCGGCCATTCTCAACTCAGCCACAGGTGCTTCCTCTCCCTCGTCATCAGTGTACTGTGGTCCGTCCAAGATGGTGGGAATCTCATCTTCCAGGGGAGTTTGATCAGTACCATTGGTCAGGATGCATGACAACGCATCTGCGGCCTGATGTTTCAGCCCTGGCCTATAGGTCACTTCGTAATCGAATTCGGCCAGGCGCAATCTCCATCGGGCCAGACGGGAGGATGCGTACGTCTTGTTCATTAGCCAGCGGAGGGAGTGGTGATCTGTCCCAATGGTAAAGCGAGCTCCTTCCAAATAAGGCCGAAGATGGTGCACTGACCAGGCGATGGTCAAACATTCCTTTTCCGTTGTGCTATATTTCCTTTCGGCCTTCTTCAGGGACCTACTCCAGTAGCCAATTGGGCGGTAATCCTTAGGGGACCCCTGCTCTTGTAGAATGGCACAGCCCATTTGGGTCGCAGATGCGTCCGTATCTAGGATATGCGGTTTATTGGCCCTGGGTAGTGCCAAGACCGGCGGATTACCCAAATGGTCCTTGAGGTTCTGGTAGGCCTCATACTGCTCGTCCGTAAGGTCGTCAAATTCCGAAGGGGTCCCTTTCTTCAGCATCTCATTGAGAGGTAATGCAATTTTCGCGAACCCTGGGATAAACCTACGGTAAACATTACAAAGGCCAAGGAAGGAGCGCATTCCGTGTGGGTCCTAAGGGGTCGTGCTTCCCGTATGGCCTTTGTTGTACCTTGCGCCACTTGGAGTTTACCCGGCAGGACCACATGGCCAGGGTAGTCCATGGCGGGCTGGAAGAAGAAACACTTCTTCAATTTAAGTGTGACGCCAGCCTGCTGGAGTAACTTAAAGACTGCCCTCACATGTGCGAAGTGTTCCCTAATGGACCTAGAAAAGGTGACCACATCATCTAGCTGGACCGAGGCGAACTTCCATTTGACCCTGGAAAAAATGATGTCCATGGCCTGCTGGAAAGTAGCTGGCGTATACATAAGACCAAAGGGCATCTGTGTAAATCGAATTAATCCCTTGTGGGTCGTGAAGGTAGTCAGCGACTTCGCCTTGTCGTCCATGGGAGCCTGCCAATACCCACAATTGGCATCCAACGTGGTGAAAATTTGCATGTCCCCAAGGTGTGGTATTCCACTAATGCCTGTAAGGGCGTCGGTAGCGGGGTGGAAAGCCACAAACGAACCACGAATGTGGGTGTTGCCTTGCGGGCAACGGGGCTAGAAGATCAGTGCAAAGGTGGGAGCACCAGCAGTACGAATGTCACGTGTGTGAACAGGGTATCCGAGAGCGGAGACTCAGCGTAGCCAAAAGATAAGAGTATCAGATGGTCCTGTGGCAAACACAACAATATCAATAAACAAAAGAGCGAAACGAGAACAGTCAGCTGTAAAACACGTGAGGATATCCTCGGAACAAAGAGCTATAGCTCAGAAACGATTAGGTACTGATACTATAGGTGCCCCTGTATCGTAAACGACTTAGGATTCCTGACGGTCTGGCCAAAGGGTCAAGAGCTGAGGGTGTTGGTTGGCCTTCGCCTCCCTCATCTGGGCAGGTCGCCCTTTCCTAGGCTGCGAAGCCATTCAATAGTCTCACAGTAGTGTCTAAATGTGTGGCTCTCCACTAACTATAATAATAAAATATAAGAAAATAATTAATTAATTAGTGGCGGCCCACTACAGTACCATGCATGGCAGTGCAGTGCCAGATTACCATCCATGGTTTACATTCCTCCATAAAGGGGTTACATTCATAGTCCTTGCTGGACAGCCATGTACTGTAGCACCATACTACGAATGTCGTCCTCGACTCAGCTCACGATCCGGCATACCGATACCAATGCATTCCAAATGCTACACAAGGGAATCTAAACAGTTGTCCATACGGGGGATAGGATAAGTATCCCTCTTAGTCAGTGCGTTTAGTTTGCGGTAATCAATACAAAACCGTACATTCCCATCCTTCTTGGCCACTAGGACAAAAGGGCCAGCCCATTCGGCCTCAGTGGATGGTGCAGGCTCAATAACCCCAGCGGACTTCATTTTCGCAACCTCCTTGACTATCACCTCTCGTCCTTTTAGGCCAGTCCGATATGAGTGCTGATATAGGGGCGTGGCCCTGTCCTTAAGGTCAATTTGATGCCTTGTGGCATTGATCTCGCCCAGATTTCCACTCCACATACTCGCAAAG
The DNA here is from genome assembly GCA_003194525.1 of Gracilariopsis chorda. NCBI lineage: Eukaryota > Rhodophyta > Florideophyceae > Gracilariales > Gracilariaceae > Gracilariopsis > Gracilariopsis chorda. Next base: position 266,590 of record NBIV01000050.1, on the reverse strand, counting down.
TCCTTGAGGAGATCAATGACTTGTTTCCTATATGGTTCAAAGTCACTGCCAAGGTTGACATCGTTTTCCCAATTAGCCGGTGGTTCACCCCCAGGAAGCAACTCCTCCGCATCAATCTTCATAATGGCCAGAGGAGCAGGCATAGATACCCCCACCACTGCACCTTTGGGTAGCCTTGTAGGCTTGTCACGGAAGTTGCTCATGGTGACCGCAAAGGGCCGGTTGGGTACCACATTCATTACTCCATTGGCCATGAGGGAAACGTGTTTCGTTACCAACTTGGGATGCTTTTGCAACAAAACCAGACCTGAGGACTTGCATACCGCTGTAGCGACTACCTGGGTCATAGGCGGAATAACTATCGCTTTTGCCAATCTGACCTTGTTGGACACGGTACTCGTGGGAAACTTGACCTTAGCTGGGGCAGCCTCGGGTCCAGGGTGCGAGCCGACAATCGCCAATGGTGGTCCTCGATGGAAAACGACCCACTTTTGGCCAGGATAGATTGCCTTTACATATCTATCAATAAAGCTCGTCCCTAGGATCCCTTCTGCCCCCAGGTTCGGACATATAAGAAACCAAGTCTTAACCTTCAGGTGACCCAACTGGACGCAAAGCGGAAGTATTCCGCCAATGTCCATCGGCCGACGTGATGCGTCCGTTACCTTCGGTGACTTCTATTCCGGTATCATCCTTTCCCAGCCCAATGGTAAGAACTTCGGATGTACCAGATTGGGGCCTGCTCCAATATCCAATACGGCCATAAATGTCCTCGTGATGTTGGCCTGTAGTCCCAAGGTTCCCTGTACCTTGTAGTTATCCTTCCTCAGGACACAAACAGCGTCCTCCAGGTCTTCCCATTGGTCCACAGCATACACCCCACTAGAGACCCTTGTCATTTCGTCCTCTGGTTTCTTTCTCTTCTCAGGTCCTGTGGTCTGCGAGTCCGATGGTTTGAGGCGGCAGTTATAAGAGGGACGACCCACCTCTTTGCGTCCCTACGGTCGTTTTCTCGCGGCGTGGGCACCGCAAGATCGACTTGTCCGTCCAGGTATTCGACGCTATGTATCCCTTGGGTCTTCAACCATGTTGACCTCAGGTTGCTTCACCGGTGTAGTCAGGGAAGTCACATACTTTGAGCTCCCTGGCGTTCCAGTGGTCCTCGGAGAGAAGGCCCTACGGAAATAACCCTCGGCTCGGCGCACCTGATAGTTCTCCTCCCTTCGCGCCATAATTCCCTTGCGGATGTCCTCAGGCATATACTTTATGCAGTCACACGGCCGGGCCGTGGAAAGACAAATATAACAGGCCTGATTGGACTTCGTAATAACGTCCTTCCTGCGGGCAATCGGAGAATAACGGGGTATCGCCGGAGCCGATGGGGTGGTCGTTTCTGACGAAAAGGCCGATGGTGCTCCTGACGAAGCTGAAGAGAAGCTCACCGCAAGAGAATCTGCGGTGTCTGAATGTCTAAAGGCCGAGTCCGACTCCGACGGAGACTCTACCATGTGGGCCTTCACTCCTCTGGTCAGGGGTCTTGCGCGACTCCTAGTATCCGCGTCACCCGTTTGACAGGAATTCCTATAGGTCTTGCCGTATCCTTCGGCATACGTCACCAGTTGACGCAGCGTCAAGTCCGGATGGGCAGTGTGGTGGTTTTGGACATGAGTCCGTATCGCAGGGAGCAATTCCGCGATAAAATGTTGCTTCAGCCGACCCTCGGAGAACAAATTCCCGCACCTGCGGGCTCTAGTGCAAAGTTGGTCGGCGTAATCCGCTTCGGACATACTAGAACTCTGGTGGTATCCAATTACGTCCTGATAGGCATCCATTATGTGGTCATCAGTCACATACGTTTCTAACAGGTAATGAAAAACCTGTGGATAGGTCCTTAGCAGCTCCCGGTCTTTGGCATCAATGGGGTTGGCCGAACCGGAGATCTTAGCAACCACTTTGTCCTTCGCTTGTCCACTTAGGAAAACATGGAAGCTATAAAGCGCCACTCCTTCATGGACTCCATTCTGGTCATAGGCCACCTGGAACGAGCTCAAGAACCTAGGGACTGTAATGGGATCCTTCCCAGAAAACTTATCCGGGACGGTCAGTTGCATTCTCTTCGCCCACCTGGCAATCTTCTTGGCGACCGGAGATGTGTACCGCGTGGACCGATCCATCAAACGGTACGTGTTCACGTCTAAGACCTTCTGGAAAAGCTCATTAGTCGTGACCAATAGTTTGAGGCGCCGAACATCTGCCTCATCCGTATCGGTATCGGAAGAGTCCGACGAGTCCCAATGGTCATCGCTCGAGTCCGAGTGGTGCCTCTTTCGATGCTTCGTCCTGGACTTACGCCTTTGGCTGCGTCTCTTCTTCCTATGGGTCTCGGTATCTACGAGGTCCTTTTGGGCGAGCTCTTCATCGTCCTCGAGGTACTCGTTGGCGTACCGAACGCCGTGTTGTCCATTGGTCTTATCTCCCGCACGGCCTCTTTGCCTCTGGAGTGTCTCTTCTCCAGGCGGTATATAATCCAATGGGCCTTCCTGTGCTGTACCCAGGCGAGGGGCTACTTCTATAGCTGCTCCCTGAGTTCCGGTGTGTGTTGACCGATGGACATCCATTGGTAAACTTTGAGAAACAGCCCGAGGGCTGTGAAATGTGCCTGTCTGGTGGGTGATTTCCCCTTCGATGTTCGTGGCAATGGAATCCACGAGGACATCTGATTGCACAACTTGAGGAACCAGTTGGTCTGCCAAAGAGGAAAGGCGCTCCCGTATTACTCTATCTAGTAGGTCCCTAACGAACTGCTCCACTTGGTTTTCGCACCAAGAGCGGAGTTGCGGCCATGGGAGAGCGGCGACATCGTCCAAAATACTGGGGGTGGTTACGGTAGTGGCTAAGTCCTGGGGCTGTTCTGCATCATTCCTTGGGCCTTGCAGAATATTGAGCTGATACATCCTCTCGTGAAGGCGAGCGACCAACGGCGAATCTCTGGTTATCCTTTCAGGATTGTCCACAGGGTCTATAACACGTCCACCGGAGCGGCTGCGGGTACTCCTACGGTCACTATTATTGTCTGCTTGGGCGGCATATGGGGTGACGGTGACTGCGGGAGGTGCGGCTGCACCCGGGGTTCTTTGTTAGTCTTCGTTCCTTGGGTTGGATTGTTGGTTATCCATACGGGCAGTGCTGCTTTCGAGCCAGTTGCGTCGACTAATAGTCCAATGGTAGAAGTCCTATGCGTAAACTTCTTTCCTTAAGGTCCAAACGGCTGTTCCTGTAGGCTTCTAAGTCGGGAGACCAGTTGTAGTAGAATAATACGTCCTTTGGCCAACTGGGGTATAGTCCACTATGGGGAAGTAGCGGCAGAGAGCCAGCCACTTGGGTGACAATCCACTGGGTCTACTAGTGACGCTGGCACCAACTGGCAGCGAGGGGCAATGGGCGGGCGCTATCTCAAGTCCCTACAGGTAGGGAGAATGGTAGCGATGGCTTGGAGGCCTTTGGAGTCCTACTGGCTGCATATGGCGGCAAGAACACGGTGAGGGTGCTTGTATTTACACTTCAGAGATCGGCGGCACTCGAGCCAACTTATATGGCTGGCGAGACGCTCTGACCTCCGAACACTATCCTAACAAATTACATAAAATTAGCTGCATAATAAGACCTATGGCCACAGTGCCTTGGCACTCGCACTGTCCCCTCGTATCTCCTTCATAGGCACCCAGCTTGGCCACGTGGAATATTTTGGCCAGCAAGGGTCTGACCTCTGCCAGCCCAGCCCCATGGTTACTTCACCACTGCACCTGCCCAATGGTCATTCTCCTACAATTGTTCAGGGATTTCCTTACGTTTTGCAAACGCTACAGTACTGCGATCGCGACGTTCCTCCAGATCTGAGCGAGGTGAGTTCACAGGGGACTCTGAAGGGCTTTGTCGTTGGAGAAGCTGAGAAGGCTCGACATGACCGAAGAACGGAAGGTCTACCCACGCGAGGATGTGGTTGAACGTATCGTATCGCACGAATATTTCTCCGAAAAAGAGCTACTATACCGGGTCCGTTGGTACGGATACTCCGCTATGAATGATACCATGGAGCCTATCCAACATTTGCTTCGTTCAAAAGTTAAACCATACCACCGACGGAGTCGGACTGAGCTTCCGTCTACACTGGGTAGAGCCCAGGTGAGATAGTGCTTCTGTAGCAGGATAATTGAAGTGCGCCGCGATGCAGAGATCGAGGAACTCGAAGAGAAGAAGTAGAACACCGAAGAAAGTCTATCAGGTCTTCAAGAGGAGAATATCAGGTGTGAGACAAACTACCGTAATAACACGGAAACCAAAATTAACTCGAAACGAAGAAGAATATCGGATATACCCGGAAAAGAAGCTATCATGGTCATGAAGATTATGCAAAAGAAGATCAGAAGGAAAGAAGAAGTTCGTTCAAGAAGTCTATTCATTGATATCGCAAGATGATTGCTCGATCCCAGTTACTGGTTTCAGGGGTATCCCGGTGAAGGACCGGCACCGCCACGGGGATTCGAAGGACCCGAGAAGCTCTGTACATTCGCAGCTGCCCGAGCCAACATCTCATTCATTGTGATAATGCTCGGGGGAGAAGTTGCACCACAGGACGTGAGCTGGCTACGAATGATCACTAATCTCGGATCTCCTTTGCCCATCAGAGCTTTGGTGACATTCCACCCTGCAGGGGCCACCAAACTGGTATCAGATATTCCCTGGCTGAGATTACTCGCAGTGAGAGTTGCTAGCATGAGCACTGCTAGCCCGGTGCTACCATTATCCGTGTTTGGATCGTCCAGGTCCATTGGAGGGACATAGTCGTCACTGAACATGAACCCGGTCGGATGACCTCGCAGAACTTGGCGCGGAACGTAAGTCAACGCCTTCGCGTTTGCTGCGCTTGTGAGGACACCCTCCCACGGGTCATAGTGTACGAATTCCCCGGCCATCGGGTTGAGCTGAACAGGCGAACTGTCAATTGGAGATGGAGTTCCATTAGCTTTTTGTGATACAGGCATGTTGTCCCAGTGTACCTGGTCTATTAAACCGTGAAGTTGTTTCAGTTTATCCACAATGTTCTGTGATCCCAAAGTTATAGACAGACCCAAACTGCGAATTACTTCCTGTAATGGCTGGGGGATATACCAAACTCGATTTGGTCGTATGCCTCCCAAACGGTGAACGCTGCTACCATTCATCGATATCCCAAAAGCTGCCTATTATATTTCAATGGGGTTCAATGATAAAGAGGCAAAGCTCTAAAGAGCTTAAGGAGAATCCTGGAACGACTATTTCATTGATTACAATAGAGCTTTAGAAGACTAGTTGGTACCAGAGCAAAAGCACCTTCCATTGCTCTACTATATCCCCCGGGATAATGCTATGCTCTATTTTACAACTAATATCATTTCGACAGCAATCCCACTAGAATCAGCCAATGATCTGATGGAGAACCAGTTCAACTCCTTCGCTAAACAGAAGAAAATCGGAAATCTTCTCTCTAATCATCGTTTCGAATCATTTGCAACCGGTTCTACGTCCGAAACTCCTACTCTGGAGAAACTAGAAACAGAAATATCGAAACTTGCACCGCAAGCTCCTATCACTGCCGCTCGGAAGCAAACAAAAAAACGTATCTTCGAGAAGCAGTAATCGAGAATTCATGGGCCAGTAAGTCTATCATGAGACTTGATACCGAGCATCTCTCCTATCAAGAGGTTTATACGCAGCTCGAAAGCTCGATCCAGCGGGAGAAACCCAACTCTCGTAAGACGAAAAACATATACGGATTGTCCCAAGGATCAAACACACCACATTAACTCTACAAAACGAAGAAGCAGTTTCCACCAGCATGCTACGGTAGACACAAGAACAATTTGGAACCACATCTCAGTACGCGCGTGTGTTTCAATTGTGGTGAAAAAGGACATATTCTCAGGTATTGTCACCATCCGAAAGATCTTACCGCTATCGCAGCTCGCAAAGTCCAGATGGACCAGAAGTCTAATTATTCGAATCAGAATCACGCTCTGAAACAGGTCTTATTTGAGATCTGTGAACAATTAGATATATCTGATACGCAAGATATTGTTACTTTCTTTAACTTAGCTGGCGAGGAGAGGGACACAATCAATACAGATGCTGAAGAGAACAAGTGCGAAGCAAATGACGAAGCAGAATCGTTTTTCAATGAACTTGACTCTGACTCATGGTCATTTAGACTGGATTTTTAGAGCGGAACTCTAATATGCGTAGATATTTTAATAAAATCAGAGACGTTCCAGAAGTCTCAGCGCATAAATTCCAAAACAGTTCAGACGACGCTTCAAGTGTTTTCAAGTATACGAAAAGGATATTAACGCTGACACTTCTAATCTTGTTTAATGGTGGATGTCTTGACACCGGAGCTGAAAGATCTGTTATTGGCAAAGCTCAAGCTAAAGCGTACTGCAGAAAATACAAAATACCACCGCAAAATTGAAAATCTCGCATTCGCTACCGACTGGGAAAGTCAAAATTTCAAAGCAATGCTCATATTCCAATACGCATTTTTTGCCTCAGATTAACGAGTTCTCACGCTATGTGTCGACATCATAGACTGTGATATACCACTTCTGCTTGGCTCAGAGTTCTTGGATCGTGAACATATCTACGTAGACAACACTGACAACAAACTAGTATGTAAGAACGGCTGCAGCATGTCATTAACTGGCAAACTCGGTCATCTTTATGTCGACTGGAATAGTTATATCAATTATTTCACGAAATCAGAACTGCGGAAAATGCAGAAAGACGTGTCAGACGTGTCAACCATTTACGCCAAAGCCTCAAAGATTTCGAGTTTCTTTCACACAAAAGGCCGGTTTCAATCAGAATCTCGCCATTGATCTGTTTTTCATTAACAAGAGACCAGTTCTACATGTTTTCGATTTACAAACACATTTCAGCGCCGCTCGATTTCTCAAAGGCCAATCGGTGAATGTATCCTGGAACGCAGTTCTAGAGAGCTGGGCTACGGTCTACACAGGCTATCCAGATTCAATTCGTTGTGGACGAGGTTCAGTATTCACGTCCTAAAAATGGAAAGATATAATGAATGAATTTGGAATGCATTTCACTCTATCTGGAGTGGAACTTCACAACTGTATTGGAGCAGGAGAGCGATATCACGACTCTCTTCGTCTCATCTTTCATAAAATTCAGTTTGACGCCAATATTTAGCACGATGAACTGATACTTGCTAGAGCAGTGAAAGCCATGAACAACGGATGGTCGCTTCCAGCGTATCCAAACGAACGTGCAGACGTTCCAAGGTCATCTGAACGTCATTGAAAAACTTGTTTTAGTCCTTGACAAAGGTAACTGGGGCATCCAGACATTTCAAAATGGAGTTCACGTCTCGACGTAAGAGTAGGATATTTTCCAAGACATCCCAAACTTGGGCAATTTCAAAATTTTGACGAAGTTCGTCTACCTCTTCGAGGAGAGACACATGATCCACCTTAGAGATGTGGATCATCGACTCCAGTCGAGCAAACTCAGCTGAGTCTGTACGAGGGTAAGCCGCAGACGGCGTTTCAACCCCTGGGGGTGGTACCGCCTGGGTTATAGCCTGTAGAGCAGACACAACCAAGAACGTTCTTCGCGCATTCCGACCAAGGTCGTTGTTGTCCAAACGTTCCGGAACGGATGTCCGCGTGCGCGGTGAAACCTGCGGGGGTATACCAACTACATCGGTAGAACCAGTCCGAGAATTGGGGGCCGGTTGTGGCATACTGCATGCCAGTCAACCGAGTGTTCGGAACGTCAATGAACTCAAAAAAGAGGTTTCCAAAGAACTGGGGCAACACAAAGATTTTGATAGACTCATCCAAAGAACTGGAAGAGCACAGAAATGCAGAACGTCATCAAACCAATTATAAGTGAACTGATTCTAGGTTGGGGGATCACTTGTGGAGCAATTTTGCTACGCGGGAAATCCTTCCAAGGTGTTCGCAGCCTTGCCATCTTGTGAGATAGGCGCAGCGACAGGGCTCTTCGTACCACACGGTGTTCGGGTGTAAAACCGAGGTGGCTTCCAGCTATACCGACGGAGAGGATACCCAGTTTCGGATCACCACCTGGTCAATGTAGTGCAAAGGTGCGTGTGAACAGGGTTCCAGTCCACGTAAAATCCAGAAAGGGAAAATGGAAAAAGGAGAAGAACCAAGAAGGAAAGGTACAACCCGCCAGGTCGTGCAGAAAGACGAAAGAGACCCAGCGGTGAGGAATGTTGCTTGTTCAGCCAGCACGGCAAATTCAATATTGAATCGAATGGCTATCTGTTTTAGCAATAGAAAGTAGCCAAAACCGGAACAAAAGTGAACACTGGCCGAGCCCACGGGGTCAGACAGATCAGCGGTTCTTAGCGATACTGCAAGGGTGAGTATAACGAGAAAGAACGCAGTGAAACCTTAGCAGGAGTTGGTCACTTCGTGCATGCGATGAACTCAGAGCCGAGTCACAGCTTGTTTTTACTTCAGGGTGACACAGCAAGGCTGTCCTTTCTAAAGTACTATTGGGTCACAAGAAACTAAGAATACTACTACTGCAGTGTACCAAACTTGTGGTCCGCACTCTTGTGCCACTTGGCGGCACTGCCGACCACGGTGGAACACGAAACGTGTGAATAATGCTAACCACGAATAATATCCGTACGCCTGCCACGCGTCAATCTGTTCCAGATATCACAGAAATCACCCACGAAGGGTCCAAAAATACCAATCAAAATTCATATCGAGTTTTACCCAATATTTCCGAGGGTCCACTCATATGTAAGTTAAACCGATGCCACGTTGGTATTGAATCATTTATGATCCATCTCGCATAGACTTTATGCAAGCACGCATTGATCTAAAGCAGCTAACGTTCCAAAATGCAGAATAATTTACTGCAACTAGGCGTGTGGTTTGGTCTTTTTATCATGTGAAAACTTTGAAGGAATTCTTGACCAAAATGGATAACAAGCACCTGATACTTTTGGCAGATCCAATTCATGTCTGGGACTATGATGAAAACAGAATTTTGCCATAGTTCGGAAAGACAGTGAAATGTTTTTGTCTATCGGACAGTCACCGGACAAATACATTTTTTCAATAAAGAAAATGGAAAAAAAGGTTACTGCTGAAGGGTTTGTGTCAGTTGCAGGTTGCGAAGCGTTGTTGGTAATCATTTTCGCAGGAAAACGAAAAATGTTACAATCGCTTGAGCCAGTACACCGTGATGGCTTTCTGGAAGAGGATAGTAGATCCCACTGGCTTACCATGAGTAGCTAGTGTTCTGATGACACATGTTTACCGATACGCAAGAATGGATCTGTAGACGTCCAGAATATGCTGCTGGTTGTCAGGCATATAAGCGAGTATTTTCAAACGGTTATAGTGGCACAGCAGCACGTTTTGCTGATATTAGATGGGCAAAGCTCTATAAAGCATTAAATGGCTCGAGTTATGCGTTTCAGTAAATATTGAGGTCAGGAAGCTGCCTGCAAACACGACACACTTTGTACAGCCATGCGACAAGGCTGTGAACAAAGCGTTTGAGGTCAGTATCAGAAAAACGCGGGACGGTCTCATGTTTGGAAAACCCCTTAGCGTTTATGGCTTGGCATTACCTTCGTTAGCGAGGAAGGTGGTGCAGCTGTCTCATCTGCCAAATTGAGCCCTCGGCTACGAGCGTGCTTTTCACCTTATAAAAAATTGTCCTAAAACCTGCGTGCGTACGTACCTTTTGCCGTGTTTTTCAGATATATAGAATGTCTGCCAAATTGAGCCCGTGTGTGGTGAACTCCTTCGAAATAAGTGCCACACATCATTTATGCTTCATAATGCTTCTTTTGGACTATCCCATACTCGATAGACAACGTTAAAGGGTTAGCAATCGCTATCCTCCGGCACACTTCAGCAGTTTATTCCCTCGCAACCGCGAGTACGCAAACCTGAATCGCATATCGGCGGGTGACTTGCAGTTACATCGTCGCACAGATCACGCCTTCACATCTTCAGCCGCTACTCTACACGGACATGTCCAGCTCGGCGCCCCCGCCGAAACCTCAAATGAAGCAATACAGCGACATAGGCAAGATCGCCAAGAGTAAGTGATGCGGCAATCTTAAACACGCAACCCATTGGTCCTCTTGTGCGGAAGCATGGATATTGGCATAATATTCTGAGTGCAGAAGGTTACTAACGGCTTCTCTTTCAATCCTGATTTCTGAACCATCAGAGCTTCTCACTGATGATTACATTTTTACCAATAAGCTAAAGGTTACGTCGATGACTCCTGATGGCATCTCCTATACCATTACTGGAGTTCACAATTCCAAGATCGAACAGATCGATGCTGAAATTAGCGGCAAGTGCAAGGTGAAAGGTGTCGACTTCACCGGAAAGGCCTTCACTAACGGCAAGCTTCCTACTCTAGAGGTGAAGTACAATACGACCGATGCTCAAGGACGTAAGGCCACCCTTACGGGCCTATTCGGAAAAGAACTGCGAACGGGTACCGCCGAGTTGCTTGGAGGACCAGTTGGCGTTAAAATCGCTGGTGATGCGGTTTCTTCCGATGTGTACGGATCTCTCGCTGTGGCACTAACATCCGACAAGTATGATGGTTTCATCATTGCTGGGGCTGAAAGTAGCTATAACATAAACGCAAAGGAACTGGGAAAGACAAGCTACGGGTTAAGCTTGTTCGACGGGAAGGAAAGCGAGGTTTCTTTACATGCCACCAACAGGATGCAGAAGGCAATGCTTAGTTACTCGCATCATGTAAGACACGGGTTTTCAGCGGCAGCCCAGATCCAACACGATTTCCCGGAGAAGAGGACCCAAATTGCGTTAGGAGCGGCTTACAGGTTGGATGGCGCTACAGCGGTGAAAGGCAAGGTGGATATGGACGGCTTTGTCGCGCTTACTTACCTGCAAGACATTCGACCAAACACAAAGCTGATCATGTCATCTAAGTTCGATCCAAGCAAGCTCGATAACGCCAAAGTTGGTGTTTCGCTAACAGTGGAGTAAGGGAAACATCCACCTGATTTTGGAAGAACGAATGTCTCTTTGGTAAAGCACCTGACTGACAAATGGGAGGATCTCCAGTATATGCTTCTCATGCCTACTGGGGTTCTTCACTACATGTTGAAGATTCCTGCTGAGGGGATACGGAGAGTAAAACGTCGTAGTAATCAGACTTGTCCAAACATTGCAATTTGCGTAGAATCGGGGCCCTCTCTTTGACGGTGTTTAACGCTTGCTGAATCATTTATGCGTCTCTCGAAGGAGTATCCTCGGTGCCTTCTTAGACATAGCGACAGCTCCTGAGATGTGCATGATTCAGAGCGAAGGACTAGCAAATGCAGCCAAGACAGATGATAGTGAGAACTCCTGAACATTCAGTACCGTTGGAGTCTTGTAGCTGTGCTTTGAAAGTATACGTCACAATGCGAAGGCAACCCGATATTCGTGTCTTGTGTGAAGGGTAAAGGGTTAGCGGCAACTGTATCGTTTTGAGAAAAATAATTTTAGGAGAGGAACACAGCATGGCGGCGCTATGTAACGCAGCGCCCCAAAAAGAAGCCAACCTACCAAGGGCATCGCGGCTAAAACGTTACGTGAGCGGTCCGCTCTTCCCTTCGTTTCAAAAACCGGTTTGAGCGGGACATAAGATATACGCGCCTCATCCCAGAACTAATCTTTAGCTCAAGTTAATGTTCTACAGATCGCTCGCAGATCTGTGATTGAAACGAGAAACCCCTCGACGACAGTCGCAGTCAGAAGTCAGTCGTGAAGAGTTTATTTTTCCAAATCATTTGTGCTTTCATTTCGTTCACGAAGCATCTGTCGCCATTGTACACGAAAAGTACTAGATCCAGTGGCCCAACACATCAAGATGGCATCACTGAAGAGTTTACGAAAGCGATATGAGAGAAGCATTGAAAACCAGGACTACTATGGTGCGGAACAAGCATGTCGTATGATGCACCATCGTCTAACGCAAGGAAAGAAGCAAACAAATGAAGATATTGAGAAGGCCCTGTCGATCCTTCTGGATGCATCTGTCGAACTGCTTTCCAGAAAGCAGGCGCAAGCCGGAACGGCGCTTGGGTTGACAGCCGTGAAGCATTACGTTGATTACAAGACGAAAGTTACGGAAGAATCAGTCGCTGCTCTGCAAAAGATTGCTGACACCTTTGATCCAACTTCTGGCAATAGCCTCGAAGTTCGACGCGAGAAGTTAAGGCTTTTGAGGGCCAGTTTGGCCTGGTCTTCTAGGGAAGATTGCGAGGGCTTCCCAAATGGTCACCCTACTCTCAATGCGTTAACTGCGCGCGCTGCTGCCGAAGTTGAGAACTACGAACTGTCGCAACAATTGTACCTGTTTTCAGATGCACCAGAGGAAAGCGCAACGTTTCTGTACAAGTATGCTTCAGAACACACAAACCCAGATGAGTACGGCTTGGTTCTGACTCGAGTAATAATACGGTACTTGGCGTCAGAGAACCTAAAGGATGCCTGCACGGTACGAATCAAATTCTCTCAACTTGCGGGATGGTCGTCGATTGAAAATGGGGGTAGCGGGAATCACCCGCCACCGCTCGGAAACTTTTGTGAACTTCTCGTTAAGCTATGTCAGTTGGAAAAAGGAGCTGGACCTCTTTATCAGAAAATTTGCATGATCTACAAGAATGAGTTACACCGAGATGACAGCATAGCCCCTATTTTAGCAAGGATAGGGACTAGATACTTCGGAATCCAACCTCCGCAACCAAGTGGCATGGCTGAAATGATGAGTACAATGCTGCGTGGAATGATGGGCAACAGCTGAATACGAGGTGGAAGATGGTCCTGAACCACGACTCTATACCCTTACCGGTACGTTCTCCCGACGGTACATACAGGTGAAAGTTCTGAGTGAAGTTGATTCACACAAGCTTGGTGACGGAGATAATGAAAAATGTAAATACGTCGTCTGTCTTCTCAGACAATAGTAGTCCATGACCCAAAGGCTGTGCGTTTCTCATGTCATTCCGATACAATGCTAAAAGGAGACACTACGCTCATAACCTTTATTCTCTGTGCTCCAATACGATGCTGACGTGATGTGGAAAAGATATCGCAACGGGGAGTAGGATGCAACAGCTTTCTAACCCTGAAAAGTAGACCTTTGACATATGAAAGTAGAGTTGTTCGGTGGCACTTTGATCCCGTCCCCTTCTATTCTAGTACACCAAACCAGTTTTATTGTGTGCACATTCCGCTTGGAAACTGCCTCAAGATTGTCAATATCAGTTGCTTTGCCAGGTGACGACATCGATGCGAAACTTCGTGATAAATCATTCGTCAGTTGAATGAATTTACTGGTATAACAATCGGCACATCTGCTGGAATGACTCCATCCCGTTTGAAACGTCCAGATTACACCGATACTATTTGTACTGCTTCGTTCTCACTGCTCGGCATCAACAGCTCTAGTAGCTATTTACCCTGTGCTTGTGGATTAGGAATGAGATGTCTCTCACTTTTTCGAGATATGTTATCAGCTAATGGAACACTAGGTTCGTGGACCCGCAAGCTCATGCAGTACTGAAACTGCTGGGAAAGATTAGAAGGCTTCCCCACGGCCACCAGCGTCAACCCATATCATACACATACTCGGTGCTGTTTATTCTGTTTCATCCTTGTGAACGAAACAACATTTTCTGGGTACTTCCCATTTGGTTGGGATTTGCAAAACCATGAGATCATTGCCTCAAGTATGTTAAGACTTGAACCGCTTCCGGATCAGAGCATGCTCAGCCTGATTGTAACCCATTCCTCTCAGTATGCTCCAGATTGATTTCATCATCTGCTTTGTCCCGACTACCAAGAATCTTATGTCATCCTTCGGAGCGTCTGGGATAAACTGATGCATAAGATCCTCAGTTAGACGACCGTGTTGCCATCCTTCTACGTGCTCTCTGCTCGCAATCATCTTGATCTCAAATCTGTCCGGGTACTTTTGCTTGAGTTCGTCGAGTTCATCGCCAAAAATAGCTTCTTCCTTACGGCGAATAGAGTAAACTAGCGTGACGAACCCGTTGCGATCAAGTTCTCTCTTCGCACCAATGTATCCTAATGTGATACCAATCCCAAGGGCGACAACGACAACAAAAGGGCCAGGTTTGTAAACCTTAGCTTTAAACGGGAGAGGAAGTGGACCAATCATTGTGACACGATCTCCGATGGAAACATTATCAAGCCATTCGCTATTACCTCCTGGATATATTTTTATTGTAAGATCGAATGAGCCCTCGCGATATGCATCGCTCGTCGGCGTGTAACTTCTCGGTTTGTACGGACCGGGCCGTACAAGCTTTAGGTGATGAGCGGGTTCAAATGAAAGCGACACATCCGAAGGGTACGCAAATGTGAAGGTGCGAACAGGGAGAACTCCATTCTCCGCTGAATGGGGGACAAGAGTCTTCTTTGCAATTAGAGGATAGGAACCAAATGGAGGAAGAGGACGAATCCTGTGCAGCCTTCGTTGCTCATCCATCGCTAGTTGAACTATGAGCTTCAACGAGGATGTGCAGTTATCCACAGCACACCAACATTGCGCTTCAACAACACCAAGAATAGCCTTCTACAGCGAAGAAACAGACATTTATAGCAGGGGACGCAGATGTTCCACAGTTTATACAGGTGTCTACAAGGGTAGACCGCTAGCAATTGGTACAAGAGAAGCTAATAGCTTCGTTCTAGAAGCACGAAACGCGGTGGCCTACTCCATGTATCCTTCGTCAGTGCCAGCAATTCCTCATGGTGAGTGCTGCGGGCTTTTAAAAATTTTGTAATATGGATGCTGCCTTTACAGATACTGTATCATGATCATGAATGTTTAAGCTCTGCGCGGAACCTTCCCCGAGCAAGCGCCGGAACTCCAGGTTCATGAAGGACTTTGCCTCTGCTAGTCAGTCATTCCGCCTACCCGTGGTGCTAATTGAACCTGGAAAGTCGAAGCACTCTCGGTTTCAACGTTTCCAGAATCCAGCTCCAGCTTTACGACATCTGGTGACAAAGAAAACAATTCTGCTTGCTGGTGAAAGGATTTTGCAATTTGTTGCTTAGGGCATTGAAACAGAGAGCGACTGTCATCAAGAAGATACGGATCGCTGGAATAGTGTGCCACACCTCGGCAATGTGCTGTCGATCGCTTCAGCCCTGAACATGGGCGCTAATGAGTCGACATTAGTCCCCCCGCTTACCTCTCAAGCTGGACGCCAGTCCCGTCCACCGTCTTACTCGCAGGTTCTTGAACATGGAAGACCTGTCCATTTGCTGCTGAATCCGTCTTCTTCCCTCCCTCCTGACCCGGAATCTCCTTTTTACACTGCTTTATTCGATGATTTCACGCTGTTGTATTTCGCCTCAGCTCGTCCATTGGCCACACTGATCGAGCTTTCCCTCGGGAACCCCAAGGAACAGCATGCTATCGCTCTTGTTTATGCACTTCGAGCAGCAGTACATCGCTTGCGTTCAGGGCAAGGTCAGGTCTTGCTCGGGGCCTTGATCTTTTCACGATCGGCGTTAACTGAGCTTATGCGAATGGCGCCTTCCGAGGACGCGCTTTGCCTTACGCTTGGTGCTGGCCATGCCGAAAGCTCTTTGCAAGAAGCCGATAGAATTGACTTGGGCAAATCGCTTGTCGCTCGTATTCTGACGGCTTCGCTTGACGTGCTTGCGGAACATCAAGGAACGGATCACTCTTCGAACATAAAGCTCTACGCAATTGAGCTTACGCTTGTGGCACTAAGCGACGAGCTATACAATCCGGCCCACGCACATCAACCCCTTTCCACTTTACTAGACCGTCATCCACACCCAGCCAAGATTATTCATGTTCTGCTTGATGTACTTTCGGATACAGCTGCATATGCTGATGTCGAGAATCATTTGAAGATCGGATTTGAGCATATTGCCAGCGTCCAGCGTATGTTTCCTGGGAGTGCCGCGGCTGCTCGTTTATCGCGGTCCGGGGCTCTCTTCGCGGCCAGCACCAGCGTCGCGAACATACAGACGAGCGTTAACAATGCGCTATCCGCTCTTTCTTCCCGTATTTCGCTTCCTCCTTTCGTAGGAGGTATCAATACATTCCCGGACGCTGCTTTAGAGGCACATGTTGCTCACTTCATGCCAAACCATGTACCCACGTTATCGAGCGGTCACTCTACAGCTGTTCAACCCCGTACTCCTTCAAGTTCACAGTCGCGAATGCAAAGCTCCTCCCGGACTTCATTTGTTTCAGAGTACAGAGAGAGCAATCCCGAAACAGTAAGTTCTACCACAAATAACGCGATTGAGGAGGTTTACCATGGGTCGTCTTACATGGATGACGGCATCACACGCTCACCGAGGTCCCCGCCTCTCTCGAACAAATCACCACGCCGCTCGGCTCGGGGAGAGAAATCAAAACTGGGTGCACCGTACCCTCTTGAGCCATCACATCTAGCAGAGCAGGCTCTATCACTCTTGGTCATTCTTTGCGGTCCACGCCCATCTGGTCAGTATCGCACCGCTTTATCCGAACTGACCGACTCTACAAGGGAATTAAGGGAAGAGAGGAACTCATATTCGTTTCCCCAACTCTATGAGACACTGGGAAAATGGGTGGCGCACCCAAAGGCAGCTCTTCTAGGGTACTATCTTATCACTGGTAACAAACGGTTTCGCACGTTTGCGCTTGCAAGAACAGACCCAGACGTTCTTCTTCTCCCCCTTCTGGCATCTCTTCGACGAAGATGTGTTGTTGGAGCTGTCCCAGCAGATGCTCACATTTCAGCCGCAATTATTCTGATACTAACCAGTGACAAAGGGTTC
Source organism: Gracilariopsis chorda (assembly GCA_003194525.1). NCBI lineage: Eukaryota > Rhodophyta > Florideophyceae > Gracilariales > Gracilariaceae > Gracilariopsis > Gracilariopsis chorda. The sequence continues at coordinate 249,671 of NBIV01000050.1, read as the reverse complement.
TGTGAAGCAATCGACTCAATATCTGTTCCAAGCTCTTTTATTCCTTTTCTTGAAGACACAGCAAGAATAGGCAATGAAAAGATCGTGTTGAGTGGGATGATTTTGCTTATTTGTGCCCGTGCTGTGCAGCAGAGTTTAGTAATGCGGAGACGAGTTCCGGACTGCTTCCTGGCATCGACAACTCTAGCCATAATGGGGAACGTCTCAGGATATGTCACAAACCTTCATTCTCTCGCTGCAGAAAGATTGCTGTCGTTGGTTGAGTTTTTGGGACGCAGAAGGAGAAAAGCGCTGATGTTGGAGTACCAGAAGAGTAACATGCCCAAGAGACCGCCGCGCCTCGGAGACAGTCCCAGGGCATCTGGGAAAGCACCAGACGATTTCGAAACCAACAAGGGAACGGGCAAGGCAAAGTCCGGTGGTGTATACCGCTGTGATCCTAAGCTTTCAGAATTAGTCATGGAGTATCTGGGTGTGGCTTTAGAAGTTATTGTATCTATTCTGCGATCCAGAAGTGTTGTTTCGGCTAACAGACATCTGGTTTATACCTTGCTTCACCGTGAGTCCATTGTATATGTTGACCATATCGCGAAGATATCTGACCACACTAGAGCATTATGTCATATGCTTCGGCGCATGTTGGAGTTTTTCATTGAGCTCGTAGAAGACCACAGTGAAAGCAGTCATGATTCAAGAACAGGAAGGCCGCGCCGAAACCAACCTCTAGGTGCTTCGTCGACTGGTATTTCAGTGGAGCGCGTATTTCGTATAATTGATAAGAAAGCGAGGCACTTGGGAACTGATACATTTGAGGGACTTCCCGAAGCCCGCTTCACTTACGAAGAATTCGAGCTTGCCAAGGTTTTTCTAAGACCGTACTCTTGGTCATTAGTAACTCGTTCTTGCGAACTGTTTTGGGACCTTGATAAGGCGTCTATGCCGATTTCACTTGCCCCTTTTGTACCAGCAGGCTGACTGCGTAATCATGATGACCTCGAATAGTTGGGCGGTATCGTTCCGCAGCACGTTCAACGCGCGCTTTGTAATGGTGTTCATACGACGTGAGAGATGTCTTGCTATCCTGCTCTGCTGGAAGTATTGTATTATTACAAACTTTGCCCCTCAGAGAACTAGTGAGTCATTCGAGATCCATATCTATACTGTTCTTGAAGAGGAATACCGACATTCTGAAAAGAAACGAATGCTAGAAAGAGATTAGGATAGTATCTGAAAGACTGAGGAAAGCGCAGACTAATGAGCAAACGGTAATGCAGCATAGACATGCTGATCGTGTAAAGCGAAGCAAATGACGTCCCAAGACTCTACGCCAAAGAAACATACATCCCTAATTGCTTGGTGAGATCATCTCAACCACGAGGTCTGACGGTCGTTTGAAGTTTAGGAAGATGGGAGGTCTTGTGCCACTTTGTGCCTTAGGCGGATTCTGTTGGGAAAAGGGAATATCTTTCTACGGTATGAGAACTGTCCTCCGGAGACCCAATCGCGAGTTCATTTCGCTTCACTCCTTATCGAAGAGAAGACGGGTACACCACGGGAAGACGGATCCTACCAAAGAAAAACAAGGGCTGACAACAGCGGAAATAGTACAAAGTGGCCGAAAAAGGTTCTGACCTTTATAGAAAGAGAGAGTTTCTTTGAGAACTAATCCCTACGGCCTACTCGGAAGTTGGAGATCTACCCCGCATTCACCACAACAGCAGTCATAACTGGAGATGAATATCAGTTGAGTCCACGCCGAACCAGGATCGTCGCCTGGTGTTGCCGCCGAGCAGGGAAAGGATAATGACAAGTTTCGCAGGCATTACCGTACGGAAGATTCGCCAACGAAGCTTTTGGTTTCTTCGGATCGAGGGCTTTTCATAAGGCTAACAGGGTCTCAGGACAAGGCGTAGCGCTTAGACAGTGGGCGCAGAAATTCCTTGGTTTCCTGCGGAGAGAAAACTATCTTTAAACAGATACGTTTACCCTAATGTCGTTATTAGGCATCAAGGACCCACAATAAAGAAGGCGTAGTGCGCATACATCATTTAGGAGTACATCAATCCAAAGGTCTTTGTTAGATTATCCATAGCTCTTACAAGCTGGATCCAGTTTATATGCGAGCAGTCAGGGCGTTTTAAAAAGACACGCACACACGATATGAACTCTTCTACGTCACGTTGCACATATCTAGTGGACATCAGCACTGCTCTTCCCCGGTTATCACACTCCCCGTCAGCTAGCGTTTCATTTTCGTAATTTGTTAGCTTGTCAAGATGATAAGTTGGTCCGAGCCGAATACCAGAGCCTGACGTCTCAACGGAAGTACAGTCACTGTGTATCAGTCACTGGATTCTTAATCAAACACGGTAAGTTAATTGGGCAAAGCTCTCGTTACTGTGCAATAGACTATTGATTTCAGGAAGCTGCAGTTGACCCACCACTTTTCTGGAGTTGATCAAGGAACTCAGATCCTGTGCACAATTCAGTCGCTCCGTAAATCACCGTCTTTCCATTTGGGACAAACTTCGTAGTCTTCCCCTCCTGCACAACCTTAGAGCAGACCTGATCTTGACAATTTTGAAATTCGATGTAGTTCCCTGGTCCTACAATGAAAAGAACGGCCTCTTTGGATGGACGAGCAGCCGCAGGCGGTACTGACCCCTTAGGAGCCTTCGGATCTAGAGTTTCGTACTCTTCCAGAATACTCGTGTCTCCTTTCCGGTCCATCAAAGTTTGGACTATTCGAGATGCAGCAAACGCCTTGTCTGCGGAAATGATAAGCTTGTTGACGTTGCTCGCAACTTGAGATAAGGTATCCAACACAGAAGCCGCGTAACCGCTCCCGATGCTTGTAGAAGCTGCCAGCGGTGCGGTAGGAATCGCTGATACCTTCTTAGTGAACGCACGTATACTCTTAAGGTACCCATATGCATTCAAATCAGAGCATCCTGCAGTCTCCAGAGCGGTAACACATTTCTTCAGATCATCTTCAGTTGCGTTGTCTACACAAAGGTAATAAACCAAGAACAAGCGAAGCTTGTCTGTGACCGTTCCTTTCATGTTCCGAAGCAAGGCTAAGATGCGCTCGACATCGAAAGTGCTAGGCCGCATAAGGAGTTCTTCTTCTACTTGGAAGAAACCGTCTAGTCCCCTGTCTTTGATCTGGTCCAAAATTGCTGTCGCAATATTGGTGTGAAGGTCGATGGTGCGCTTCTTCTTTGAAAGCTCGGGTATGCTTGATATAGCGGCAGCCAGCTTGCTTGTCTTTGCGCCATCCTTCAGTGTTGCGCTTTCTGGATCAATCGGTTCTCCACTTATGGATCCTGCAGATCTGTTCAGGTCTGCGACTTCCTTTTGATACAGCTGTAGAGCATTTTCAACTGCATCTGCTACCATAGGAAACGGAAGTCCAGCATTCTTTTCCCAGAAACTGTCGCTCTTGTCTAAGTCAAAAACCCGTTTTCTTACTTCACCCATTGTGTTATTTTCGTCTTTCATGGGAACGGTTACTCGGTTCAGTTTCAAACCGAGGGTGTCATGTGCCAACGCTTGGTATGTCCATGTGTGATGCAACATTACAGACATATCAGCACTTCGATCAACGATAACCAGTAACGGCCGTTCTGCAGGTGCGGCGGCAAATGATAGAGCCTCTGAGAAAATGTTGTTGCTTGAAATGAGGTGCTCTCTAATGCGTTGCTCAAGCATACGCGCAACGTGCATAGCAGGTCCGCCTCGCTGAGCTCTAATAATAGGAGCTACGCCCAGGGTCACTATTAGACAGAACAAACGATCGACGATAGATTTGATAGTTGCTTCAACTTCTGAGTCCGTCACATTGGGAGCGTTTAGGGCCACATAAGAGCCAGGTAGGTTCAAGTGGAATAGATTGTCTTCGAGAGATAGAAAAGAAGTGTACATGTCATACACCCTGGCGATTCGACCGGCAAAGGGACTTGGATTCGATACTGTAGCAAGCTTGTCCGCAAAGCTTTCAAGAAGATCGCGAGAGATGGAATTGGTGAAGTTAACCCAAAGACTAGCATAGAAGCCTTTTGCTGAGTCACTGCACACTCTGGTCACGTTTTCCTTCGTGGGCTCTACAAAGTAAACTGCTGGCACATCGGGGATTGGTTGACGAGAAGCGTGTAACATCATATGGAGAGTGACACCTGCCGCACGTAGATCAGCCACTTGAAGTAAGGGGGCAATGATGTCTCTGCCCACAGAATCATAGATAAGAACCTTCCAAACATCATTGTTATCCTCAAGAGCATCAGCTCCAGCTGTGCAAGCAGAAAGCATTTGAAGAAGGGCATCTCGCTGGCGCGCACGCACCGATAGGTTCGGCAACTGCAGTGACGAATTCATTTGTCCTCCTCACAAAACAGTCTCGTCCTTGAGTTTTTCACGATTCTCGAAGATAGGGTTTCTTCGGCTTCTATAAACGCTAAGCACTATTGGAAATCAGATTCCAAAGAAATCATCAACTAAGAAGAATAGATAACATCAGATTTGCTGCATTGTTCATACGAACAGCTCACAAGCCGTGACTCACGAGCGGACTAGGTACCGGGCGAACAACCAAGCTAAGGCTACTCGCTTGACACTCAAGAGTCCCTCTTGTGTTGCACTGGCTTTGCTCCACGCTGGCGCAGTGCTCTTAGTAGTAATTGACCCATTGTAAAATTAATTCTTTGGAAAAGCTAATCGCTGAGTGCCAACAACAAACGTTCTTGGTTCTTGGTTCTTGGTTCTTGCTCCAACGTCCCACCGAGCCATAGAGCTAGTGCTCTAGATATGTGACGAGAAGAGCAGGTCTGAACTGTTGGAAGTGATTCACCTACGATATACGTACAGTAGATATAGCTCTTTCTTTGTAGAGTCCATACCACAGAAGTTAGTCCTAAGTCTCTTATTAAACGTAAGCAATAGCCAGTGTTGCATGTTCTTCTGATAACTGGTGTAGGATAGTTTGTGATTGGACAGGTGCGGAGTACCGGCGATGCAGGCAGAAATCAACTAAGCATAGTACCGAATACGCTCGGTCTACGTAAGTCGAATGAAGGTTTTGTAAGATTGAGAAGAGTTATACGCAGGTGAAGGGGAACCCTTCTTACCGATGATATCCTATTACTCCGTCATCGAACAAATTCTTGTTAACCGACACAAGGAAATTGTATGCTATGTTCACTCTTGACCCGATAAAAAAATGCGATGCCAAAGCCGAATCACAGTGGCGCGGAAATTCCTTGGTTTCCTGCGAAGAGAAAAATATCTTTAACCAGATATGAGTTAGACATCAAGGGCCCACAGTAAGGAAGAAGAAGAAAGCCGAATCAATTCTTTCGTCTAAACAACAGTTCATCGAATGCACCAAGGACGAATGGTATTGAGGTGCTCAGAAATGTGACACCATCCACTAGTATACCTAGATTAGGTCTCGAAATAAGAGGGGCATCAAGTGTTTTGCTTTCAAACAAATTTTGGATTGCTTCACAATCATTTCTCGGGTGTAGTGCAGCTTGGTATCTCACTATCTCTTGAACGTATCCTTAGATTGATCATGCGTTGGCAACCAAGAATGGATTCTATACAGCTCTGTAATGGCATAGAAACCAAAGTGAACCAGATTATTGAGCAGAACTCTTTAGCCGATCCACACATCACAAAGTAGAAGACCTTCAGAGCTCACCCAAGATCATGATTTATACACTCTCACTTGTCATCCTTATTGACAAAGTCGATAACGAAAGGATTGAAACATTGGAAGAACTCGTCAATTTGTACGCGCCATTTGAGAGAAACTTCTCCTGCCCCAAGCCAGAACTCTTCTGGTCTAAGCTCAGTGATCTGCTTCGCAACTACGACGGGCATTGGAGTCAGAAGACCAAGTGGAGTGACACCATTCGGAACATATCCAGTAACTTGAATGCAGTCTTCACCCAGTCGATAATTAAAAGCTTTGATGCTGGGTGTAGGCAATCCACGCTCCAGGAACATGGCACGAATCGCAGCGCGAAGTTTGTCAGAGTCGATTTTTGCATCATATGGAACTACACAGCACAGATACTTCGAAGAAGTTGGGTGGGAGGGATCTGATGGACCTTCGTGTCTAGTATTCACCATCACAATCGATTTTGTAAGGTGTGAAACGGCTGGTGCACTTAGATATGACCGGCGCTTCTCAAGAGTCCAGGTGTAATATGGATCTGGGCAACGCACAAGCCGTATGTCTTTAAAACCGGCGGCTGTGGCAAGCACGCGTATGTGGTTAGCAAAGGGGTCCAGTGCTTCAGGTGGTCCTTTCATTCTTTGCTGTATCACATTTCTCTTATTCTTCTTTTGCTGAGCCTCTAAGCTCTCCACGCGCATTGCAAGATTCTCAAGAACCCCCGCGCAGCCCGCAGTATGAGTCATTACGGCAAAACAGAATAGTTCTCCCAAGCAACTCTCCAGAATCTTCGGGAAGAACTCCAAAATACAAGGTATACCACAAAACCCTTGAAGCTCTTACGAAATCCACCTCGCGATGAAATTGTGACAAACAGAAGCAAAGGCGCCCAGGAATCAAAGCTGCGGTATCCCGTAGGAGTGATGTGTGCAGCTACCTCGCTATACTCGTTTTTGCGTCTTCCGAAGGCTGGATTTTTGGAAACTTTTACGTATGCAACTCGGACGCAGGTGAGTTCCAGAATCCTACTGATTTCCGAGAATTTTAGTTTTCTTGAGCAAAGCTTTCTCTTCTGGTCTTGCCCTTGGTACCGTTTGCCTTTGGTACATCGTTCGTTGGTTGGCACTTCGTTGGTACTTCAGCAACCCCTCTTCTTTCTAGTCCTGTGCTCCGACTGAAACGTCAGCCCGCGATTATCCCGAGCAACGGCTCCACATCTTCGCCACAAATCTCGCCACACTTTGGCCCGGTGACAGCTTTGTAAAATGGCTACAACAGCTGAATTAGCTGAAGAGGATTTAGAACTGTATGGAGAACCGGTCCCCGAGAGCCCGGTAAAAGCCGGCAAGGAGGAATCGGGACAGGTCAAAGATGAAAGCCTGCCAGGCGAACAAAATGCTTCTAATGGGATCCCAGACGACCCTCCACATCCAATAACTGGGCAGAAAGAAACAGCTTCGCAGGCTGCACAGTGTGCTCCAGATTCCATAAAGACTGATGATGGGGAAAAAGGGGCGCTTGGCACAGTTCGCGACGAAACTGGTGGTTCAAACGGAACCTTAGAAGAAGTCCCGCAAGAAAACCAGTTGTCTGGTAATGATGACAAGACAATGGCACAAAAGATCGAGAAGAACGCAGACAACGGGGATAATCAAAAAGACACAAATACGGGCGAAAACGGGGATGAAGAGGAAGGTGAAGAGGAGGAAGAAGAGGAAGAAGAAAGTGAGGACGATGATTTCGACGTGATACTTAATGTTGATGATGCGGACGTTGCGAGTCGCCCTGCAAACACTAGCTTTGGCTCAATCGGAAAAGTTCGTCTGGGCACAAACAAGTGGCAGCGGCCGGGTTATGTTCCCCCCGAGCGCGTTATTGGGAATTCCTCGCAAGGGGCTGCCAGGACTGGAGGTTTGCTTTCAATGCTACCAACCCCAACAATGCAGGTTGGGAACGCTCAAAAAAGCGTCTATGATCTTGAGATTGGGAAGCTTACCGAAAAGCCTTGGCTTGATGCAAAAGCGGACTTGACCGACTACTTCAATTACGGTTTTACAGAGGAAACCTGGAAGCTATACTGCGAGCGTCAGAAGCAAATGCGACTAGAAGTCAGCATGCTTGCTAAGATAAAAACCGTGGACGGAAACAAGACTCAGGCTGGGAATACAGTTCGAACTGTCAATCCGTCCCCTGTGAAACCCAGCCAAACCCAACAACACGCTCCCCGCGGGCGTCCAACCGGTCAAGACCAGGCCATAGCAGCCCCGAACACGAAGCTACCCCAGCAACCTCCAATGCCCCCTCCAGGGATGATGCCTCCACCAATGCCTCCCCAGGGAGGCATGCCGCCCATGCCTAATATTCCGGGGAACATGAGGAACCCACCGGGAAACATGCCGGTGATGCCGCCGAATATGCCGTTTCCATTCCATCCAAGTGATCCTGCTGGAAAAGGGCGTGGATTCACACCTCCTTTCCCGTCGTATCCCCCTATGCAAAATGGTCAGCGAAACGAAAACATGAAGAACAACATGTTCCCCTTCTATCCAGGAATGCCGGGCTTTCCGGGTATGGGTATGCCTATGCCGGGCACAGTACCACCACCAGGAATGGGACGAGGTGACGGAACTGGAAGAGGGTTTCCAGGTCAGATGGCCATGGGAAACAACCAGCAGCCACAAGATAAACATGGATCCCGAATTTCTCCTGGGCGACATGGACCTCAAGATGAGAACCAAAATACAGACGGAAGGAGACGATCAGGGCAGGGACATCAGAGTTCTCGATTCGGTAATGCACAAGGAGCGCAAATGAAGCATCAAGGAAGGCACGACCACGATGGCAGAAGGCAAAGATGGGTTGATAACAGGGGACATGGAGATCGACGACAGGACTTTGACCGGCACGGCGGAGACGGCGGACATGGGGGCAGGAGGGGGTATGAAGATCGTGGTTACGGAGACCGGAACCAGGACAGAAGAAGATGGAATGATAACAGGGAAGAAGGATATGACAATCGACGTCGTGGAGGTGGATATGATGGTCAAAGAATGTCTGACAATCGAAGGGACTTTGACAGAGACCGAGAACGCGGGAGAGACTATCGAAAACGGCCGTCGTCGGCAAGAGACTTTGATGACGACAGGAAAAGAACTAGGCGTTGATTGTACACAGGACAAGGTGACGGTGAAGGCCGTCACATCTTCGCATATCTGAATGCGAAACGACGTATCACAGATATAAAACAATCTTGAAGGAGGCTGACTAGTTACGCGTGATGTTGAATGGCTACATTCCGAACACTACCACGTATGCTACTCTTGACTTGAATACATGCGGGAACGCAAAACAGTGGTCCCTCTCAACACAAGGAGCACGGGCTCTGCACTTTGTAGTTTGTTGTCGGTACTGAAGCGCCTTGCAAGTTGATAACGTTGCCTTCTCTAGCACTGTTTGGATTGTCGTTGAGAGAGCCGCAGAAAGAAAGCAGTTGGTGCTTGACCTCAAAACGTAGACATATTTGGAAAATTTGACTGTGCGAAGCTCGCAGTCCGACAAGAAGCGCAGGGGGTTCAATGTTACTCAGACAACAAGACACGGTAACTTGCATCGGCGAGAACAAAATACAAAGGCTACGGGTTGAAAAGAAGGATGCACGTTGAACATCAACGAGAAGACGACGGAGGAAGGGAACGCGATTGTGCGCGAAACGACAAGGTTACGTAGAGCCTGTTATTAACCTTAATACACCGAAAATCAATGCAACGAAAACAAACAGCCAGGCAATCAGACTCAATAAACTTTCGCGTTCCTGTTCAGTTCGACGCGGTTTTCGCGTACTTTGATTATCAGCGGTTTGATGTCTTTTTGCGAGCGCAAGGTGGGAGGGCGCAGGATGTGTCACGTTTCGCACGAATTCTGGGAAAAGCTCGCGGAAAATCTTGTCGGAACGGTTGTAACGATGTGAATCGCGGGCCAGTAATCGTTTCTGAGAGGTTGTGGTTTGAATGGATCCGACAGTATCTTCGTTTCCCAACATGAAGGATAATAATCCTGTCAAGACGGCTGATACAGACCACAACGGGTTCCATGTCTCCGGATGAAAATCTGACATAGATAGACAGAGCTTTTGATTGCACTTGAAACGACCTTGAGGCGTGCACATGTAAACGGCTGCGAGCGTGGACGGTTGGTCGCATGGTGCGGGAAGAGAAGCTGTCAGTAAGCTGCGGGAATGTAGCAGCGGGCGGGCGGACCAGAAAGGCAAATGCTGGTGCAAAAAGTTACCTGGTGGCTTGTAGGGATACTGCTCTGGAAACTGCAAACGACCCATGAAGATGCCGCCTTCATAAGGAGTATTAGTTGGCCCTTCCAAGACAAAGTACCATTTGAGAATATTAGACGGCAGCGGGCGAGCAGTTATGTGTGGTGGTGGTTCCCTTGAAATATTTCGAAACTCCTTCCTCAAGCGATGCTACGTCGATTGAAAAGCGCAGCAGAATATCAGAAAAGCGATGGGTGTTAGCGAACGGAACAGACACAAGACCATGTAATGAAAGGGGGCGTTGACAAAGGTAATGCGAAGAAACGCACCGTACTGGTCTTTGAAGTCATTAGTCGTAATGCAAGGGGGGAAGGAGTCGCAAGAACCGCAGAGGGAATGCGAGATGGGGAGGGAGTAAGTGCGCGTCGCGGGAAAGAAACAGCGGCGACGTCGTTTTCGCCTTGGGACACGCACGCGGACTCTCAAGTCGGGCTGCAACGCGGAGTCGGCGGTGCGCGCTCTCGCAGCGAGTGCCAAATTACGGCAGGCAGTCGACAAGGCTGTGCGTCTGCCGGGTGTCCGCCGTGGCAACGTTGTTCTATTTTGACGCGCGCCAGTGTCTCGAAGATGAAAGGCTTTCCATGCGCTGTATTTTTAATAATTTGGTGAGCAGTTAGTCATTTCTGGAGTACACGTGGCCCAACCACTGAGAAACACGTATCAGTACTACTTGTGATACCTGTACACGTTGTGGGACGACGGGGCTACAAAAGTGTCCGGCCAGACACTGATGCGAGCTTGTCCAGCGTTACTTGTAGTGAGCTCCCACACAAGTAGATGCGTGTTCGCTATCAGCCGGTGCGAGGTGCGTTATCAAGCGGAGGCCAACTGAAGCCGAGCCCCGATTATTGCACCACCGGTCGCTTTCTTGCATCGACGACAGTGGTGGATAACGTGTTCGTCGGGAAGGCACACGTACCAAGGGTGCAGATACCGTTCATGGGAGATCTCATCCCAAGATTGCTAACCCTTTAACATAACTTGTGAAACCTTGCTTGCGTCTCGTTATTGCGTGTGTACTTTTTTCTCGTGGACCTGGCCGACAAGTTACCCTTGTACTGCGATCAGCAGCTGTTCACCCTGGCCACGCAAAGGTACAAATCGTTGAAAGCACGTGTTCATTTGAACAAGCGTCCAGTGCCCTTCATGCAAAGAGGCATCACCGCCATAGCTAAGGTCCTGTCTACATATGGACATGAACATGGGTTTTTGGCACTGCACCGGGAAAAGAATTAAAAACAATTCATGTTTACTTAGCGAAATTTTAAAAACAAATCTGATAGAACGATTCCAAAGTGTCTCTTCCGTGGGGTCGCGCGACCCCAAATTCGTGGACAATGGACAAGATAGATTTTTGTCCATGTCCATATGCAGACAGGGCCCAAGAATGTTGCAGTTCAAGCGCTGGAACACAAAAGCAGCATCTCATTCTATAACTCCAAGAAGTATTACAAAACCTCACAAAGATTGAAAAACACTCTTCAGAACAAACTGCCCCTCAAGCAGAGGCGGCGGTTAGTTTGCTTCGCGCCTGCTTCCACAGAACCGCCTTCATGATAGCTGAGCGAAGCCCATAGTACGGCAACTCATACAACAAGTTCTTCGCCACACCACGCGATCCCTGCGTGTTGTAGACAAGTTGTAAAGTTTCCAATGCCGCCGATAGGCCCGCCTTGTTCATGTCGCGATGCATAATGGGATCCGCATTCCACGGCTCAAACGCTTCCATGACGCCGCGGTAATGCGCACGGAAGAAGCGAGCGTTCGGCTGATGATTCATCATACACGCTGAAAAACTGAACGTCGAATTCGAAATGGCCAGCACATCGCACTGGGTCAGGCCAAACCAATCCGGGAAGAAGCCTGCCTTCAGCGTTTTCATGTCATCGGGCATACCCATTCCAATCGCATCCGCAGTCAGTGGATTGTACTCTGCAAAGTCACGTAGCACAGCATTGATGTCATCAGATGCCACAAACAGAACAGGATTATCCAACGTGGGCCAGATTTTCTGCAGCCAATTGAGATACCACGCAGTCGGGGCGCAATACCCAAATGAGCTTGCAGCAATGTTCTTGTAATCTCCAAGTCGGAGATGAAGACCGACCACAGTACGGCGAACACCATCTCGGAAGCGGAGTTCCCTCTCAAATACATTCTCCATATGCGCCTTTAGCTCCGGGACAGGCGTGAAAACACTCTGAATCAACTGCTTATACGGTGCATAGTACGAGGTGTGCCATTGGAACCAACCCCACACATCAACATTCTTCACGCTCTGATGATCCGGTACAATGCCCATATCGAGTGAATCGGGCACCAACTCGTTGACGTTGAAGTTCGGATTAGCCCTCTTCACATAATCAATCAGATCAGTGGTGAATGTAGAATTGGCAAGTGTATCACGATACTCAACGACGGGAGGTAGAGCGCGTTGCACAGGTGCATCATTCAAACCAAACAACGAAGCGCCCACCCAAGGCGGTAACTGGATTTGGGCAATTCCATGACGCTTTGCATAAGCGCGTAGAAACATGTATTGCAGCATTTGGTTACCGAAGCGACCCAGTTCTCCAAAAGCGGTCATGGTGAGGAGTGACGGTCCTTCATATGGAATCCGAGCTGGTATGGTCGGATCTGCAACAGCGGCTGTATTTCCCAATTGGAAGATTCGGGATATTGCGATCTCAGTCTGGGCCTTGTAAGCAGTGGCCGGCTTGACAGGTTTGGAAAGCGGTTCGGGAACGACGTGGAACTGCTGCTCAGGAAGCACTATAGACTGACGACGAGGGAGTAGAGGCACATCAGTCGGGATAGACGGCACGACCGCATCGGTATAGTCGTCTTCCGGTTCATCAAACTGAATTTGCTTGAAACTGTGATCCTGGTCGAATGCAGCGGGACCGACAAAGGCATTGATATTGGAGAGCAACTGGGGTAGACGATCTGGATAGGCCGTGCGTAAGAGGGCTTCCGGAGAGAGATGAGCATTTGATGACTCAGTGTGACGCGCGTGGCTGAGAAGCAAAGTGGCGAGTTCAGCACAGTCTGCTGCGACGGCCTTGCGGGTGCGCTTCGGTTCTGGCGGCGGAAGCGATGGCAGTGCGCGTTTCAGCGAATTCGACTTGGAGAGCGTCATTGCGAGGTGTGTATGTGTGTGGGAGTGGTGTAGGAGACTGATGGGTGAAAGGTCAAAACAGTGAAGTACCGCCGTGTACCTGGGAGTGACGGAAGGTTACGACGGGTTCTAATGCCATTCGCTGAAGGTAGAGAGATCGCAGCAGCACCGTATCACAGCGGTGTTGCAGCTTGACCAGAGGAAAGAGGGAAGCTGAGAAACGGGCAGTTAAGACGAGGTTCAAGTGAGGAGGTGGGGTGGGGTAAAGGGGCGAATTGGGAGGGTGGAGATAGAGGGAGGGTTGCCGATCGAGGAGCACCATCTGGACAGGGATGCCCGGTTATATTGGGGATGAAACGACAGACAAGGTAGGCAAGGCGAAGAACGAGCCACAAGTGCAAGGGCTTGGCGCGGTTGGGTCCAGAACGAATGGGATTTGACGGGCTCCACGGGTGGTGATTGGCGAGAGCGCATGGCGATCGCATTTTCAGCGCTGTTACCGGCTGTGTGTGGTGGGCGTGCAATTGCCGCATGTGCGGAAGAAACGCATCCCGTTTTCGACGCGTCCACGAGCAGCTTTGTGGACGTTGCCGTACTTCTGATGAGGTGCGAATTGTTTCGCACGCAACACGTCGCTCACGTGGTGTGTCCCAAGCAGGCGGCATTTCTGTGCGGGGAGGCGCTTTGGCCGATTTTGGTGGCGCAGTTTACTGCGGCTATGGCCAATTGGCGCGCCGTACGTGGGAGCAGTTATCTACGCCGCCAGTGGACAAGCTGCACTGCTATGGACATAAACTTCAGTCGAGGACGTGCTACACGGCGCCGTTTTTGTCCTGACGCGGTTCCTGACTCAACGATGGCCAAGGAGGGACCTACAAGAGCTTTTTGTGAGGTAGTTTCCTACCCTTGACACGAACGTGCCCTAATCCAAATAAGGTAAGAGGTATCAATATGTTCGTTGCATGCAATTGGTGCCACTCACTAAGTTCGGTGCAGGACAACCTTGAAAACGCTCGAGATTGCATCCTCGAGGAAGCCATCCAACTTGTCGCGGTCGGTACGGAACTCTACACGGTTATAGCCTCTAAGCTGTCTGCAGTTAGGAATATTACGTGCTGCCAGCTATTCACCCCTACTGTGCAAACGTACAATATCATTAATATCCTCCAGACCCAAACTTAGACCACCCGCATCATCCTCCTCCGCTAGAACATATTCCCCCTCACTTTCGTCCATCTCCCTAGCAGCCCGTTCAATCTTCCTCACCAGGTCCCCTGAAATAACTGTACTAACCAGTTCATACACCTTCCCATCCGCTCCCACCACTCGACAGCACGCTTCTACATGACGCCAGATCCAAGCCGCATGTTGTAACACTGATCACGGAAATAATGGAGAGCTGATGAATGAAGTGATGGGGTCCCTTCTCTCTCGAAGGACTCCATCATCTTCACGTCTTTATAGCAAACTGCAGACTGTCTTTGAGTCACAACATCTGTAGAATGAAAAACTCCTAACGGCTAGGAGAGACACTAAACGTTACTCCACGAGCTTATAGTGCTGTGAATGTAACTCTACTGTCGACAACTAGCTTGAAGTCCAGACTACATGTGACTAGACTGGCTTGAAGTGCTACATGCGTGATTGTACTGTCCTCGAATAGCTTGTAGTGTTACACATGTTGTACATCCGCTTTGACATCCCCCCATCCCTCCGCTATCGCACCAGCGAGTAATGCGCCGCTCAGTACGTCTCCACATCTGTCAAACCCCAACTCAAACAATTCCGCGCCATGCGCACGGTCTTTCTACCCCTCCGAGTCCATGCCACAACAAATATCCCAAGTTCAGAGCAGCCATGTCCCTACACCACGACTCGGAACTGATCTCAAAAGCTCTACAGTGTAGAGTCTACACCCTTCTTGCTTTCGCCTTCCATTAACCCCATTGCTCCAGTAGTAAGCCTCCCGAATTCAGCCGTACAAAATCGCCAATCGCTCCGTATCGCTTCATACATAACGAAAGTCGATCTGGATCCCCTTGTATAGGTAACCCAATCGTGCTTGATCGCAGATACAACCGTACCCACACATATGTGTCACGATGAGCTTCGTCATTTAGAGCACTTTCCAAGAGTTCTACCGCACTTCCATAATCCACCAAACCTTCCTCGTCATCATCACACACCTCCTCACCAATCAGTGTTGAATGCAAAAGTTTCTTGGGAGCGTCAGGTACTTCCTCCCCCGATTGCAACAACTTCAATGCCAAAGCTCGGTCACGTTCAATCACTCCCCTTATCCCTCAGCTAAGTAATCCAGCCATTAGCATAGAATCAGGTTTCAGGGATCGATACGCCTTGAAGAGTTCTCGCGCTCGTCTCGTGTCGGCAGGTACTCCTGCCGCCCAAAGAACAAGAGCACCATTTGAGTCGCCAGAGATCGACGATCTTTCACCAGTTCATAATGTTTTTCAAACAACGCCAACGCATGTCGAATCACCCTCGGTGGGCAAAACAAAATCAATTTGTCCGAAGCCGTTCCATCGCTTCAGCACAGTCAAATTTACGTGCTGCATAATCGTATAAAGCCGCAGCGAATACGTGGTCCTCCACTTGTTTCCACGTCCCCAACACTGATGCCAAATGCAGAATCGCGTCCTTGCAACAACCACTTCCTTCAGTAGTTGAACCGCTTTTGTGGGATCAGGTTCCACCCTATCCTCGCATAATGTTAGCATAACTGCAAGATTGTACTTGGCGCTCATCTGATCAGACGTCTTCACTGCTGTTTCAAACCATTTCACCGCGCGACGTTCGTTGATTGGAATGCGGCTTGCGCCTTCCGCAAACTGCAGACCTAAAGCCTTCATCCTGTCAACATCATTCGTGGTTTCTATCACCTCTTGAACAACTAGGCTAAACAACGTTTCGTAGTTTGCCTCCAGTTTTAATCCCATCACCTGTCTTTGAGCGTGGGATACGACAGAAAGCCAGATACTATCGATCAAGGCGCGGAACGAAATCTTCTTCTTTCTTGTGGGTTCAGCATGCCTGGTTTCGGCACGCTGATAGTGGTTGCTCATGTGAAAAACCTCTCTCTCCTCAGGAAAGCTAACAACTTTTGTGGCCACTGGTGGACTATCTCCGCTAAAGTCTTACCTCTTCTTTCTGCAGGAGCAGGGAGCTCGCGTCTTCTAGATTCCGTCCGCTTGGCGCAACGCAGCACAAAATGTTCCACATCATTGGTAGCGTGTGTGCTGCAGTCGCACTGTGACGGCTTTCTTTCTGTGTAGGTAGCAACCGGATGGAGCTTCGGGGTGTGCCCTACGTAGATTTGTGACAGCGTAACTTCTGCTTTTCGAAACGATATGATGTCCTCTAGTTGGTCTGGGACATCACTGATGAAGGGTTTGGCTCTCGAAGCCGCCATGATTCGTGTTTTAGAGTCCTCAAAGTAGATCGGGACTTTGACTTGATCTTTCAAGGAAGTGCTTAAGCCCTGTTTTGCAAGGCTATCTACCCGTTCATTTTGCGGAAGACCGCAATGACCGGTTATCCAACGATATCGATGGAACAGTCTTCCCTTTCGCTAATAACACTTAGGATTTGTGATACGCTTTGCATCGAAGAGGGGAACGCAATCGATTGGATTGCAAAATATGAGGTTGTACCAATCTCCCTACGTGTTGCTCCTATCTTCTGCTTCTTTACTGTGGGTCCTTGATGTCTAATTACAACATAAAGGTAAGACATATCTGGATAAAGATACTTTTCTCTCCGCAGGAAACCAAGGAATTTCTGCGGCGACTGTCCAATAATATCATTGACTGACTTTCCCCTTCGCTCGCGCAAACCTGGCGAGTGTTCTATCCTGGCATTTTTTTGTCAGCTGGCATCGGAGCACGTAGCGTTCAACATCCTTCTTTGCTCTGCATGAACAGTCGTACAAACAGCGTTTCTTCTAGAGGCATGTTGCTACCAGATGTAGTTTTGACACGTGCCCCGTAAAGAATTGTGCTAATAGCACTTCGGTTGTTCTTGTTTCTATCTAGCGTGATAGAATTTAACATAAACCTAATCCATGCATTCATCCGGCCTTAAGAGGGGGGGTATCATGACGCTTATACTAAGCTCAATGCAGGGCGATTAACGGATTTCTTCTACGAGATTGTTTCCCAGCGCAATAGCGTCAACCCACGCCAAATTGTGTATAGATTGCGTGCCCACAATATCGTGCTAATGACACGATATTGTACGCAAGCAATCTTGAAGCAAGTCTATAGTGGTCTTATTAAGTTATGTGGCCTGGAGTCTCTTTTTCCTGAGTGTAGTGTAGTCAGGGGTGTGTTTCAATCGATGGGATTGCAATTCGATGGCAATCCCAACGATTGCAATCAAGGATTGCAATCTGATGGAGATTCTATGAGCAAATTCCCCATCAAATTGCAGGATTGCGTTCATTAAATGTAGCTGTTAAACACAACATCCGACCATTCTCCACAATACGACTGTCATTACTTCCACTTTCTGGGTAACCCTCTCACCCTCTCACCGGCGCAATTTGAAGCAGTTAACAAGAGGCTGGAAATCGTCAAAGATATGGCTAAAATCTAAGATTCTTCTGCCATGAGACACAGAAACAAGAACACTGTTTACGCTGACAGGCACAATTTGAAGCGGCGCCTCCTTAACAGAAATGCTCATCACGTTGTTCACAGAGCGTCACCAACGCTTCTGTGGCGTTACGATTGAAGTCTACTCCCGCTAAAATCTTTCCACCGGCCTCAAGTCGTTTCAGGCGTTTGCGCCACAGCGCAATTGGAATGTCATCACCACGCTCCACTTCTTTTTCGTCTTGATTCCTTCTAAATTTTTCTGCATCGGTCTACGGCTGATGTTTCTTGTTTGCGGCGGCACCCGCTCTAAGAAACCTACAACTAGACGCTGTCACCTTCTTATCTGATTTAGTGCTTCCCATTGAAGCCAAAATTACTCGCATATCTCGAACAGCTAAAATCCAGCCCAATTACCTGATCCAATTACTTTTTTTTGGCGTTGAAGCTTTGTTCGCGCCAAAGATATGCGCAATACGTTTGTGCAGCAACTGAATAATAGAATACGAATTGCGCATAAGGATCGCAATCTCAGCAAGCATTAAGGACGCATGAAGCCAAGAAGTGTCATGTGATGAATTTGTGACACAAGATTGCTACTAGCGCGCTAGTTGTGGAAAAGTGAAAGAGTGGAAAGGTTAAAAGTAGCATGGTCAGTGCGGCACCCACTCTCCAACATCATGTGAGCGTTGTTAGAGTAACTCTTTTTGGTAATTGGTTCCATAAACCGATAATCCATCGGCAACATTCGGGCTTCTCTGAATGCTTTGCGAGTGACGGGCGGTGTAATGGCTTAAAATACAGCCATGCCCATCTTCAATTTGAGTGCAACATTGGAATGCGAAATGTGACACTGTCGCATCAATATTTCCCTTGTCTTACCAATTCACACCTGGAAGGTCTTGTTCACAGCCTTATCATAGGGCCAGAAAAAGTGATTTGTGTTAGCAGGAAGCTTTATGACCTCTATATTAGCTCCTTCGCATACTTCAAGCCACTCAACGCTCTGGCGTGAACTATGGCTATCCAAACTTAGAACGACCGGCTTCTTTTTCTGCACAACAGTTCAAGTGAATTTTTCAATGTGCTTCAAAATAAGAGGCATATTTTTACTTTCTGCAGAACCATTTTTAAGAACCAACAGGCATGTATCAGATGAGCACCAATCTTCCTTTGTCAACAAATTTGGGCTACGGACTTCCTCAAAAAAGTCCTTCCAGTTAAGTGGTTTAAGCCAGTGCGACATTTTATGCTTACCAGCCGCGATCAATATAATCGGTGCGATATTTCCCGCAGCGGACACCGTTATTCCTGCAGTTACATGCTTTCCACTTCCTTTCGTGGACAGCCTTGTTCCACTTTTGTGACTTTCAGATGGGCGAAAGAACTCTGTACCAGTCGTACAAACTCAGGGAGTAGGCTGGTTTCTTCGTAGCCCCAAATACGAGTTGAATCCGACAAAAAATCTGGGTGTTTTCTGTCAAGTTCCATCAACACTTCTCTTAGTGTCTTCAAATGATGAAACGATTGGGCAGGTAGACGAGCCTGTGTAATACTTTCGGCATTACGGAGCGTTAGTTGGCGATTTTTTGCTCGGAATCGACGCATTGCATCGTCACTGGGAAGACCATTCCTGAACTCTTCCGTCCGTCCTCCGTTATGCCAGCCAAAGCCATCTTCATTTGTCCGTTGTCCAGTGCAAATCCTCGCTTAGCCGTTTCAATTGCTCGGTTTACGACCAAAACTTGTTCAGAAACGGAGAAAACGAATGGGCGGCCTGCATGATGGTATCCAAGAGCTTTTGGAGTTGTGTGTTGTTCTTAGTTAGTAAATTTTTTTGAATGCGTTGTACGGTTGCTGCTGACACATCAGTTTCTGTTGACATTAGGCGGATGGAGACTCCCTTTTTTAACAGCTCCAAAGCAGCCTCCTTTTGAATTTGCTGAAGTTTAAGGTCTTCATGCCGCGTTTTGAATGTCGCGGACACCAGCCGCATCGAAGGTGGCATGATTGTCGTGGCTGTGCAAACCGGTCGTCATGTTGGAAGGAGCGGGATTTTGCTTGGTGCTCCTTGTGTGGGCTGACGGTTGACACCTTCGAAACGGTCAATTCAAGAGGCGTGTTTACGAGACGTAGGCAAATTCAGCCGCTTCAAATTATGCCACGTACCAAATTAAGCCTTTGAGAGGCTCAACTTTTACTGCTTACATTGTGCTACATTCTCCTTACTTGGTTGTGGCAGTTAAAACTTCTCTGTTCAACATTGTCTTACACTCCCAACACCAAAATATGGTATTATGCAAACAAAATACATACTGATACTCGCTTGTAGCGGGGTTGTATTTCACTCCCCGGCTTCTCCTCTGACCTTGCGGGGAGGGCAGATCAGGGAGGTCATTTATTTATTGCCTCCAGTTGGAACGAGGGGACCGTGTTCCACGTTCCAACTGGTGGCTAGCGTAGCTCCATTTACACCGTCCCTGGCAATCAAGTCATTCAGCGCAGATTGCGACTTCTACGATTGGTAACCACCGTTCAAAACCTATACCACAGCAAATCCTTATAGGAAAAACAAGTAGAGGCGGCCTTCGGCCGCGGGCGGCGCTGCGCGCCGCTGAAAAGGGGTAGCTTTGGGGGATATGCAGGCCGCTTTTGCTCGCTAACGTTTGCTCGCTAACGCTTGCAAATGGCCTGCAGACCAATGAGGGCCTCGGCGCCGACAGTGAATACGGAATAGAGTTCCAATTGAGCGCCCGCCCGATTGTGATTGGCGGGCACTGCAGTTGTGCATGGAGAGTACACTGGATTGTAATTGGCTGGCACTGCCAAAATGACTGCAGTGCCAGCCACTGTGCAGCGGGTGGCTTGCACTTCTGCAGTGCCAGCCACTTAGCAGCTGCGGCAGTCAACAAACAGCAGCAGCCAATAAGGTTTGAGCTTTGCTGCTGCTGTTAATGCTGCTGCTGCTTGCTGCTGGTGAATTTTTTGAATGCCAGGGAGGCGTTGCGCCAAGAGAGGTTTTTGGACACGCTGAAAGGGGCAAGCAAGGGGAGTTTTTGGCGCAACGCCTCCCGTCAATCAATAACACCCCCGTCATACATGAGCAAATCATTAAGAGTGGGGGGTGTTGAGATCTGTAGTCCAGGAAAAGGTATGATACTCTTACTAAGTATAATACTTATCACACTTAAACCAATATATCTATTTTGAAAACGGGTAGATAGAAATGAAGCAAGGATGGTGATACATTAATGCATTCAGATAATACTTACAAGGTTGTCGTGTTGTTAAATTAAGCCACAAGGCAACGTCAGTCTTTTGAGCGTGTCAAAGACCACAGGCTTAGTGAATATGTGGGCAGCTTGCACTTCAGTTCTTATTGACTTCACGTCAATTACCTTGGTCTCGAGCAGCTCTTTTATGGGGTGATATTTCAGAGCAATATGTTTGTTCCTGTCCGAGACCTTTGGATTCTTCACGATCGACATAGCAGTCGAACTGTCCGTTACTATTGAGATGGGGTACATTTGAGTTTTATCCTCCTGGACTGTTTCGTTGCGTAATTCCTGTGGTGCAATGCCCCAAAGGGGAAAAACACCGAAAGACGTCCGGGATCTTCCTCTCACGAGGTGAACCCAGTTGGGTAGAGCCCTCCCAGAGGTGTCACGGCGAAGCCGGTTTGTAAGACCAGGGACACCTGTCGCGACTCGCGCAGGGAGGTGAAGGCGAAGAATCGGTATCCGCGTGAGCGGGGCGTGATCCTCAGTAGAGGTATGTTTCCACGTAAGTGGGGGTGTGTGAGCGGATGCGCACACGAGGGCCGCGGATAGCGGGAGGTGCTACCCTAAAAAGGGGAAAGAGGAAGGACGAGTGGGTCGCGAGAGCGACGAGTAGATACGGCAATGCCGGTGGACAGGACTCCCTATACAGGGCGAAACACCAATATGATTGGAACAATTAGTACTCCCAATGATGGGTCTCCTTTAGATGTGCAAGGGGGGTGAACTTCCGTACACTACGGTGCTTCCCTCCAAGGAGGAGTTGAGAACACGCGGAGGCGGTAAAGCTCAGAGCCAATGCCCCAGGTTGGGGTCCCTTGTTGGGGAAGGTTTACTGGTGCGACGGCAGTGCGCCGTCGCACTAAGTACTAGCTTCCCAGAAATGGGTGTGAAAATAATAAATAAAATTAACTAAAATACTCCACATTCCGTGGCAACATCCACTACTGTGGCCAACCGCCAATTGACCCAAAACCGTGTCCCACGTGTCCATACCCACCATTGTGGGGCGTAGTTCATATACACACTACACAACCGATAATATCGGGAAAGCGTTCAAGTACCCAGAATCCCTCCCTGAGGGCGTTGCACTTCATATCCCCCCCTTAAGACGGGAAAACGACCGCGGGCGCGGAGGATTCCCAGACGAAAATGGGTGATAAAAGCGCGTGCTTTGTCTCCGGTTCTCCGGTAAATCCCTCTGCACCAGAGTCAGCAAGCACACAAACGACAACAACAGCCACCCTCCAAAAGGGACAAATGAACGACGACAACCATATCAACAGCCACAGCCAACCGCCGAGACTTCTCGGGCGGTACACCACCGGTTTCCGGTCAGTTCCCCTGCCTCAGGGCGATCGAAATCCGGTACAACCGGGGAATATGGCTGCTGCAGCCGACCATCCCTTCGCACTACCACCTTCGGCGGTGTCCTCCGGAACCACTCCGGTGTCCAACTGGCCAACCTACAACACCCTGGTGGGGCTCAACCCGATGAATCGGAATCACGCGTCGCGCCTGCGCCTTGCCCCGTGGTTTCACCCGGTCGCTGTCCTCAATGAGGGGTTGGTCACCGCTTATGCGGATGGTTCAGACACCCTTCCGGGGGATCTGCCCAGAGCAGTCACCACATCGTGGGATTGGCGTCACCGGATTGCGATTCCGCGTCACCACCTCCGAAGAAACTCGGGCGAGACCGTCGCTGCGGCGCAGACCGCGTTGACGCGGATGGCGTACCAACGGCAGAGCCGGGCTCCATTCGATGTACCGGTCCCACCGGAGTTTGGCTTCGACGTTAGCTACTTCCGCACTCGCGGGGAGATTGGGTACGGCGAGAACCTGTTCCGCCTCGAGACCCTCGCTTGGAGGAATTTCCCCGCAGCGCGGCAAGAGGCCCTTTGCTGGGAGCGACCGATTATTCGGGCGGAGTTCAGGTACCTTCCCCGGCAATACCGGTCCAACTTTCTCCAAAACTCCATCCGCTACGAGCGGCGTTGGCGATCCCGATTCGGGTACTTTATCCCGTATCAGAACGTGGAGATAGAGCGGATTGCGCCGCCTCACCGACTAGGTCGGTATGTAGCACTCCCCGAGTGGTGGCGCTTCCATGAAGCCTGCCGGGGGTGCTACATAGAACTCCCGCCGGTACTTACGTACCTCGGTTCGCTGCTCATGCAGGATCCCCGGTCGGGGTTGTGGTCCGTAGTGGTTACGGAGTGGGCGGCCCGCAGTGCGGCTTATATCCTCTACGAGGCGTACGACCAGTATCGTCTCTGGTTCCTTCAACCGCGTGTGCGGGCAGCGATCCGAAACCTGGATCTTCGCATCCCCCTTGGGGGCCAGGCCAACAATGAAGAGGTCCTCCAATTACTTGGGTACATCGACAGCGTTAGCTGGAGTGAGGTCCCGCTGGAGCAAAGCGGTCGTCTGGATGGCGGCAGCGGTAACACCGGTGGTCCGGGACTCGGTAGAAACACCGCCCTTGCGGGGGATTTTATCTACTTCGACCCCTGGGAGTTCCGGGAAATTTCCTCCGAGGAGGCGCGAGAGCTTCGCGATACGCCCCGGCATGTGCCGGAAGACCACCCGGTGGGGTACGTCGATTCTGACGACTACTACCGCGCATACGGCGGGGATGACCCAATGGTCGATAACGAACCGGAAGAACCCGGGGAGATGGACGTAGAGGAAACCGGCGCTAGCGCGGAAGCTTTCCCAGAGGGGGTATCTCCGGCCGAGCCGGCTGCTGACCCTTCAACGGCAAGTGCCGGACCTTCTATTCCCAGCGGGGTGACGGCGAATGAAAACGAAATCATCGCACGTTTCCTCCGGGGTGCCGGTCTTAGCGCTGCCGAGGTATCGGGGGATGTCACCACCATGGCGGACGCGTTGGCCTACCGCCTTGCTGGGGGTTACGCCCCGGACGATGGGGGTGAGTGAAACCTCTAGTCCAGTTTCCTGGTTCTTCTTTCCCTGGCTATGCCAGTTAGTGTAGTGTAGTATTGTGGGGAGCTAGCTGCTCCCTTGAATAAACTTTCCCGTTTAGAACGGTGCTTCTCGGTTGAGTTCCCCGTCTTCGACGGACCTTGTCTTGTTATCCTTTCCTTTCGCTCTCCGCTCGCGCGGCAACGTTACCCAACTTGGGCATTTACCAGCGTGGCTGGAGCTGCAGTTCCCGTTTGACGGTGGTATCGCACGACCTGCGACCGTGGGAGGTGTTCCATTGGCTCCCACGTATCCCCACTGGGGTCGTACCCGTACCAGCGGACGCGGTATTGTAGAATACCATCCTGGTCCCAGGTGTGTCCGACAAGTCGGTCTACTACGAACTCTCGTTCGTAGACCTGCCGGCCGTGCAGGGTGGTGGTTGTAATCCCTGGCGAGGGTTGCCCGCGGTGCGGTATAATGTCCCTTAGCAGGGTGTTCGGCGATAACTCCGACGTTGCCGTGCGCTGTCCTAGTGGCCGCTGCTCATGCGGGAAAATATCCCTCAAGAGGGTGTGTGGTGCCACGGTTTTCACCGGCAAGTCGTTCCCCAGAGGGGTGTCGTTGTTTCCGTCTTCACGGTAGGCCGGGCGGGCCGCCAGTCGGCGGGGGACTTGGGTTCCGCCTTCGCGGTTGAGCGCACGAACCGCGAGTTTGCGGGAAGATGACCGCTCCTGCGGGATCGGCATTTCCACAATCCCCTGGGGGGTCCCGTGCGACACGGTGATTGGGTGGCAAACCGCCTCCCTGCCAGGCGCACGAGCGTTCTGCACCATACGTTCCGGCGATGCCGTGGTGTCCCCGGCTACTGACGGGTTGCCTGGGGCTAACTCCGGTACACCGGTATTTTGGTCAAAATTCCCCTCTGGGGGGTTCCGGGCAGGTGCCGATGACACCCTTTTCAGGGGAATTGCCGCTGAGCGCAGTGCACCATCTCCGTGAGGAGGAGCAGCGTCCGGTACGACCGGTTTCGAGCGTGCGATGGCGCGCGTTATTCCCGAGTTCCTCGGTTCTTCGCCGCAGCGATGCGGGGGTTGGCGCAAATTATTCCCCGTAGCGGGGGCTTTGATTCCGTCAACGACGGGAGGCGTTTCCGGTGCTTGCGAGCCAGGGCTTAAAGCTTCGACTGCAGCTTGGCCGCCTTTTTCCCCAAGAGGGGTATGGGTATTCCCCTGTGAGGCCGGCGTATCTGGGCGCCCCTTCTCCGCCGGGCGCGGGTCTGATCGACCTGATTGAACCGCTTCCGCGGGGACTTCCGCCAACGGCGGCTTCGAGGCATCGGGCGATTGCCTTTCCGCTGCTGCGGTATTGGAGTGAGGCTTCTCGTTTTCCCGGGACAAACGGTGTATTTGCCGCTTTTGCAGGGCCTGTGCGTCTGGTTCCTGTTGCACAGCACTGCCCGGGAACGGGGGATTAGTGTCGCGTGACATACTCCGTGCTCCACGGTCAGTGTTCCGTATGTTACGGTGTGTTTCCCGTTGCGACGGTGATATCGTTCCTCGAAAACGAGTGTTCTCCTCCCCCTCCTTAGACGGAGCGGCGGGATAAGGGATAACATTCCCCGCCTGGCGGGTATAGATGCGCGCCAGTGGGGCAGACGTGGTAGGGGCGGGCGCTGAGGGGCCCGAATTACCCGGCTGAGCCGGTGAGTCCGACAGAGTCGGTAGGTCTGAGAGTCCCCGGCTGGGGTGTGGTAGTACCGTAGGTCTAGTACTCCCGGATTGTTCCGGTGTAGCGGAGTCCGTAGAAACGGGGTTGCCTGGATCCAGGACTACCTCTGACGAGGGAGGAGGGGCGAGGACAACACGATCACGGGAAATCCGTTCGTGCGTGTCCCCCATCTCTACCACGACAGTGTCGGTGTTAACAGAGATCACCTTGAAGGGTCCATCCGCCACAGGCGAGAGTTTGTGACGCTTCTCCCGTTCCGGGTTGTAGTATTCCTTCCTGATGAAGACGTAGTTATTTGCCCGAATCGGGGATGGTTTTCCTCGCACGCGAGCGTCAAAATCCCGCTTGTAAGCGGCTTGGGCCCGTGCCATAGACTTCCGCGCAGCGGGGACCAGCTTGGAAAGCCATCGCTTCCATTGCTGCCGGTAGATACCCACAGATGGGAAATTGTCCAAGGTAGCTTGGGGTTCCAGCGCCACAGGCGGGGGTGTTCTAGATAGAACTAACTCGAATGGCGAAACTCCGGTAGTCCGGTGTACCTGCGTATTGTACGCGTAGGTTACCGCATCAGCGTAGAGATCCCAATTCGCTGGGTGGTCAGCGACGTGGGAACGTAACGCCGCGAGTAACGTCCGGTTAAACCGTTCAACTTGCCCATTACACTGGGGGTGGTAGGTAGTCGTGAACAAGTTCTTGACATCCAGGATGCGACAAACATCCTGGAAGAACTTGCTCACGAACTGCTTCCCGTTGTCAGAGAGCACCTCTACAGGGGGACCGTAGACAAAAATCCAGTGCGTCACCAGAGCCTGGGCCACCGTGAGAGCGGTTATCCTCCGAAGAGGGACAGTCCGTACCAGCTTAGAAAAGCGGTCGGTAATGACAAGTAGAAACTTGTTTCCACGTTTCGTGGTGAGTAATGGTCCGAGAATATCGATCGCAATAAACTCGAGCGGCGCCCTTGCGGGGAATAGTTTCATCTTCTTCGCATTTTTGCGGAGTTTGACGCGATTCTTCGCGCATTCGCTACAAAACCGCACAGTTGCGTAGCAATCCACCGCCATTGCGGGCCAATAGAAATCCCTTCGCAGGGTTAGGTAGAGTTTCCTCCCACCTGGGTGACCTCCAATGGGGGCGTAGTGTGATAGATGTAACACCCGCGATTGCAGGGAATGTGGTACCACAATCTGTGGGCGGGCTTCGACCTTTCTTACGAGGTAGCCTTTGTCGTTTACCCCGAAAGGGAGATCTTCACCACCGTTGATACGGGCACGAATTCTCGTACAGAATGGGTCGCCGAATTGTTCTCGGATCATTTCTTCCGGTGATACCGGTACAAAGTTTCCCGGTAACGGGTTCTCAGATTTATCTCGCGATGCGATTAGTTCGTCAAAATCAGCATCCTCGTCCCAGGTTTCTGGCCTAGCCTCGACGGCATGTTCCGGATCATCCGGGTCTATAGCCATGAAGCATGGGACTTCATCATCCTCCGTTGGGAGTGCTTCCCCACTTGTGGGTAACCGCGATAAAGCGTCGGCCTGAGTGTTCTGCGCACCCTTTTTATAAATGACTTGAAAGTCATATTCCGCGAGGCGGAGTCTCCAGCGCATGAGGCGTCCCGACGGGTCGGAGATATTCATCAACCACCTCAATGAGGAATGATCCGTGTACACGGTGAAGTGAATTCCCATAAGGTAGGGGCGCAGAGTGGTCATCGCCCATACGACGGCGAGGCACTCTTTCTCCGATACGGAGTAGTTCCGCTCATGAACATTGAGCGAACGTGACCAATAACCAATTGGATGTCGTTCCCCCTCGGGGGTGGTTTGAAAGAGAGCACACCCGACTTGGTAGTCGCTCGAGTCCGTATCTACGGAGTATGGCAACCCAAGTTTTGGGAGATGTAGGATTGGTGCTGATGTGACAGCCTCCTTTAAGGAGTTAAAAGCTTCCGATTGCTCGGGCGTAAATGTTCCCAGTTTTGGGGGGTTCCCCTTTCGCAACAACGCGTTCAGGGGCGCTGCAGTATCCGAAAAGTTCGGGATAAACCGTCGATAGACGTTGACCAGCCCCAGAAAGGAGCGCAGCTCCGTTTGAGTACGGGGTTCTTTCGCCTCAACGAGGGATTTGACTCGAGCTTTCTCGATCGCTAACCGTCCAGGACGGATAATGTGACCCAGATACTTCACAGTATCTGTGAAAAACTCGCATTTCCTCAACTTGAGGGTAATTCCCGCATCGCGGAGTACGGTCAGCACGTCTCGGACGTGAGTGAGATGGTCGTCCAACGAGTTGGAGAAGATGATAATATCATCAAGGTAGACCAGACAACTCCGCCACTTAAAGCGGTTGAGTAGAATATCTACTGCACGCTGAAAGGTGGCGGGGGCGTTGGTTAACCCAAATGGCATCCGCTTGAAGCGGTACGTTCCTGCATGGCAGGTGAATGCGGTTTTGTCGCGATCCTCCTGTCTGACAGGTACTTGCCAATATCCCCAATTGGCATCAAGGGCCGTGAACACGGTGGCGTCTCCAAGGGAGTCAATGCACTCGTCCATACGAGGGATGGGGTACGTGTCCCTAACAGTCACGGCATTGAGCCGGCGGTAGTCGACACAGAACCTCCAGGTTCCGTCAGCCTTTAAAGCCAGTACAACTGGGGATGCCCAGGGCGATTGAGCGGGCTCAATCACACCTGCGCGGAGCATCTTGTCCACCTGGGACTGCTCCTCTTCCCGAGCTTTCGGACCTGCCCTGTAAGGGGGTTGTGCAACCGGTCGCGCACCGGGGATTAAATCGATCCGGTGTTCCGTTTCATCAATCTCGCCAAGCGAGCCATCCCACATTGTGGTGAATTCCCGTAACATAGTACGGAGTTTGTCGCGGTGCGACTCTGGCACGTGGCTGAAGTCCAGCGCTTCAAGTGCTTTTTCCGGATCAATCCGGTCATTGCTCGGTGGAGCATTGTCCTGTGGAACAGGTGTGGTTCGCAATTCCGAGTTACTCGGTATGTTCGACGCTGAAGTAGCGGTTTCCTCCCCCTCCTTAGACTTGACGTCTTCGGACGGCGGGGTGAACTCCTCAGAAGAGGTGGTAACTCCGAGTACATCGGCGGCTGTCATCTTCGTTGGCAGCATTCCCATAGGATGGGGGGTTACACTCCCAATTACTTGGTGTTTGACCAGATACTGGGGGTGTTTGCCAAGGTTGGCAACCAATATCCGGAAAGGAACATCCGGGGAAATGGAGACAATTCCATTAGCCAGCGCCAGCTGGGATTTCTCGTACAACGAGGCGAGGGGTTGTATAACCCGAAGACCGTGTTGACGGGAATTTACCTGTACCCAGACTTGGGACTCAGCCGGTATAGAAACCGAGGCAGCGACGCGGAGCTTGGTGGACTCGCGGGACGCGGGCGGTGGTTCCTGCGCAGCAGGGAGCGGAACTTGTTTCCGAGAGGACCGCTTTGGCGGGCGGCGAACAATCGGAACCGACGATCCGTCGTCAAGTTCTACACGCCTGAGGCGGGGCCTGATTGCGTCGACAAATCTGTCGCAGTAATCACATCCCAGTATGACTGGTGCTGCCAGTGAACGGCAAACGATGAAGTCCAACTTCACCACAGATGTACCAAGTCTCACGACGAGGTCCACTGTGCCCACCGTTTGTAACGGATTGTTGTTCGCATCCGAAATGTCGGGGACCCCGTCAGAGCGGATACGCGACCGCACAAGCGGGGGTAACAATGATTCCACGACAAGGTTGGGGCCTGCACCTGTGTCCAGGACGGTGAGAAACCTCACCATAAACTGGGGGTCAAGGCCAAGGTCGGCATAGACCTTATAATTGCGCTTGGCCAAGACCAAGACTCTACCGGGAATCCGGGGATTTTTACTCCGTATCCACGGGCGACGCAACACACCGAGGTGCGCAGAGTCCGCGTCAGCGGTGTCTTTCCTCTAGAGGACTTTCACCGGGGAGCGAGGCGAGGACGCCTCGGGCGCCAACAGCCTCGTTTTTGAGGACGCCTCTCCCAAAGGGGAGACTCCCTCAGTTAGTTTTCCGCCTTCGGCGGTGGGTTGGTTTCCTCGACAACGAGTGCTTCATCCCGTTGACGGGGGTTTCTATCCGCATAAGCGGGGGTTGCAACGGATGGTTGCGTGATCTCCCGAATCGGGGTGTATGAAGCTTGCCGCGCACGCGGGGTCTGTGGTAGGGCGTGAGAAAAGTCCGTTTTAGCACGGAGGTAGGAAGCCGTCGGGACGGAACGTTTCTCCTCTGGAGTGAGGGCCTCATAATTTGCCACCACCTTGGCCATATCCTTCAGTGAACAAATACACTGAGGAGAGGTATGGCCATGGGCATAGCACAGGTGGCAAATGAGAGCCAGCACCGCGACACGCGGATTATTATTCCGAGTATCGGAGAAGCGAACCGCAGGGCGGGTGTCAGTCCATCCAGGCCGTTGATAACGGGATTGACCGTTTGAAAACGGGAGTCGTTGGGGTTGAACCCGACTGTTACCACCGTATAGAACGGGATCTTCTGTTCCCGTATCATGGGTCATCTCCGTCGTTGACGGTAACTCACTGGTGGGTATCGACACACCATCCCCCTGCGCTAAATGCACGGTATCAAATCCCTGTCTACGGTTCCCATCCGCGGTGAGTGGGAGAGAGGAAGCTTCGCTTTACAGCAACAACGCCTTGGCGGATTTAGACCGATTGTTCGGAGTTCTTGCACGAAGTGCATCCCCTTCCGCTCGAGCGTGTTGGACCAGCTCGAGGTAGGTGATCCTTCGCTTGTCCTCCCGATAACGGGTAACTAAACTCCGGATTGCCGGGTCAAGACCATCAATGAACATGGTACTGCGCTCCCCAGCGGGGTATACGTTACCACATCTGTGGAAAGCCTTGTTAAGGCGCACCGAGTAATCGGTCTCGGTCTCTCCAGCACGCTGGCGTGTATCTCGCAAAGCGAGGATAGCCTGCTGAATAGCGGTGTTGGTGGCGTAGGAGCGCAGAAGATACTGCACAGCCTCCGGCCAGCAAGTAACTCCTCCCTCGGAGGCGCGAGAAGATCCTCGGACAGAGGTGTATTGGTCCTCGGCCACTCCCCGTAAGAAATACGGTAAAGCCAAATAGGCTTGTCCCTCATTCATACCGAGGATATCGGCCTCCGCTACAAAGCGGGATAGGAAATCCAGTACTAGGACTGGGTCCTCTCCAGTAAAATACTGGTTGCGGAGCGAGAGCTGCATTCGCTTAATGCATTCTCGCACCTTTCCCGTACCACGGGGCGTACGTCCAAGTGACGAATCTTCAAGCCGGTAGTACCGGTATGATAAAAGCTTCCGATAATCCGGGTTTGTCGGTTTCAATTCCCGGAGACCGGGGTGTCTTCTCCCCTTCTGGCGGGTTCGGACCACACCTTCAGTGGCCGATGACCGCTTCGAGCGGGAGGAGTAGCCTCGCTTCTCGTCCTCCGAGTCGGAGTGCGAGGAGCTCGAGCTAACCGAATGGTTTCGGGGTGAGTCCGACGATGTCGAAGAATCGGAGTCCGAATATTTTCGGTGATGTTTCCGTCGGTGACGGCGTTTCTTCTTCCCAGCAAGCTGGTCGTTGTGCGATGCCTCGTTTACCGGATCACCCGGGGATGGTTTGTCCATGAGGACGAACTGCTCCAGCGTCTCCAGGCGGGCACCAATCCGATCAAATCGGGCTTCAACTCCTTCGATGAAGGCGGCGGGTTGTCCCAAACTCTCCAACACGGAGTTGACGTCAGACCGTAAAATACGGAGTTCCTCGGCGACCTCCTCTACGGGGGTTGCCGAGACCACCTCTTGGAGGGATTTTAGTTCCCCTACAAGGGTGTCATGGGCGGTCCACAGAGCGCGGACCTGGGATTCCAGGGAAGTCCCCTGGGGGGTGTTATCGCCCGTTCCACGGGGGCTTGAAGCCGCGACAGCGGGAGCAGGCCGGGGTGCCTGGGGCACTGCGGCAACAGCCGGAGTCGATGCTGCATTCCCCTGCGGGGGTGATAACGAGGGCAAAAGGAGGTTCCGGGGTTCCCGGTCGGGGGTATCATTCCGCGATGAAGCGGCGCCAGCACGGCTGGAACTTGTCCGTATAGGGATACGGGGTACGAACCGAACTTCGGAAGTGTCCGCGTTGTCGCGGGAGCGACTACGCGTAACCACTGGCTCCGCGTCGGAGGGATTTCTCGACATGAGAAAATACCGTTACGACGGGAAACGATCACGGAACTTCCGGTGAATGAAAACAAACCTCGTAAGAGGGAAAGCAAAAACCGATTCTAGGTCGGGAGACCACTTTGTGGTGCAATGCCCCAAAGGGGAAAAACACCGAAAGACGTCCGGGATCTTCCTCTCACGAGGTGAACCCAGTTGGGTAGAGCCCTCCCAGAGGTGTCACGGCGAAGCCGGTTTGTAAGACCAGGGACACCTGTCGCGACTCGCGCAGGGAGGTGAAGGCGAAGAATCGGTATCCGCGTGAGCGGGGCGTGATCCTCAGTAGAGGTATGTTTCCACGTAAGTGGGGGTGTGTGAGCGGATGCGCACACGAGGGCCGCGGATAGCGGGAGGTGCTACCCTAAAAAGGGGAAAGAGGAAGGACGAGTCGGTCGCGAGAGCGACGAGTAGATACGGCAATGCCGGTGGACAGGACTCCCTATACAGGGCGAAACACCAATATGATTGGAACAATTAGTACTCCCAATGATGGGTCTCCTTTAGATGTGCAAGGGGGGTGAACTTCCGTACACTACGGTGCTTCCCTCCAAGGAGGAGTTGAGAACACGCGGAGGCGGTAAAGCTCAGAGCCAATGCCCCAGGTTGGGGTCCCTTGTTGGGGAAGGTTTACTGGTGCGACGGCAGTGCGCCGTCGCACTAAGTACTAGCTTCCCAGAAATGGGTGTGAAAATAATAAATAAAATTAACTAAAATACTCCACATTCCGTGGCAACATCCACTACTGTGGCCAACCGCCAATTGACCCAGAACCGTGTCCCACGTGTCCATACCCACCATTGTGGGGCGTAGTTCATATACACACTACACAACCGATAATATCGGGAAAGCGTTCAAGTACCCAGAATCCCTCCCTGAGGGCGTTGCACTTCAATTCCCAGTACATTCTACGCAACCAAGTTACTGTTTTTTCACAATACCATAGTGCAATATATTCTGCCTCTCCAGAGAACAGTACAACAAGGGTTTGCTTTTTGGTCTTCCACATCACAGGTGCTTCGTTCACCTTTATTAATAATCCAGTCGTAGACGTTCTCGTCTCGAGACAACCAGCCCAATCTGCGTCACAAAACGCTCTCATTGGTTCTGTATTATTAGCGGGAAAGAACAAGCAAAGACCCTTTGTACCCTTTAAGTGTCTCAGTACTCTTTTCGCTAGCCCAACATGCCTCAATCATGTCTCATGGATCTGTCTTGCCAGCATTGAAGTGGCAAACATGATGTCTGGCCTCGATGACACCGCTAAGTACATCAAACTTCCTACCAGTTTCCTGTAGCGGCCATGTAATCCAGACGGACCATGCCGTTCGTCCTCTCGACGTGCTGTGATGTCAGATAGAGACAGTAATGGAGTCCGTGCAACGTTGGAGTTGGCCAGATCATTTTCTAGCAGTATCTTGTCAATATATTTCCTTTGTTGTACCTTTATTCCATTCTTGTCTCTCATTATGTTGAATCCCACAAAACTTTTTGCGTTGCCAAGAACCTTAACCTTGAAGAGCTTCTGCATCTCTGACTTGAAGTCTTACAGAAGAGATCGGGAGCTAGAAGATATCAGTAGGTCATCAACGACCACTGCGATGGTCAAGGTTCCGCTGTCGGACTTGTACATATAAAGTCGCCTGTCTGTGCTAGACTGCTTGAGTCCCAAGCGCAATAGCTCCTTGTGCATCAGTGATCCCCATATTTGTCTGGCATGTTTTGCGCCGTATATTGACTTTAAGAGCAAGCATACCTTGCCAGAAACAAATGATGATCCAGAAGCGTTTTGGGGTTGTTCCATGATTAAAGGCTCGTATAGATCCCTGTATAGGTATGCATTGCTAATATCCATCGTCTCCAGTAGCAGGCCATGAGCTGCAGCCTTTGCCAACAAAAGACGAATGGTTTCAAGTCAGGCAACCGGGGCGTACAATTTGTCTGGGTCGTAATCCAAGTACGGACGCTTCAAGGCGCCCTGTGCTACGCAACGCGCCTTTGGAAGAATGCGCGGAGGGTCGGAGCTCAATAAGTTTGCTAAGAGCCTCCATAGGAATGGCAAGGGTTTCATGCCGGGTTTTCTAACAATCAGCTTCCAAGTGCCTATTTCTACCAACGCATCGTACTCCCTGTCGATAGCTTCTGCCCATCCTGGCATCACTCTAGTTTCATCAAAGCTCTTTGGGACTCTGCCATAATCCCCAAGGTCTTTGGACCAAGGCAGTGAGCAAGAGAAGCATCTACATGATCTTCATCATCCTCACCTATGGCTTTCTCGGCTTCGTATCGTCTAAGCGACGAGAAGTCCATAAGGTCTTGGATTGAATGAAAGGACTCCTTTTTAACCTTAGAGTCTGCCTCGCAGCACTTTATTACTTTTTCCATGGATGGGATGTATATCCTGTAAAGTGTCCCGTGGGGTCTGCATCTCCACGAAGTGTCCAGGAACAGCGCGTGGTAGGAACTTCTTATTCGCCACGGCTTCAGGCCTGTATATGAACGCGTGGCCTTCTTGCCCGAACTTCAGTAGGTTTTTGAAGTCCGGTTTTCGTCCGAACCATAATTTGTAAGGAACCTTCATTCCTGTTCGATGATTTGGTAGGCGGTTTCTTAAGTATTTTGCGTGAGAGATGGCTTCCTCTTGAAGTTCATGTGGTAGCTTGGAGGCAAACAAGAATGTTCTAGCAATCTTCCAAAAGTCTTGGATGGCTTTCTCGCTACGCCGTTCGATTGGTGTGCGTACGTTGGGGTGAACTCTAGTACTATACCATTCTCCATCGCGTATGAGACAAACTCTTCAGACCTATTCTCATCCGCCCCGTCAAAGCGAACGCATTACATAAGGTTAGGAGGTAGTTTGGTTTCCGTGCGAGCCTTGTACCAGCGGACAGATTCAAAGAACTACTTCTTTTTACTTAGAGAGTATATTGAGCTTTCCCTTGTGTTTTCATCAATAAGGACTGGCATGTACCTGGAACCTTGTAAAGAGGTCGGTTTAATGGGTCCGGTGAGATCGGTGTGCGTTAAATCCAATAGTCTCTGCACCACAGAGTGTGATTGCCGAAGAGGAGCACGCTTGGCCCCGGCGTCAATGCACGGAGTGCATGAAACGTTGTTGAGTTCGTCTGGGGAGAATTTGGGTCCGCCTTGACACAAGTCAATGCATGTCAAGAGTTTATCTCTGCCAGGGTGTCCGAGTTTCTCATGCCAGTCCTTGGCTCTGTTGCCAAGTGCGAGTGCCGCGGCTTTTACCTGTGGTGGTGGTACGGGTCTGGGTAGGGGATAGAGGCCGTCCCTCGGAGAGGATTTTTGTATGACTTTGTCCTTTGCGCGGTCTCTAATTATGAAGCCATTTGTGAATTCTACTTCGACATACGTCGCCAGGACGGATAGGGATACCAAGTTAGAGTCGAAGGTTGGAGTATGTTTGGCTGGTAACATAAGTCCGATTCCGAACAATAGCTTTATTTTTCCGCACCCTACGATCTCTGACTGGTGGTCGCAAGTGTTTACTGTTTGCGGAGGTGTTTGGCGATATTCTCAGAACAACCTTTTGTCCTTGATGAAAACATGATTAGCCCCAGAGTCTAGCCATGTTGAGGTTATGTTGTACTGATGGAGACTGGCATTAGCTAATGCTATGAATCCGCCGTGGTGGTTCCTGTTTCTATCGCCATAGTTGCGGTCTGCGTTTGGTCGCCCTCGGTTGTTGGCGTCGGGAAAATTGTTCGAGTCCCAAGCTCGATTGTCGTTACGCCCTTCCCCTTTGTTATACTTATTATTGGAGCTTTTATTGTTGGGCTGTTGTTGGTTATTGTTCTTCTTGCGCCAGCATTCGACTCTGATGTGGCCAATGCGTCCACAATTCCAACATAACACTCCTTTCTTTTTCCCTTGTGTACGCTGCTTGCATCGGGATGTAGATTCTTTAGCAGCGGAGTAAGGGTGACTGCCATCTTTCTTGGCCTCTGTGATCTTCTTTGTAGATGTAGAAGCCCGGTGAATACGTCGGTCCATTTCAGATCGCACAAGCTGTGGTGCAATGCCCCAAAGGGGAAAAACACCGAAAGACGTTCGGGATCTTCCTCTCACGAGGTGAACCCAGTTGGGTAGAGCCCTCCCAGAGGTGTCACGGCGAAGCCGGTTTGTAAGACCAGGGACACCTGTCGCGACTCGCGCAGGGAGGTGAAGGCGAAGAATCGGTATCCGCGTGAGCGGGGTGTGATCCTCAGTAGAGGTATGTTTCCACGTAAGTGGGGGTGTGTGAGCGGATGCGCACACGAGGGCCGCGGATAGCGGGAGGTGCTACCCTGAAAAGGGGAAAAAGGAAGGGCGAAGAGGAGGAAGAGAGGACGAAGTGAGTCGCGAGAGCGACGAACAGATACGGCAATGCCGGTGGACAGGACTCCCTATACAGGGCGAAACACCAATATGATTGGAACAATTATACTCCCAAGGATGGGCTTCTTTAGATGTGCAAGGGGGTTAGATGTCCCGTGGTTTACGGCGTTTCCCTCCAAGGAGGAGTAGAGCACGCGCGCAAGCGGCAACAACTAGAGCCAATTCCCCAGGTTGGGGTCCCTTGTTGGGGAAGGTTTACTGGTGCGACGGCAGTGCACCGTCGCACTAAGTACTAGCTTCCCAGAAATGGGTGTAAAAATAATAAATACAATTAACTAAAATTATTAGAAATACTCCACATTTCGTGGCAACATCCACTACTGTGGCCAACCGCCAATTGACCCAAAACCGTGTCCCACGTGTCCATACCCACCATTGTGGGGCGTAGTTCATACACACACTACACAACCGATAATATCGGGAAAACGATCAAGTACCAAGAATCCCCTCCCTGAGGGCGTTGCACTTCACAAGCGAAACGACTGGATCGTATTCCATGTTGGTTGCGTCGGCCAACAGTGTGATTGCCATTAATGAGGGCGGTAAGGTGCCAAGCACAGTCGCAGTTCGCTCCTTGTCCGTGAGTGGGTCACCCAGTCTAGCGAGTTCTAAGTAGGTTTTCTCCAGCTCTAGCAAATGTCTCTGTATGTCATCGCCATCCTTGAATGTCAAGGTGCTTAGTTTTTGGCGAAGGTTCAACTTGGACTGCATGTTGTCCTTCTTGTAGGTGGACTCCAGTTTATTCCATACCTCAAAAGTAGAGCATTGTTCTCGTTCGAGTAGATCCGAGACTACGACGATCGGTTGCGTGCCAAGGTTCTGGAGAATGGCCGATTTTGCCTTACGATCGGCATCGTCCCATCTCTTTCGAGCTGCAGCGGAACCCTCAGTTGGACGAGGTTCCGTCAGAACGAATGATGATGGTAGGGAGTGCATGAGATCCCTAATGTATATGCGCCAAGTGTAATAATCAGCGCCCCCTTTTAGACGGGGTATACGTTTACTTTCGTTGTGAGTCTCAGAGTCCATCGCAGAGTACCACTCAACGCGAGACTAAAGGAGACTGGCAGAAAGTATTCTTCACCGCTCCCCTACCGGTCGAGGGATTCTTCACTACTTTTTCGTAGCCCGGTCCACTGGAAGGAGATGCTATCTCTGGTTCCCTAAAGGTTACACCTCTGACTCCGAGTAAGGCTCTCTCGGTGAGATGCGATTTGAGCGGCCTGTCCAAGTTCTGTGCAATCCAGAACGAGGTTGCGTGTAACCTACAGAATTTCCAGGAGAGGTTGCTAACAGTAGGATATATGTTCACCAGTTGGCGTCCTCTAATTCCTTACGACTACTTGCGCGGCGATCGTGCTCCGTGGACGTCCTTGTCCTCACTAAGGCCCGGGCCAAACGACGAGACACCCTGTCCCCGTACTAGCAGCTACACTCACCCTAGCTGAGCCATTTATACGGCAAGTGCGCTACCTGCAGGTTTAGGTCAAGTCCGCAGTCGATTCCTAACCGGTATTTAGCTTGCGAACCTTAGCTCAGCCAAGTGCTAACTTCCCTAAAAGGGTAATAGAGGCGGAGGCCTTATTCCGGACTTACGAACTTGCTCGTATTATATTCAACTTCCCCTGCGGGGTAACGAAACCGGGAGGCCTTATTCAGGACTTTAAGATTCCCAGATCACCGTCGGTACTCGTATTCCAAGTTTGAAGACGGCTATGCAGTAGCGTGCAGTAGCTGCGATGAGTCGCCACTAGAAGCTTCAGGTGGTCAGTCCAGATCACAAGCCAGGTGCAAGGGTTGTTCAACGACACGGTGGCTTTCAAGAAGCATCTAGTGCACACGCTCTAAAGCAAAGAAGAATACGGGGGGTACAGCGCGACAGCCAAGTAGTGTGCGTGTGGAGAGGGGGGGACGGTAGCGACAGCACGCAAACCAAGTAGTATGTGCACCAGAGGGGGGGGGGGGGGGCGGCGAAAATACGGCAGCCATGTAGTATGTGCCCCGAAGGGGGGGTGGCAGCGACAAAACCGCAGCCAAGTAGTATGTGCCCCAAAGGGGGGGTGGCGGCGACAACACGGCAGCCAAGTAGTGTGTTCGCCGGGGGGCGGCAGCAGCAACACGGAAGCCAAGTAGTATGTTCGCCGGGGGGAGGGAACCACGGCAAAGACATGGAGGGAGGGAGGTGCGGTGGGCGTCGCGGCAGAAAGGTTTCCAAACAAAATTTTCAGAGCGGTAGGTTGCAGCTGCAAGGGAACCAAACACGGTCCTCAGACGGAGGGGGTGCAGTGGCAAGGAAACCAAGCAAGGTCCTCACACCGAGGGGGTGTGCAGCGGCAAGGAAACCAATCCAAGTCCTCAGACGGGGGGGGGGGGGGGGGGTGCAATGTCAAGGGAAACCAATCAAGGTCCTCAGACGGAGGGGGTTGAGGCAGCGTGGGCGGAGGGGTGGGTGTGCAACAGCGCGCGCGCAGGCGGAGAAGGTGGGACTGCGTGTAGTAGAATACTACGTCCTTTGGCCAACTGGGGTAGTAGTCTACCAGGGAATAGTTGCAGCAGAGAGTAAGCCACTGGTGTAACAATCCACTGGGTCTAGTAGTGACGCGGGCACCAACTGGCAGCGAGGTGCAATGGGCGGGCGCTATCTCAAGTCCCTACAGGTCGAGAGAATGGTAGCGATGGCTTGGAGGCCTTTGGCGTCCTACTGGCAGAATATGGCAGCAAGAAGACGGCGATGGTGCTTGCTTTTACTCTTCGGAGGTCAGCGGCACTCGAGCCAACTTATCTAGCTGGCGAGGCGCTCTGACCTCTGGAACTATCCTAAAACATTAAATAAAACTAGCTACATAATCAAACCTATAGCCACAATGCCCTGGCACTTGCACTGTCCCCTAAGCGTCCCCTGCACCAGCGCCCAGCTCTTCCACGTGGAATATTTAGGCCAGCAATGGTCTGACCTCTGCCTGCCCATCCACGTAGTTACCTCACCACTCCGCCTACCCGATGGTCATTCTCCTACACTGCGGTAGCGCACGCGCGAAGGGAAACACGTAATGTATTTTGGGGGGGTGGTTTGGCGGTGATGCTACCATGTAGCGGGGTTGTATTTCACTCCCTGGCTTCTCCTCCGACCTTGCGGGGAGGGCAGATCTGGGAAGTAATTCATTTATTGCCTCTAGTTGGAACGAGGGGACTGTATTCCATGTTCCAACTGGGAGCTAGCGTAGCTTCTTCCACATCGCTCACGAACTACGCCGGAACTCTTTGCAGCTATAAAGGGGGGGTACACCAATATTTGGACAAAATCCTTAAAAAGTCCAGTACCTCAAGGAACAAACCACTCCTAGAGCCGTAACGCATCTCAAAAGAAGCGTAACAGTTCCATTATTCATACCACGGAACTAGACAGTCTGAGGCCATAAAACAAAATCCTAACCTTCAAAACGCCAGCCACCCCCGAGTGACGAAAAAGCGGACAAAGATCCGATAGCTGCAGCACATCGGCCAAGTAAAATTACCTTTATTTGATACATATAAAGCTACAAATTTAATGCAAACAGCTGCTTTCTTGAGTTTGTTTGACGCCTTGCAATTGCGCGCTTGGGCAAGATCGGCCGCTGTCGCTCACGATAGCGTTCGATGTTTGTCTGAGAGAGAAGTGCTCTGACTTTATCCCGGTCAGCCTTGAAACGCGCAGAAGCTTTTGGATGTAGCTTTAGACGTGCATCAGTTACTCGCAAACGTGCAAGCTCTTTTCGATGCTGCGCAGTGCGCTTCGCAATATCAACGGCGCGTTTGGCTCGCGCTGTTTCTAGAACCTTTTCTGAGGTCATTACACAACCATTATTTGTATTAAAGTAGCCGCAATTCAACATCTGTACATCAGAGCCCAGAACATCGTGCCCGTATTCTGCGCAGCTCTGCATAAATAGTCCTGCCAGCTCTTCCACAGAAAGTACACTGTCCCTGGTAGATGTACCAGGCCACGGCACACCCAGTAAACGTTCCAGAGCCAAAGACCACAGTCCAGCACGGCGAAACTCTGACTTGATAACTTCTGTAGTAAAGGAACAATAATATGCTTCGCGTAGCAAGGCAGTAAAACAAAGCATATCAATCCAACTGTGGCGGTGTCTAAATGAAATGTCGGTACTGATGCGATTCAAGTGGAATCTGAATGATGAAAACATAAACGTACCTAACAGCTGAGTATTTCCGGAAGTGTGTGCTGGAGGTGTGTACACAATGATGTTATCCTGATGAAAAGTATCAAGTACTTCAAGCGATATATGCGCCCGATGCGCGTCGTAAATTAGCAAGACCTTCCTTCCACTTGTCGTGAAATCCTTTGAGTAGTCTACAAACCTTTCGGCCCATGCACGAAAGATAACGGTGCCAATCCCACCATTTTCGGCCCTTGTGGCCACCATCTAACCGCGAGGTAGATTCGTTGCTGGTGTCTCCTGGTTTGCGACTCCATCACGAAAAACTGTACGACAACGAATACGGTTTCCTTTGAAAACAACGAAAATAAGACCACGGTCTCCATTGGCATTTATTACTGGCATCAAATGAACTCTATGTTTGTAGGTAAATTCATTTATGACCATGTCTTTCGAGCCGTTACGCAGGAACAGCCTGCGCTGCGAAGTCACACCAGATACTTCCTTGTCCGGGGTGTCACCGACCTTTTCAAGATCGAACATTTGTGAAGCGGGGATGTCACAGTTCTTGAAAATCTTCCTGAGTGTGGGAAAATGATTAGTTAATTTTTCGCCATGGACTGATTTGTAGCGCTTGTTCTCTTGGGAAAGAGCACGGAGTAAAGAAAATCTTTGCATATGGCATTTGCGAAGTGATTGTAAACAGCAATCGAAGAAATTGTTGTTGTTGAATGGCAGTTTAGTTAGGCGTTCGTGAAAAAGAGTTTGGCAAAATGGTCGTATCGCCTTTCGTTAGTGATGGCTGGTTAACGGTGTTTCGCATGTAGCATGCATAAGATAGCACATTCTTGTCTTCTCTTCCTCATTTGTGAGACCCCGACGCCGCCCAGGTCGGGAGTTCTGAAAATGCTTTAGGCTGTATTGCAGAGTGGCGCGTGGCAAGCCGAACTAGCGTGGAACTGTGCGACATGGACGTCTATCTGCTATGACAGCAATAAAGCTTTGAATAATGGTCTCACCGGACTTCTTGGCTGAGTTTGGCATTGTCTTGGGATGGGCTTAGAACAAAGTTGGAGATGAGAATGCCATTGAGGGTTGCGCAATGGTAAGGATTTGCATACAGTTGCGTATTTTCTCATTTGAATCTCGCATAATGCGCGCCTAACTGTTTTGAGTGATAATGAATCGAATGGTGAGATTTTTTTTTATCCGCAGGATTTTGAGAAGTTTTTGACTTTCTACCATTGATCTGCATTCCAGCTTCTTAAAATAGCGAAAAGCTTAATTTTGGATGAAATTTTAACGTGCAAGTATTATCGTCGCGTCCAAACATTGCTGCACCCCCTTTAGTTTTTCTACGCATAAATTCGAGGTTCTAGGATGTTGATTTGGTTACCGAAGCAATTGAGCTTGTGAAACCATAACACGTTTGAAGAGTTGCAATGTAAACTGAAGAATAGGACAGTACGAATCAGATACTTCGAGCGATGTGTAGCAAACAATATGTTTAGGTAGGAGTAGAGCCAAATAGGTCGATGCCTTCTCTCCCAGACGACGCCCTGGGTCGCCAGAACTACTTATATATCCATTCCCGACTCTCTGTATCTATTACAGGCAAATACTGTCTCTCCTACAAGCCTCTGTCTCCTCTACAAGCGCTACACGTAGTACCTCCATGTCGATAGGCCAAGATCTGTTTCTGTACAACGGTCACCACATCTTCGTGGCACTCCATCCTATTAACTGTTCAAGTAGCACCGTATCCATTGTTACACGATGCGTGTTGGGATTGCAGAAGTTCTATATGATGGGTTTGGGATTGCGCTGAAGGTTGTAGATTGCAATCGAGATTGCAGGTTCAGTAAAGAGATTGCAATCGAGATTGCAGGTTCAGTAAAGAGATTGCAACCGAGATTGCAGGTTCAGTAAAGATATTGCAATCCGATTGGATATGGAATTGTGCTCAGCAATCGATTGCGGGATTGCAGTAGAGCAAACCAATCCCATCTCCATCAGATTGTTCCCACCTCTGAGTGTAGTACACTACGTGAAGCA
Source organism: Gracilariopsis chorda (assembly GCA_003194525.1). Taxonomy (NCBI): domain Eukaryota; phylum Rhodophyta; class Florideophyceae; order Gracilariales; family Gracilariaceae; genus Gracilariopsis; species Gracilariopsis chorda. The sequence continues at coordinate 207,142 of NBIV01000050.1, read as the reverse complement.
AAACGCTTATCGCACTATTGCTACGGTAACCCTTCAGCATGCACATCATTCTAGATGTTAGCGCAACGGCTCAAATGCATGGGTGCTCTGCACACCCTCGATGGAGACATTACGCAGAAGAACGGAAAAAGAGCTTGGAAGGTGACTACGTTAACGCATATTATGAAAATGCTTGCAAGTGCAAACTAGGGACCGATGTCGTTGTCGGAATGCTATGTTAATGTACTTGCGATAGTAGTAGATGATGGACTGAGGTTCAATTGGCCCTCCCTACCGCACCGAACCCGTGCGGATTTAGGTAGTCTACTCAGTGGTCCTTGGCAAATAGGTCTACTTACTGTACGTACACTCACTCGGTGTTGGTTTCATTCGGGACAAAAAACTTCTCACGATATCGGTTCTTTGATATCGATATCTGTTTTGGACTATTTCTCAGGCATTCCTGCGGTGTGGTTGACTGGCTATACGTGCGCAAGAGTGCGATAGACACGTTACATCGAAGAACTCATGCAATTCTTCACTCGTTTTGGATACAACTCGAACAAAAGGTGGGCCCTGACGACTGAATCATCTCGAACGCCCAGTACAGTGATGGGATAACCCTCAACTTGCTTCCAGACCGCAACAATCACGTTGATAGGAGCTTCTCTATGTCGTTCTAGTGTGCGGATATGGTGAACCCAGCACGTAGAGGTTAGACGAAATATCTTTAGTCAGTGTTTCCATTAATCAGGTTATGGATCTATGCAATATATGTGGCTCTATGTACGCATTTCGGTACTTAGGGAGACGTTTCTCATATAAATTCTCTCTTCGCAGGAAAAGCAGGAGCCCCTAACGCCACTTAATCAGACTATAAAAGACTCACTGAACGACCATCGCAACTGCAAGAGTTGTCTGTCTTCTCGTGGTTAACATCAGTTGTGCTGAAATTCCAAACCGCAAAAGTGGCTCTATACCAAGAATTCCTCGCAAACCGTCATAGTCTCCATAATGGCTCAGTCCAACCTTGCCGGATCCTTGAAGATTGATCCTAGACTGAACCAAAACGAACCGACCTTTTTTCCTTCTAGTGAGCAGGAACTATCCAAACTGCTGCTCGCTATCTCAGGAGGCGGATACACGGTTCAAATGGTTTACTCAGGTACTCAACTACCAGGCTCTGTTTCCGCTGCCGCCGATGTTATAGTCAACGTCAGTAACCTCAAGCAAATTAATGTGAGCGGAGACAAGGTGCAAGTCGGAATATCAGCAAGCATTGGATCCCTTGTAGAAACGCTCGGGTCTTATGACCTCTTCCTGCCGCTGTCCGACGTTTCTTCGAACTCTATATTGGAGTCGTTGACTGGGAACTCTCCGGGATACTTTGATCTTTCCGTCGGACGCTTACGTTCGTTCCTTCTAGAAGTAAGCGTCGTATCGTTCAAAGGTCAGCCGGAAACTCTTCGCATTGGGTCGGACGAATCTAAGATTGAAGCTCTACTCAGCGGTACAGATACGTCGCTAATCGTGACCAGTGTGGTTTTTAAGGCTCTTCCTGGGACTCAATTATCTGATCTGTGGCTTGGGCGTCTGGTATTCCCTTACTCAAAATCTGGCTGGGACACTCTGAATGAACTTGTGTTTGGTCCAGATATGCCTAATAATGTGGATGTGACCGTACAAACAGCGAAGATCTTCGGCGGACTACCTATCATTGTCTTAACGGTAGTTTCCATTAAGGTACAGGACTCCTCTGACGTATTTGCCAAGCTTACGAGTATGCCAAGTGAAGCTTTGAAAGTTATCAAAGAATCCGTAGTGCATGGTGCATCTGTTATGAGAAAAGCACAGTTCTCCCAGGGTATAGGCCGACGTACGTGGAACAAGGATGTCTCATTCAAGAACATGGTCATCACTGCCGAAGACCGAACCCAAGTGCTCGCCAAAATATCCGAACTATTGAATCAAGCTATAGGCGTAACAGGCTCGCGTGTTCGTCTCCTTCCTCGTCTCAATCTGTCGCTACGCGTCTCGAAAGGCACTAACGGAGAACTAAATGTGCATGCCGAATTATATATGCCGAAGACAACTATCCAACAGGCGGAATCCGAGTACCATACGAAGTTTAACTCATTCTTCCCAGCCTCAAGTGTCCCAAATTCAGTCCCTACCGTCCTAACCTCAAGCGGCATTTCATCAGCCGCAGGCAAACCCGATCTTAAGGTTCTCGCCTCACTCTTCCCACTGAAGGAGGCACATATCCCTGGCTTCTCCGGGCCGACTTTCATGCAAGGAGATGAAGACTACACGGAGGCAGCTACGCAGTATGCTACGTCCTCCTACCCGCCCGAGCGCTCTAATCCGTTTATTGTTGGTTATCCTCAAACAGCAGCAGACATTAAGACGGCTGTCGCCTTTGCTAAGACAAACAAGAAGAGCATAGTCGCTAGGAGCGGCGGTCATCAATACTCCTGTTTGTCCGGTGGAGATCAATCTGTCATTGTTCTCAGTATGGAAAGATTCAGCTATGCCAGCACTGTATCAGGTGATGTACCAAACCTGGTTGTAGTGGGAAGTGGCACCCCACTTACTCACGCCTCTACATTCATGACGGACAATAAGCTTACTGTGCCCCACGGTGAGTGTCCCTTGGTTTGTGTAGGTGGTCACACCCAGAGTGGTGGTTATGGGCATACTATTCGCAGCCAAGGGTTGTTGGTCGATTATGTCCGATCGTTCAGAATCGTTTTGGCCGATAGTAGCTATATTCAAGTGTATCGCCCTAATGTGGACGCTACTGATAAGCACGAGCATAACGACGATATCTATTACGGAGTATTGGGAGGCGGTCCTGGTTCTTTCGGTGTGGTCACGGAGTATACGTATGAAACTGTACATGATGACGATCATCCCTACTCTACAGGCCTTAGCTGCGCTTATATGTACAGCAAAAAGCGTTTCCGTAACATCATGAAAATAGTACAAGAATGGACACAGGGTATTAAGGAAGGTACGCTACAGGGAGATATGGACTTGATGGCCACAGCTATATCAATTGATTTGGAGAGTTTATTTCCGGAAGATATGCACGATCAAGGTTCTGTTCCCGGTGCTCCACCTCCAGATGCCCAACCTTCTGCACAATACTCGGCCTCGGTTCAGGCCCCATCCGGCGTCTTGGGCAGTCCGGGCAGGGATTCTGCCTTCGAGGCCGGAGCTTTGCAACTGGAACTGTTGTATGGGAATGAGTCCGGGCAGCCGGACACGACCAGCCCGCCAACCAAAGACCGTTTCCGTCAAATGCACAAGCGCGTTATTTCTGATGACTGGATTTTGCCTCTTCCTTACATGCTCGACTTTGACAGCGACGAGCACCACTCCCTTTCTTTTATGTGCGATTCATGGGTGCGTCGATTTGGAACGACATTGGACGGAAGGGAATTCGTTTATCCGTACCATAAGCGATTGAATGGAACGTTCGAGCCCCTATCGGACGATTTCATTAACGGTTTCGTCGATCTAGTGCATGAAGTTATTTGTGACCGTCGCGTGCGTATGGTGTTCCAGATGGGTCTGGGGGTGGCATGCATAACAATCACGTGAACAGGGAGTACACCTGTTGTCAACGTCGAGACATTGTCTTTGCAGTAGTGTATGACGTGTTCTACACGAAAGGCAACGAGCAGATGGCTGTGACGTATCAGGAGTCGATGAAAACGCTGCTGGAAAACACATTTCCTGAGAGAGATCAAGTACGCTTTTTCTGGGGTTCGTTCGGCGATACTGACCTCAACAAGGTGTGGCCCATGTACTACGACAGTGAAGTTCAGTACAGACACGCTCAGGCCATCAAGGAGGCCGTAGATGGTATGGACGTTTTCCACACTGAATTCACAGTGCAGCTACCGTCGTCGTAGTGCCTCATCGCCGATCATCGCTCTCATCGGGGAAAGGTTTTCCTTTTGGCCTAAGCCACGTATTTGCGCAACGTAATGGCGAAGGGTTTAGCCCTCAACCTCACCATATACTGATTAGCAAACTGAACGCGTTCCTTCCGCGATTTTGTTTCGAATCAGAAAGCTTTGCCTACCGTATACCGCAGCTTCGCGCATGGACATTTCACTGCGTCGACCCAGCGCTTGCTATGACATGACAGCTTTAGCAAACATCGAGCAACCCAGACGTCCTATTAGTGATCTACATAGAGCGTACGGCTGTCGCCAGCCTGCATATCGTTGGTAGCGTTGGACGTCCTTGTAATGCTCTATGTTTTTCTGAGATTCAACATTTTTCGAGCACCTTTTATCGCCGAACACGTAACTCTGTACTAGCAGGGTTAACTCTGGTATAAAATCCGAAAAGGGAAGGCTAGAAGGCTAAGGGTTACTGTCGTAAATTAATACGTTAAAAAAAGGGGGCGACCTGTAGTGATAGCTAGTGTCTATCGGACCGCTGACCTCATATGAGGTCAAAACAATCAACTTTACATTTAATTTTAGTTATTTTGATCGGATTTTTTTGCCTTTTGTAGTCTGTATAAGTTATGCAACATGTTTTTGTAGAGCAAAAATTCTAAGCTTCTGTTGTTTATGCTAGGTGAGAAGCAGAAACATAAGACAACCAGATGGTTTGATAGAGATGTGGTTGTAAAATATGACTAATTTACTACAGAGCTTCAGAAAACCGGGGTTTTTTTAATATCAAAAACGTACTTTTGATTCAAAAACACCGTTCCTGATGCGTGTATGAAAGGTTCAAAACCTTCAAAAAATAATCATTTGGCTACATTACATCCGGGCGGATAGATACTAGAGATCGCCCAAAAAGGTAGGTTCCTTCGCTTAGGGAAGTAAATTTGATGATCTTAAACGGGTTGAGGAACAGACGAGAAGCAAATGCCGAACTTTGTCCCCTCCTTTTATACTTAGAGAGAAAGACACTAGTCGTTGTTCTTAGTAATTAGAGTCCTAACTTGCTTGCAAACAAAAAGCGGCATTGTAAAAAGCCATAGCACCATCACTGGAGATAGTGAGAAGGCAAAACGCTTTCTCACCATTTGAAAAGATGGTGAGATGGTCCAGTACATCGCCATCTTCCTCACCGTCTAACAAGGACTGTGAGAAGAGATTTATCATCAAATTCTTTTTTTTGGTATGGCTTACAATTTTCGCCTAAAATAACGTACAACTACTGGAATATTATCTAAATGCATTTTAAAGTACTTAAAATGTAATTTAAAGCATCAAAGTTCTTAACTTTGGTAAAACAATCGGCGCGGTTGTTGGCAGAGGTGATGTAACCAACATTAGAAATTTTGTGGTTCGAGTAAGCTTCAAAAACTGCAAACATGTTGATCATTAGTCCCTTTTCAGATGTAGATGAGCTTTTTGTTATTACGTCGAATAATCTTTTTGAGTCAGTGAGCATTGTGACTGGAATTATTTTTCAAGTATTGATTCTAAGCCATGTTTGATAACGTAAGCTATATCGAATTCATCTGCAAATGCGTGTAGTTCTTCTTTTTTAACGAATCTGGTAACGTGCTGGCTTTTGTGACTTGAGAAATGAAGAATATTGCAGCTATCGAACTTGTCCACGAGAAGAATAATGAATCCGATCTAAGTTGAGTTGTTTGCATTTTCGGACAATGAGGAATTGGAATATACCTTGAGTCAAAGTGAAATGACATCAAGTTTGACATATTTCAAACTTAAATTTTGACTTTGTTGAGTATCCTTTACGACTTTGTTGATGTTCTTCACATCTTTGTTTGAGAAAGATAGTTCCGTAACTTGAGCAGCCATGTTGACAGCACAGCAAATTTCTGGTCGCATGTGAGTCAACCAAGCAAGTTCTTGTCTCAACGAACGGAAATCAGAGAAGGTGCAATCATCTGGGAGAATTCGCAATCGCTTGGCATAATGTTCCTGGCTTAATGAAAACCCGTTATCGGTTGTCCGTACTCTTACGACTGCAAATAGAGCGGAATCCATTTCCAAGTCTTTTGATTCAAATTTCTGAATGGTGAGGGTTGCCTGTTGCAGGAATTGATCGGTTTCGCATTGAAGGAGGTCATCTACGTAAACACCGGTTAAGCCAATGAGCTTTGCCTGTTCGTGTTTCATAAACAGTGACAGATCTCCTTTCGTCGGGGTCATTCCAAGGTCTTCTTTCAGATGAGTTGTTATTGTTCTGTACCAATAGTCTCCAGAGTCTGAGAGTCCATAAAGAGGGCGGAGAAGTTCCAACAACATGTGTGCTGGAAGTTCCAGTTCTTTTGGAGGCTTCAGGTATACTTTACGCATGAGCTTCTGTGCGGATTGCAAGTATGCTTGACGAACATCTGTGTTCCATACTCTATATCCAAGAATAGCGGCGACGGTAACGAGAATTCGGGTTGAATATTGTCTTAGATTAGGCGAATTGTGCACTAGAAAAGCTTTTTCTGGATCTTTGTGCCCTTGGGCGACAAATCTGGCTTTAAATATCTCTTCATCAGTCTCAGGATTCTTGATGGCGAGCACAAAGCGCCCAGTGAGGATATTGGCGTCTTCTGACACTTCGTCTTGTCTAATGACTTTCCACGTTCCGCGCGATATTAATCCTGGCAGCTCTTTTCGTTTAGCTTCACTGAATGCTGGTTGGTTCTGACGGTGATCGGAAGGAGCTAACACGTCAGTGATTTGAACATCATAGAGTTCAAAATCATTGGAAAGTATTGGTTGGAAACAAGTATGAAGGTTGTCCATTAGTTCGTCACTGTGGAAGGGTTTGACCTGCGCAATAGAATGTTCTACTGTTTCGCCATTGCGATTGATAAAGTCTTGTTTGTTATCAATTCTTACAAGTTTGTAGGGTCCAGTCCATTTTATTGGCTTCAGATCTTCGCGATAAACTAGAACTTCTTGTCCAACTGTCAAGTTTGTCGATGCGGCAGATGGAATGCGAGCGACGATTGCACAACGCAAACGAAGCTCCGAAGTGATGGTTTCCATCTCAGTGCGCGCAATTTGAAGAGCTCTCATTTGCTCCTCATGGTTTGGAAGTTCTGTACTAGAGGGCGGGAGGCGGGGAAGAACTCCAAATACGAGTAGCGAAGGTACAAGTCCTTTGGGGTTCATTGTATCGTTCATAGCCTTGACAGCAAGTCTGAGGGCTAAGGCGATGGGGACATCGGGCTCGCTGTATCGAATCTTTTGGTAGATATGACGTAAGGGTTCATGGTACCGTTCACCGGTTCCAAGGGAAATATGACTTTCAACACCTGAAAATTGTAAGGTGATTCCGGCCATGCTTGTCAGTTCTTACCATCGAGTGGATGTGAATTGTCTGCCCTCATCCAGTCTCATCTTGTCTGGATAGCCGGTGTATAATGTTGCCCAACAACCGAGAAATGCATACCACATTGCTTCAGTAGTCTTAATCTTGAGAAAAACTGCAGAGCTGAAGTGCGTTTGTGTGTCGACAAAGTGTAGAACAAGCATTTTGTCAAAGAACATAAGATCCAAAGCAATTTCACTGTTGAATATTATTTTGCCTGGAATGGAGACTTGGAAGGACTGTGGCCGGGGTGTAAAACGTTGGCATGTGGCACATGATTTTGAGATACGCTCAATGAATTTCCTGGTCTCAACCGTGGCGTTTTCTGGCTTTGCTCGGGAGATGAAGTTGAAAAGCTTGTTTGCACTTGGATGGCAGAAATTCACATCATTTTTCGGAGTTCACTCTTTGTGTAAAGAATCTCAGAGAAGTCCCATTCTAAGTACATATGACAGAATTTCCGCGTGATTGGTATCTACCACGTGAACTTCTTCTTGATTAACATGTTGTCCACGTTGTCAGGTACAAGAGCGTGTAAGTCCAAGATATCGAGTCCAATAAGAAGAGGTCCAGAGGCGTCGACGACGTCAACCTCGAGTGGAAGAAAAGTGTTGCCAGGAATTGGAATGTGTATTGGCATGGTTCCACGGCTGAAGTATACGCCATCTCCAAATTTAAAAGCTTTGTTGAATTGGTTCAGCTTAAATGGAATGCCTACAAGTCTATAGTACGCTTGGGCTTCTTTTTTTCCTACTACAGATTGTTGTACGCCAGAATCCAGACATACACCTTGAAAATCGCGTTGTTTTCTGGCAAATGAGCTGGTTTTCACGTTTTGAATATCAACAAGGGTCCAACAAGGTGTTCGTGAACTGTACTGTGCTTGATTTTGTGTACAAGAACTAATGATTTGAGGTGAGTCATTGGAGGACTTGTCTGGTTTTTTCTTGTTCTGCTGCTTTGGAGGAGCACTACGGCAGAAATCGTTAGTACTCCCAGTTAAAAATCCTCAAGGCAGTTCGAGAGAGAAGGGTTGCTACTCTGCATTCCAAAACTAGATGCAAAGAATGGTTCGGAAGGATGAGACTTTTCGTCAATTGCACTATTGTCTGCCGTTTCATTGCAAGCAAAAAATTTGTCCGCGCTTTCAAATTCATAGGAATCACTGGACTCCTGTAGTTATTGGCAGAATTCGTACAGGACGCGTTTCAAAGCCTTGTTCTGGTCCTTACAGCCATTGAGTTGCAAATATTGCACGCGGCTGGCAGCATTGTTGGTGAGGTCCTTGCGTTGCCTGCAATCGGCAATTACGGGTCCGAGTTTTCCACGATTCCAACAGTGAACGTTTCGTTTGTTTCTGGATTGACGAAAGGTTGCCTTGTTTGTGGAATGCGGGTGACGTACGTATCGGGACTGGCAAGCATGGAACGCTTCACTCGTTTCAGAGTTCTGAATATCGTCGGTAGAAAGTGAATCCAACTGAACCCTCTTTTGATCTCGCATGCGACCGATTTTCTCTTCTTGGTACAGTTGAGTTGCGGCTTCCAACTAACCTTAAAGTTCATGATAACTAATCAGTCCCGCATTGGTTCTGGTGCAGGCAGCTCGCGCCAAGGAATTACGAATTACAGCATTCTGTAAATATTCGATTCTGTGGCTCTCAGATCGGCAGTGCATAGGGCCTTGTGGGGACACCTTCGAAATTTCTTCTTGAAGTGTCTCCAAATCCTGGCTTAATGAAATGCTCTTTGAAACAAATTTTTGGATTCGTAAGTTACGTAAGTAGGCAGCAATGCGGTTCTGACGGGAAAGAGAATTATACTGCTTTTCCATTACTACTGAAGCTTCCCTGAAACTTTGCACTCTGCCATCAACGTTTTGTACGTAAAGACGCTTCGCGTTCCCACGCAAAAGGTGGTGTAGGTATTGGAGTTGTTGATGGTTGGATAGATTGTAATCTAGAGCGGCATGCTTATATTCGCTCAAAAATTCCGCCCAACATTCACCAAAGGCTCCTGAGAATTTGGAAGATTCCTCTTTGACACAAGACGCGATATAGTAAGCAGTCCTTTCTCGATAGTCTCCAAAGTTCGTTTGTGGCTCACTGTTAACGTTTTGAGGACGCCATGGCTGGCGTTGGCGATTTTGCTCATTCACGCGTTTCGGAGGTGAGAGCTCACGTTGTTACTCAACCTCAGTGTCTTCTTTTCGTTTACATATCTTCGTGGTTGTTGTCGGGTAGGCGCAGCAGGTGCAGCGTTTGCTCGAATAAATCTATAGCAGTGAAAGAATCCTCTAAATGGGACTCCTCGAAAATGGTTTTGGTAATTCTTTTTAAGAAGTGACCGCTTTCATGTTCTACGATATTAATTCCATGATCTTCTAAGAACTTTGCAAACTTACACATAAGCAACCCATTACTTAACATTGTAAAAGTAAGTAGCTTATCTGAAGGGTATTCTGTTACTAGAAGTTCGATTATTTGAGCAGGCTCTGTTTGGGTATTGTTTTTCTGAATATTCTTAATAAATTCGATAAATTGTCGTTATTGCTGATTTGCATACCTAACATTGCTAGTAAAATTTCCGTTAAGTGGTGGCATGATGAACTATACCAATTACTACAGTGTTTTGTATGCTAATGAAATATAGTACCGTGTGTAACTAAGTTTTACTCGTACGCAATTAGCCTATTAATATTGGGAAGTAATCGTAGAGTAATACACAAAAACAAAAGTATTTATTTTTTTAACTTTTGATTGTAAAGCACTTTGTGGTGTGCTTTGCCGTTTTTGTGATGGTTCAAATGATGATGCGACTCTAATGAGCGCTTACAGATAGCACAGTAAGGCGGAGTAGGTTTGCACTGCACGTGGTTGCGGTGTGTTTTAGACTGACAGTGGTCAAAAAAGGTTTTTGCACTGTTGCATTGAATTTTGCACAACGTGCAGAATCGTTTGGCACGTGCCACACGCGTGGTCTTCTTCCTCGGTTGTAATTGGTCAGCCAAACACTTGGATTTTTTCCTGCGGAGCTTCTGTATGCCACTGGTGCTCGGCTGCACTGGCATTTGTGCCTGTTGACAACGGCAGGGCACTGGTACTTCTTCGGCTTCAAGTTCAATGACACTTGGCCGGTTGCGGCTGTATGCAGTTGAGTGGTAGACCGTTTCTGGTTCACTGTCTACCTCTGAAGTGGTTCAGTACCAAGATGCAGGGTTTCAGTTGCGTGGTTGGCGGCGCTGGGAGTAGAGCAATGTGCTGACGATGCAGGGAGAGTGGATGCTCTACGGTTACCGTAGGATAGGTTGAATTATGCATAAAAACAGTGCCTGGCTTTCTACGAGCCACTGTATTTATACGCTGATTAGACATTAAAAGAATATGGTTTAGAAAAAATGTGTGGTTAATAATTATGTCTTATACGTATTGGTTAACAACGCGTAATGAGTACCAACAGAATTTTTCAATTCTTTAAATGTCGAATGACTTACTTGTAAACGGAAAAATTCGACGATTATCCACGGATAATTCCGCAATGTCGTGAAATAATACGTTAGGAAAAGGGGGAGACCTGCAGTGATCGCTAGAGACGGCCCAAAAAGGAAGGTTCCTTTGCTTAGGGAAGTAAAGTTGATGATGATAAACGGGTTGGGGAACAGACGAGAGGCAAAGGCCGAGCTCTTGCCCCTCCTTTTATACTCAGAGAGAAAGACACTAGTCGTCTTTCTTAGTAATTAGAGTCCTAACATGCTAGCACACAAAAAGCGGAATTGTAAGCAGCCATCGCACCATCCTCGGGGATGGTGAGAAGGCAGGACGCTTTGTCACCATCTCCGAGGATGGTGAGATGGTCCACTACATCACCCTCTTCCTCACCGTCTGAAAAGGACGGTGAGAGGAGATTTATCCTCCCAGTTACACTTTGTAGATATAGCTTTCTCAATCCAACGATAGAGAAACTTCCGATTTTCAATGCGTGATCAACCTTTCTCAACACTCTTGGCCCCGTTTCAAGCAATTACGGTACTCACCAAAATGGCTCTTCACTTGCGCCAAAACCATCCGCTACCTCGTTTGCTTCCAGTGCTGTCCACCACCAACAGTCTGCGACGCAACCATTTGAGAGCGAAACTCACAATTTTGCCGCTGTGCACGAGGCGAAACCTGCATACGATGCACATCAACACTTGCCGTCCCTAGCACATCACGAGGACTCAAATCATGAGCTGAACTCACGTTTTCCCCGTACGGACCAGCTGAGTTACGTAATCTACCACATCGTTACATGAAAGATGACTTCGAATGTTACTTTCATACGGATCCAGACCGTCCAAACTTGTCCTCAGGGAAACTGAATGGTACTTTGAATGAATTCGTTCGTTTGACTGCCCTCTTACCTAGCCATTCAAATGGAAGACGGCGGTTGAATGGTTAGTCTCTTTAACCATTCGAATGCTTCAAAACAATTTAATGGTCAATCATTCAAACTCCTGTCAAATTGACTGCCATTCAAATTACATTGGCCCGTAACCAGTTACAATTAAAATGGTGATTTAATGGAAATTGAATGGCGTGACAGCTTCCACCACAGCAAGACCCACCGGAGGCAGACTGAGCTGCTTTGGACTCAAAACCTTTCCAGCCTCCTTTCACGCTGCAGCCTTATCCTGTTGGGTCCTGCATGTTCTCTGCCTCCGTACCGTTCATGCTGGACGTCACGAGCTTCATGCGCTTTCCACCGCGGGTGCTGCGGTTGCGCAAAAAGCCCTCACTTTCTGTTGAGCTTGTGGACCCGCAAACGTTTTTTATAACGCATGAAATCGTCTTCGTTTTTTCGCGTGACAACTAATGTCAACGTGGCACATAACACGCGCAAAGGTACCCGTACATAGCGCTGATCGTGGGTTTTGTCACTAACTCTGCTGCAGCGTGCCGTCGCACTGAAACGGGCCTTTGAGAGGCTTCAAGCTGAAAAAGTTCGAGACTTTTCTAATGCAAAAATCTCCAATCACTACTGCGATTTCGTTCAAGCACTGGAGAACGTATTGTTAAAAAAGGGTAACAGATGATGTAATCAGCTGCACTGACCCGTCAAGGTACTTATGCATCTCACCGACAAAGATGTGCTGCACGACTCCTGTTACATGCAATTCGTGAAGCGGCTACTGTCGAATGGTTTGCACTTTGATGCTACTGTCCATCATTTGATAAGTAAGTTCAACGGAATTGAGGAGCACATTCCATCTCAATGTCAGAGAGAGTGACATTAATTTCAATGTACGCAACTATACGCAAACTTAGTTTTGAGAACGGAATATCGCACTGGATACTGAGTCCGTTAGAAGCGCTGGCCATGTTTTGGCTGTTCTATCATTCTCAGTGGTATTCTTTTGTACTGCAAAGTTTTCTGTCAAAGTGTGACAATTGGACATTGGCCCACCTATGTTCAGGATGTAATTGTACATTTGACTTAGCGTGAACGATGGGAACGATGCTTTGGAGTTGTTCGCCATCCGAGACCCCACAGTGAGAATTCGATTGGTGCGTTTTTTCAGAAAGGGTAATCTGAAGACCGGTTTTGTCGAGTGGGAAACGCGAAATATACACGTTTGTAACTCACTTTCTCCACGCTGCCACTGCCTTCTAGGCCTGAATTCCGCTCTCACTTTCACTTCAAAACCTGCACACTATCTGGAACTTTCTTTTATTTTGAGATATTAAGACGCACAGTTCATTGTCTTGTAACACTACTAAGATATCAAAGGCGCACTGTTCATTGTTTTGTAACACTACTACATTACAGGCACGTAACATGGCACATGTTATAGAAGTTTCAATATCTGATCACAGTCGTGGCATAATGTAGAGCAAAATACCAACCTACAAGGAGTCAAATTCGGGGAACAAAGCGAGGTCCTCAACGGTGTTATGGTTCATTGCGTCGTTTGATAGGTTTTCTGTTAGCTCTTCCGTAGCAGTCATGCGAGCAGGAATCTTCTCTTGCCAATTCTTTGCGGTTATTTCAGGTATGGACATCTGAATTATCTCAGAGTTGCAATTGAGAAACAGTGAGATATCAACAAATGCGCTATCTATCTTATTTCTTTTCGAAGATAAAAGAGATCCAGCAACTCCGAAGTCGCGCTCAGTTTGTGCAGAAGAAGCAGGACTACCAAGCACAGCTTTTACAACTTGACTAAGGTATGGATAGCGACACTCTCTTGACCTCCACCACATAAGCAAACGCTTAGAGTTTAGTTCTGTAGCTCTAAGTCTTTCCACTGCGATGTACCTTTGAGTCTTCTCCATTACCTAATCCTCTAAGGAAACTACTGGTTGTTGAAGAGCTGAATTGTTCTGCTCAAATTCTGAGAAGTTCCACAAACGGTCTGAGGCAGCGTTGATTTCTGGCTATGCAATGGGTTTGTGAGAATTTGCATCTGTTATATCCTGTGTTTGGTGTCAAGGCTCAGTAACGTGGCGTGCATGACATATTGCCAAGTCAAAAACAGCTTCGCGAACTGCATCACGACGATGCTGTGCTTCTGTATCTGACAGAATGTGATTTAAACAAAGAAGCGTTCAGTAAGAAGGATGGAAAACCCTTGCATCTCTAGGATGAGCGAGCGTTGGGTGCCATTCTAGCCGTCAAAGAAACACTTACTGAGAGCCTCTCGCAGCAATCGCTTTGTGGTTTTCACCAAATTAGAAATCGAACCTGGGGAAGCAGTAACGGTTGGTCGAGCATTGCCATTATAGTTAGCTGAAGATGGGTCATATACGAAGAGCGGTGTTTCCTCGTTAAGAAGAGTTGTTCTGATAGGGCCCAATGCCAATAACGCATGGATAGTCGAGGGTTAAGACGTACCCTGAGACTTCACAATAATCTCCGATACTGTGAGCATCAGATAAAAAAGTTGCAGTAAAAAGGTTTGCTCGCCAGCCAAGGGGAAAACCTTCACTTCATTTCGCTCGTAATGAGTGACCAAGGCTTCCCAAAGCTTTCGAAATCTCTCAATCATACGAAGGGTTGATAGCCAACGGTGTGAAACACACTGCAACAGGCGGAGAGCGCGGCCACCAGAAGCAGATTGCAGGTCCTCAAACTCCGACCTCATACTGGAACTTTTATTCAGGTGCTCTTTTACCCGTTTCACATCCTTGAGTCAACTCCTTACTGCCGGGTTTTTTGATGATTGTGATCCTGCTGCAGTTCCAAAAGCCTCCACTAACGTGCAGTTGAGCAAATGAGGCAACCACAAGTCCCAGGAGCCCGGCATTAACACAGAGCAAAGCCGTTTGACATCTGAGCCAAAGTCAGAAGTGCTGCTCATAATTAGCTGTGGTTCGATTTGGCACTCAACCAGAATCTTGTGAAACCATATTTAGAGAACCTGTGAAAGTCTTATATTTCCAATCAAGGATTGGTCTGGGCAAAAAGGCCTAACCGCCAACAGAATCGATCTAAGAACCAAATCATCCGCAACATAATACGTTCTTACACCAAAACACTTATGATTGGATGTACGTCGGTGTTCTCTGAATCCTAGATGGAGGTGCTAGATCCCAAGTTTGTTAGGCAAAAGCTCAAAAATATTACAAAAATGATACGTTCTGCTAGTTTACGGCACTTGCCAAGTAAAAAAAAAATTTCGGAATTCACACTTCCATATCTTCGCGAGCCTTCCGCCACCTGCACTGCGCATCGCTAGTTTCAAGTTTGGAGCAAGTTCATTCTCCACTAAAAGCTAGATACAGATCTCGAAATGGCACTGGCCGCGCAGCAGCCAGGGCCATTTCGAGCACGCAACCCAAACTAACATATTTACTTCCATCTTTTGAAATTCAAACTTCCCATTGCCCTAGTTTGACGTCCAACGCATCCTGAGGAACTCATCTGGGCAGCTGTCTCCGTTCTCATACACCCGAAGCACCGCGCACCAGATTCTAATACCACCGATTCAATTATCCTTCTCCCCTTCCAAAATTATCTCCGTAGTCCTAACAGCCTCAACCACACTCCTAAACATCACCATCATTCCTCACCCTCTCCCCTCATTCCATGCCTTCTCTTCAACCGACTCTTACCCTCCAGTCCCCCTTCATCCTTCTCCTCCAACCTACTTCTTACAACACCTTGACCTTCAGGAGTAACTGGAGACCCTATGCCGACAGCACCTCCCATCCCACCTTCCCCTCCACCTCCATACATCTTCATCTGCATATCCTGGCCTAGATGCACAGCCCTATCCACCAGTAAAAGCCGCTTCTCCAACACCAATACCCGTCCTCGCAACTCTTCATTCTCCTTCCACAGCCTCCACAGCTCCTCTCCCACACACGGCACAACCCCATCGGCGTGCTGCTTTGCCCACACCCCAGCCTCCCTCGCCCTCCTACGCATCTCAGCCACAGAACGCATCGGCACTCCTTCCTCCGACGTACTCAGAACCATCCCTCCTATCTCCACGACAACCTCCTCAATAAACGCATCTAAACGCTCCTTTAGCCCTCCCACCGCGCTCCTCAACATTTCCTTCACATTGCGGTAAAACTGATCCATTCATCTCCCCCCACCTCCTCGTACCCCTCCTCCTCGACCACTCTCGCCCGCACCTCCCTCCCCACCATACCCTCCCATCATCTTCCCAACCCCAAGCTCCCCAAGCCCAACAACTGCCTTTCCCTCGCCCCTTTCACCATCACCGTCCTCTTCCTCATCCTTCTTCTCCCCCGGAGGCGTCTCGGGGACCTCTTTCTTCTCCGCTTTATCCAACAAAGCCAGGAGCTCCTCATCATTCACGGATCCGCTCTACATGGCTACTACACTCCCCACCACAACGGTGCTCCCGTTCCCAACACTCTACCACCAAGCGAGTACACTACAACTACTTATCCATCCCCATTTTTTCAATCCCCCGTTTTCGCGCCATTCCCCACCGCCATACCATGTGTCCCACCAATAATCAGAAAAGGCCTACCTAGAACGACATTGTACAACTCAGTCCTCCTAAGTATTTAGAGGTAGAACTACAATGCTATCTAAAGGAATGGTCGAAAACAAGACCCAAAAGGCCTCGGTTGCTCTCTTAGACTCGCCACATACCTCTCAAAATTGTACTCTAAGTCCATATCCACAGCCATACATAAAAGCAACAACACTGAAAAGATAGTATTCTCTACTAAAGGCCCCAGTCCCCTTGCATTCTGTAACAGATGTTCCCTCACAAATGTAGATATCAAATACGTAAATACCACAGGGAACATCCTTCCAATAAAGAGCCTAATAGTAGCCACACCATCTTTTATCCCCACCACCTTCTTCAAACCCCCGGATTAAGTCCCGCACACACCCAAAACAAGCTCACGAATACCTCTCTGCACATATGGAAGCTCTATCTCATTGTTAATGCTGTCCCCAGTCACAAAGTACATCGTCAGCCGCTCCGCAACATATGACAGAGCCCCAAGCATGAACCCGTTACTGAACAATGCAACAGCGCCAGTCTTAAGTTCCGTTCTAAGCGACATTTGCGTTCCCAAGAATTCATACGTAACAAAAATACAAGCATTCAAGGCACCAGACCTCCCATTGTGAATCCAAGTAGTATGTTTTGAATCACAGAAAACCCTCCCAGCCATTCCCTCCCCCTCAAATGTACAAAGGCCAATGAACCAAAGTACATCCTATGCAATGAGAACACAATATTGAAGAGAAGCAAATGCAAAACCGTCTCCAATATCACCACAAATAACATCATCGGAGACATCCGATCATTACCCACCACATAATGCATCAAAACTGGTTTCAAAACCCCATAAAGAACAACAATGGCTAATGACAACATAAACATATATGTATACCACGCATTAAAGCTGAACATATGTCCAGGGCTTTTAGAAAGGTTTGACGCACTCTCCAGATACTCTTTTAAATCCGTACTGCCATACAGCACGTGCAAAAGGTTTGCATTCGTTAAGATATGATTATGTGTCGGTATAGCGTCGAGAACTTCGTATATCTTCGTCACATCCTCCAAAACTCCCGCAGTCAGCAACCTCGACCTCCCTCGCACAACAGCCTTCTCCGTATCCGTGTTATACCGAGTTTCAAGTACTTCATCAAACCTCATCACCGTCTCATTTGGAAAGATGTCCACATGTATACGGGTCCTCCGGTCACTGACCGGAAATTGCAAATAGTAGCCATGGTGCGTGTGGGTGTTCTGAAATGACATGAATCTTCAAGAGTCGTGAATGAATGTTCAAGAGTCGTTAATGAATGCGTCACCTCCTCACTTGAACCAACTTTCTCACCGCTTAAATGTACAGCATATCATCTTCTCATTTGCTCACCCTTTCTCCTTCCTAACACACAAAACAATATTTTGAACCTCTACGCGATAATGCATTTACCGTCTTCACTCTTCTTCATACATCATGCACGCCACACTACAATAATGTATGAAAAGAACCAGTACTTTAGATATCAACAGAGTGGTCAATTGCGGTATTTGGCTATAACAACAAGATCCTACACACCCGTACAATCACCTTCAATTCTCATACATAATCCCATACTCAATTTTTCAACCATTCGTCTTTCATATGAGTTGCTCACTGTACCTTTCTTCATTCTCCCCTCCAATATACCCATCCACCAAGTTTCTTCTCATACTTGTCGACCTCTCTCTATGGAATATAGCAGAGCTAAAGCTTTGTATACATCATCCCTTCATTATTACGCATCATCCGAACGAAGCCACATACAAAGTAGTCCCCATCGAAGTAAACCTCTCCCATTCACTATAAAGATTCACTATAAAGATCCAACAGCCATAATCAGATTTAAAAAACTTATACCATTAGTTTACTTATCATTATCAATCAATTTCATCGTCCCCACCTATCAGACCCTCTGCTTCCTTAGGAACCATTTCACCCTCATCGTCATCCTCCTGTTCATAATCTCCATCAGTTTTCATTTCCGCTGGTTTCAGTATATACTCATCGTCATCCTCATCCCACGGATTCTCCCTTTCGGCTTCTTGCATAACTACATTTCTATAGTGAGCTTCATCTCCCCGCTCCTTCTCCCCTCCTCCAGCCTCAGATATATCGCCCCGGTCCTGTTCATAATTAAAAAAGGGAGGGCGGAAACCGCCCTGCCTATGCACCGCATCCGGAAGATTATATCCCTCTTGTACAAAGTACATATGGTATTGCATGCAATAGACTTTCGCTATTGCATCATTGTACCCAGCCCCAGCATGAAATACATCCCCTCTTCCAATTAACACAGAAAACGGGAAAACCCTAAACTTCCGCACCATCATAGAAGCCGAAAGCTCTTTCAAGTTATCCCTTGTCATTGTCAGAGTATGAGACCGTTCAAAAACCCAAATCATGAACGCATCCGGTCCCAATGCCATTGCAAAGTACCCCGGGTTCGCATTCCTCAACCTATCATTCTCCGTCGAACCCCTGAAATCCGTGTGGAGCACCTGCCTCGGACAATCCTCTCCAGTACAAAGGATACGGCCACCCGTGTGAGGCGCATACATCGCTCCACCTTCAGATAATCCCAGAGCCGCTGCAATCTGACCGAGTTGTGCATCTAACATGGCTCTCTTCCAAACAAGAACCGCACCGTTTTCCAGCTCCTCAATTCTATCCACAATCCCTCGTTTCGTTGTTATGAAACGCCCTACCGCCTTGATACCATTCTTAACTTCCTTTATACCTCCTGCATTGATGATCATATTCCAAAAAACACGATTCGCTTCGTTTGTGAGATCCGGTTTTGAAACTAAGTCGCGTTCGAAGAACTCCATTAGTTCTCCTATTACATCTTCGTCCATTTTCAGACCCCTTTTCGAAGCCTCACTCGCCATGCCTTCATCTGTCCCGAGATTCTCCAGCACACAAAACCCTCAATCCGACAGCTCCACTCTCTTCTTCGCAAAGTAAACACGAGCCAAGTGCTCTCTCTCAAAACCGGCCATCCATAATGCTTCCTCTTCACTTGATGCAGTTCCTGATGATGGCATCTTCACCCCCAGCACCGCACGTTTCGTAGTACCCATCTCTTTGTGCATGTTACGCGACACAGTCCAGTACAAAGCATGATGAACCATTCAGAAGTCATCAGGTGATAGGCACTCCGCTCGATGGTGCTTCCTCAGATTTATCCTCTGCATCCATGGATGGGGATGCTTCACTGCATTCTCGCTTCCAGGCCACTCACTCGGCAACGAGTATACCAGGTCCAAACAAGACATGTCCGCTCCTATAGCCAAGTCTCCTGGCGGACTTAAGCCAGCTGGAAACCTGTCAGGATTTTTATCCTCAAAGCTGCCTGCGGTTTGGTGCTCCTCTGCCTCGTGTTCTTCATCATCCACAAAGTATTCCTGAGCTTCATCCTCGCTTGACTGGAGGACAATGATCTCCTGTGCTGTCAACCACCTCTTCAAATCTCTCTTTTCCATACTTCGCAGCACCTCGACCATCTCCTGCGAGATACCAGAGCCAGGTCGCTTCAAAACAGGTGCAGTCCTCTTACGATTCGATTGTCTCTGCCTCTTCACTGGTGGTTCAAAATTAACAGACTATTCATCTTCATCTTCGTCCAGGACCTCCAATTTACGTTTTTTAGAGATTCGCTTAGTTCGTCGACGTTCCTGGTCAGCGTTCTGAGGCTCCTGGGCACCTTCCTCATTCAGTCCCTGCAACTCGATCACCTCCACATTGGCTGCAGAGTGAGCAGCAGCAGTATTATACTGTCCTTGCATGCCCCACAGAGCGCTGGAAAGCATCCTACGAACCTCTCACACCTTATTACTTACTCTGGACTCCAGTGAACTGCGTTTCCCTTTCGTATACAACATTCCCAGACGAGATATGATATACTTTGACACGGTCTGTTCAGAATATCCGATCGTAACCGTGGTATTCATCACTTTCTGCACATTCTTTTTCTCCTTCATAGAACGCCCCAGCTCACTGCAAAGGTTATAGGTTCTAGAAGCACAGTCGAAGAAGTACTTTCGGAAATCCTCAAACGGTCCCATCCTCACAGTGGCCACTAACCTCACTCAAACATGCGCCTGTAGACATTGGATAGTAAAACGAAACTTATCCCCTGACATTCCAAGCAGAATATCACTAGACACATGAGTGATCCCAATTTGAGGCGTCTCCTGCAACACCCCATCGAAGAACTCTAACAGACCGGGATTCCGCGCAAACTTCAGAGCAAGAGCAAAATGATGATTGAAATGACGTATCCTTCCTTCTTTCCCCTTCGTCTCACTGCTCCACAACACCCCCGTGATTTGGCTTGGTTTAAGCTTCGAAAGATCAAACCCGTCCTGCTCTACGCCATTACGAATAAACGAAACAGCAGTATGAATCTTATCTGCAAAGGACATCACCAGAACATTGGAGCTCAAATCATTCAACGTCTTTCCCAGCCACAATACCTCATTCAAGGTCATTATCCGCCCGTCGTTCCGTTCCCAAAGCGTGACGTTCAAACCAGCAGTAATTTGTGCCCATCTCGCGCCTTCCTCCTCCAGGTCCAGTGGAACACTCACCCGATGGAAGCCGTCCACCAAAACGACAGAAACAATCAAACGCCCACTTGCATCAATAGCATCACGCACTGGCACATCTCCCAAAAGGGCCACCGCAATCGACCTAAGAGAAGAGAGCCGTCCGAATTTCCTCAATTTGTTCGAAGTATCTCGAAGATGTTTGTCATTCTTCGAACGAACCATGTTTTTCGGAAATCGAATGTTGTGGATATCGATTTCGCAATTGTGCTGGTCATAATCATCTCGATTGATTTCTAGGACCCTCAAACTTTTATCCACCTCTTCTGAAGGAACAGCATCACCGTCATCATATAAAAACCTCTCCTCCAGATCTAGATCGTTTCTGGAGAGTAGATGCACCTCTATGACGTCATCATCGGAGTTTGCACCTCCTTCAGGGCCTCCTCGTTTTCCAAAGCCGCCCGCGACAGTACCTGATGTTCTTCCACCGCTCTGACAGCTTTCACCGGAGCCTCTGTACCGCTTTCAAGGCTCTTCACTGGCGCCTTGGTCACCGAAATGCTTGACGGTGTAACAGCAACAGCGGGAAGGCGCTTGACTTGTCTTGCAGTGGTTCTGGAAGCTGTACTTCTCTGGACAGTCTTCAAATTTGCTCTTGACTGCGGTGGGACCAACTCATTCCCCTCTCTGCCTTCATTCTTGACGCTCATCATCGCAGTGTCCCAGGCATACAAACCCGCTGAAACCATCTCTTTCCAAGTTTTGGGAGGTTCCTCGGGACCACCAAAGACATACGAATACTTTTCATCTTTGTGTGACGATAAATTCGTCTTAAAGATAACGACCAAGTCCTCTCCCGCTCTCTGCGTAGAGGACAGGGGATAGTTGTGTAGTGAACGACAGAATCACGCCCCTGGTGTCCCAGCAACGCCCAAACCGCGCAATATCGCCTCTCCTACCTTCAACTTCGCATCAATACTCCCAAACCGTACGAACAGATTGACCTCTGCATCTCCCTTAAGCACCTGACCCGTATTGCTCCCAATTGACGGCTCAGCGTGGTTGCTAGCTCGGGAGGCGCCCCGGTTCTTCGCTTTGCCTTGCGTGGTCGGCATATCTATAACACGTCTCTTTGGCGAAACAGGTTTCCTCTGAGTCCGTTTCCGTGATTGCGGGTTCCTCTTATTCCCAGTCGAAACCATGGCTGAGTACTTTAAACTTCACGCGCTTACGTTTTCTTCTGGCACCCTTGACGTCGAATGCTCTCGTGATCACGCCTGCTCGGTTCCAAAGAGATGGGCGTAAGCACTTTAGACCGTTTTGATTCAAGACGTTTCATGCCATCCATTGTCATTACCAAATCACCCCTGCTATTCCCCGCCACATTACTTGCATTGAAAAAAGAATTTGTTAATTTTTTGGTCGAGGTCCATGGTCCGGGTTGTCGTGGTGCTCCATCTCGATCGCGATGGGGCGCCACGACTTGGTTTTTAATCAACCTTTCGGGGTCCTGGCGCTCCATCGTGATCGCGATGGAGCACCACGACACCCCGGACCACGGACCTCGACCCAAAACTTGAAGAAAAACACAATTCGTGGCAACCAAGTCAAAAAGGCTTTGCGCATTCTTCGAAACCGCTTTCGGTGCGTTAGTTTGGGCAATCGCAATCGTCTACCAAACCCGAAGAACAACTTTTTCTTGTTGAACAAAGCACTGGAGCGGTCGTCTGCAGTAGTGTTACCACTTTCATTCAAAGCTATCACAACCGCTCCCTTTTTGCCATCCGCCCTTTCTCAGCGCTTGGAACCTCCTGTGACTGGTGCGACGTCCGCTTACGAGACGGCAATTTCAGGAGCGCATATATAAAAGAATTTATCATGGTGTCTACCGCCGCCTCCACCAAAACCGCGAAAGAAACGGGTTCATTCAAGATGCACGGAACCGGTGAAGAGCTTATTGATGCTTATCTTGCAGTTGTTGATGACTACGCAGCGACGAGGCAAAATGTGGATGAGCCGAGACGTTTGAAACACACCGACTTTGTGGAGTTCGCGGTACAAAGTCGCAACGTTCATGAATCTGCCAAGAAAATGTTTCTCACTCTCATCGGGCCGGATTACATCTCGTATTTGGACTCCGAGCTCCGTAGCCTGGCTCTCAGAGGCCCTTCACGTCAACTCTATCGTATGGCAAGAGTGGTGGACGTGAAGGACCGTGAGGAAGACAGGCGTGTAAGGGACTTCTGGAATGTTTATTTTAAAAGGGAAGGGCTCAAAGGAATTCCCCGTAACCTGTTGCTATCTGTGTTTTGCAAGTCCTGTGTTCTGGGCGCCACCAAGAAATGTTCCGCTTTCCACACGAATCCTTGCACCGACTTTGAAATGGTCATTGGGTTGTGTATTGTGCAACAGATTGCCGTGGATAGGTAAGCAAGTTGTAGGAATAGGAAAAGATGGCAGCTAAGAAGTTCTTGAAAGTGAGTTTGCTGGACAAGACCCAGAGTCAGATAGCCGGGTATGGTGTGCAGCTGGTGACCAGGGCTTGGGATTGTTTCGCCCAATTCCTCGGGTTTCCCAACGTTGCGGTTATGATCTTGCCATATATTCGACTCGACTATATCAATGTAGTCTTCACCGATATCGCAAAACACAAAGATTGTTCCAAACAGTTTGTGGTGGAGAAGAACGTCACCACCGTGGAACCAAACGTTACCAAATGGGGATGGAATCTACCGGACCCAGTGGATACAGCGCTTCGTCTTTGTGACAGAGAATACCTTGGTGACCTTTTTAATGTGTTGGTACAGGAGGGACTGTTCGACATCTCTGCTCCCAGCAAATGGGATGCCCTCAAAAGGTTCATCATCACGAGAACGAGACTTTTCCCTCTGCGTTTTGAGAACTTTAGTGAATCTCTTGTCACTACGGGTCAAGAGGCCATAAAGCCTCTGACGCTCATTGAATTGCATGGGAGCAATGTCAAACTACATCAAGCTGTGAAACCAGAATCCGCAAAAGACTTTGGCATCATTATGGAGCCAGTAGAGACTGGTACAGCTGGTGGTGGGAACGAACGTGCTGAGGGTGTGGAAGGTGTGGAAGGTGGTGATCAAAGTGGGATGGAAGAAGTGAAAGAGATAGATGTGGTAGAGGATGCGGAACGTGGTACTGCGGAACGTGGTACTGCACCTAAGGCAACTGAAGGACTGCCGACAACAGTTTTGTCGCAGATCTTATCGTATGATGTCGAAGGCCCAGGAATTCGTGGACCACCGTACCCTGCGACTTTGGATGATGTGATAGCTTACAAGTATTGTGAGAAGGAGATGTCCCACAACTTCCGTTTCCACAACTGCAAGTTCGAGCATCTCATCGAAGTTGACGACAACAAGTCTGGCGAAAGCGAAGTATCTATTGAAGGAAGGGTACAGTTCCTGCTTTCCGATCCGCCATATGGGACTCGTTCTTAGCGTCATTTGGATAACAGCGAGCACGATATTCTGAACGAGAAGGGTATGAGCAAATCAGCGAGGAGGTCGTCAAAGCTTCTACGTCCTGGTGGACGTATAATACAGTTCTGCTCGTGGGATCAGATACCGTTGTAGCGAGATGGGCTACGGAAAGTTACCTACATGGATGACTCTGATACGAAGCGTTACATCTTTGTCGTCGACGAGAAACCCCTCCATTTCGTACGGTCTTTAGGTAATACGACGGGTAACGTTGGAAGAAGAAGTTACCGGTTGCACCAGCCGACTGAATACGCTGCACATGCTGTTCGTTCTGGATTTCCTTATGCACAACAGCACCGGATGGTCAACTATGAGAACTTCAATTATGTTGCTTCGCGATACCCAGCGTATCATGCAATCATGGATCAAGTGCCGCCGATGTCAAATAGTGAGATGCTCATGTGGTCTGTGTAAAACCAGGATGGGAAGTATACGATTAAGAGAGTCCGACCGAAACAGAAGTGTAGGGCACTGTTGAAAGAGCTGATTTGCCGGTTCAGTCAACCAGAAGACCTTGTGGTCGACATGTTTGCCGGGACGTTCTCGACCGCGATGGTGCGCACGGAACTGCCGAAGCATCGGAGGTTTGTTGGGTGTGAACTGGACAAAGCTTGATTTGAACACGCCAAGCATGCCGCTATTGTTCGCTTCGCTTCCATAATACGGGAATGTCACACGGCTATTGAGAAGAGACAGGAGCTTCGAAAGATGGCCCATTGTGTTTCCTCTGCATTCCCAATAAGAGGAAGCAGGCACACCGTGTTATGGAGGGTGGCGACGGATTTCCACCGTACCCAATTCTTCCCCCACACCTTGTTGACTTTCTCCCCACTTTATGGCAAATTAAAATTCTAGCGAAGTTGGGAAGGAAGAAAGCTCTGGATGGATGGCCGAGGGAGCTGCAGGGAAGAATGAATCTGGAGAACATGAAATCTCTATTGGCAATGGAGGCGGTACAATATGGGTTGCGAGTGGGCAAGTCTACTATTCGTCATGAAGACACTGGTGTTGGAGTGTTTTCAACTCGTCGAATTGCGGCAGGCGAGGTAGTGTGCTATATCTACGGGACGTTGGTTTATCATGACCTTTCGAATCGGAAAGAAATGCACAAGACCTATGGGGACGGAGTCATGGGTGTGACGAAGGATCGCTTCCGGAAGTATGCAGTGGAGATAGAAGTCTACGGTCAACAGTTCCATTCACTTCTGCTTCGAAAACAGCTGACGAATTGGCACGGAAAACAAGCGAACCCCTTTTTATGGGTGGTTCCTGCCCGTTTTTGTATTACAGGGTATATCAACGATCCAAAGTACGTGGAAGGGGATAAAGAGTTTCATGCGATGGTGGATGGCCTCGTGAAGAGAAGGGAGGCTAATGTGCGAATGAAACGGACACCGAGCGTGGGAAGAACAGCAGGGGGAATAACGGACTACAAACTTATTAAGATGGAGACGACACCCGATATATAGCAAAGAGAGGAACTCTTCGCCAGATAAAGTGATGTTTATGACTGGCAAACAAATTTGAATGTGGAGGATGGAACGATATTTATTGATTAGTTTGTTGTTATAAACCTTTCTCCACAGCTTGGCTAAAGGACGTCGTTTATTATGTCCACGGAGGTCTAGTCTTCACTTAGGACAAGATTAATTTTCAGTAGGGATAGAAGATACAAAGCGATATAGATGTGATACAGAAACGTCCATTTTCGGTACCACCGGGGATTGCATTCTCAAGATTTCACAAAAAGCAAAGATTTTTGTGCGCATCGGGTGGCGAGATTTTCTCTTACAACACACGGCGTGCGCCAGCCCAGAGCGTCACCAGCCACTTGGGCTAGAGTTTTGACTCGAAAAATGGCGCCGAAGGGAAAGAAGCGAGGCCCGGGAAGGGGTGGTGCGGCGAGTGCGCCTAAGACGCGGCGAAAGGATATTGAGGAGCGAACCGCAAGTGGAACTAAAGCGAAGCATGTGTTCCCAGGAGTGGATTATCGGGGAGGAAGTCAGGGGAGGGTGCTTTAAAAAGAGGGGGAAGAGATGGGGCAAAGAAGGTTCGATCCGGGGATTCGACGAGTGAGCGCACAAGGAGTGAGAATTTGAAGGGTGATGCCCATGCGCGTATAGCAGGGTGGACAGGTTCGGTTCGGGGACAGCGATCTATGCCTGGGTCTGGTGGTAGACTGGAGGGTAGGAAAGGGTCGGTTGCTAGGAGAACGGAAGAGATAACAGATCAGGGAGGGTTGAAAGGAAATGCGCGGATCGAAGACCGAAATAAAGATGAAGATATGCCGGGAAGGAAACACATGGAAGAAACAGGTGCGCTGAAGAGAGGTGGGGCCCCAAGTGGAAATCGAGATGGAGGAGAGGTAAATGTCTCTTTGGTAGAGAGTGATGGGGACGAGGAAGATCACATTTTGAAGGGGAGATGGACGAGAGATACGATAAAGGAAGGAGTGGTACGCCGCTCTCATTTAAAGAAAACGCGAGAAGTGGAAGAAGTGGTCAGAGCGACAGATGGAATACAGGAAGCATCGAAAATTGGAGACCGTACAAGCACCCCCGTGCAGGCGCGAAAGGTGCAAATGGTTCAAGAATTGGAAAGTGATAGAGGAAGGAGAACGCCGCGGACTCTGGAAGGCATGCGAGAGAGAAAACGAAGTGTTCACCGGTCGCCAAGTGAAGAGCGAAGGCTGCCTGTCAATGCTTTGGGAGATGTAGGGAATGAAGACATCGGTGTGATGTCTCGATCTTCGTTAGTTGAGAGGGTCAATATATTGAAGGCAGAACTCGGGCAGATCAAAGGGGACCATTGCAGCCTAAACATGTCGCTTAAGCTGACGCAAGAGGAACTGAAGAGGATGCGAGAAGAGATGAGCGAGAAGAATATGCTGATAGATAGCTTAAGGGAAGGGATGAAGGTGAAAAGAGGGGGGAGAAAGGGATCTGAAGGTGAAAATGAATTGAGAGGGCGTTGGAAGTCTGCAGTTGATTTGCAAGAGATTTTTATGGGTTTGCAAGCGTAGTATACGATAGGATGTTTTACTATGAGAAGGTGCAGGTATTGGAGCTTTGTTTTACTTCGGAGGGTGTGGAAAGGAACTGGACGAGTCGATGCAAAGTATTGGGGAAGGGAAGAGAGAGGAGTGTGTTTGTCGTCGGAGGAAAGGAGATTGTACCTCGATGTCCGTTTGAGATTGCGTCTGAGATGAGGTCGTACACGCCTTCGTCGCGAGGAGGAAGTAATGAACTATTGAAGTACTTGGTTGGCATTGAGATTGAGGGGGAGAGATGGGAGTCGATTAGTGAAGCGGGTAGGAAGGATCAATGCGTGCAGGAGGTTTTTGCGGACAGGTGTTTGAGGCAACGTATGAAGCAGAAGTTGAGTGATGTGATTGGGGTTCGGAAGCGTGCGGCACGGGACAATATGTTTTCGTTGCTTGGCTATGACTTGATAGCCAGACATGTGAGAGCGCGAGAAGTGACACAGCTAGACATTAAGTTGAAGAACCAGTTAGAGGAAGCAAAGAAGAAGTTCAAGGGGGATGGGGAGGCGAAGAGCGATAGGTTATGTTCTTGGAGGAAGAGAACAATCGAGGATCTTATGTACTCTGGATTTCAGGTTGCTGGTCGGCTGAGGGAGTTTAGTGAAGAGGACATATACTTCAAGAACGGGGCTGCGGTGGAAGTGTTGGAAGAGTTTATGGGATATGAGGTGGGGACGGAAAGGGAGGGAAAGATGGAGTACCTTGATGGGACAGTGATGCAATTGGCTCGTTTGGATGCGTGGATCGGATATGTTGTGACGGCAACGGACACAGATGTTGGGCGTGGAGGAAGACGGCAGTTGTTATTTTCTACGTTGTACGGGGAGTATCTTCCGCTCGCGGTGGAGAATATACTTGGGGTGGCGAGGGAGAGGGTGAGAGAGCTATATCATGAAGAAATGGAGAATGAAGGTTGCGATGACGGTGACCGGCGTTGTATGGCTAGGAATGGAAGTAAAGAAGCGACGGTAGCACTGTGGATACCTTCGAAGCGGAAGATATACTTGGCCGTGAAAGATGAATACTTTTTGGAACATATGACGAAACGGCTGGGAGGGGTGCTGGACTGTTATGTTGCTGCGTGTCGGGCAGAAGATGTATGGATGAAGAGGTTGGTGGAAGAGAGTCAAGATGTTGGGAGAGGTGAGGCGACGGATCATATCGAAGCGCAGTGGGAGGAAGGTCGGGGAGGTTATGAAGAAGAATTTGAAGAAGAATAGTGTTTTTGGTGGAACGGATGGTTTACTGATCTGTTGTAGAATTTGGTGCGCAGGGCTTTGAAGTGGTGTCACGATAGAAGCGGTTGATGTGGAAACGATAAAAGCGCCAGTGAAGACGAGGAGTGAATTAGGGGGGCGGGGTAGTTTTCTCGAATGACGTGGACTGCACCAAGAATAGAGGTGGAAGGAATGAGGCCAAACCAAGGAGATACGTTGTCGTGGGTGGAAGGTTTGGAGATGGGAACTGGATCGGTGGTGTGGTCCCGCTCGTCATCAGTTGACCGTCGAAGGCATACGCAGTTGAGGGTGATATCGACATTGTCGCGAGGTGTTACGAGTTCAAGGATTTGTACGAAAGCGAACTTCTTTGTAATGGGGGCGGAAGAGTTTGAAGACGGGGAAGGTAGCTTGAAACGAACTAGCGCGATGAGTTTGGAGACCCATACAGTGGGTGTGGATGGAGAGGAGGAGTTGGTTCCTGCGACAAGGATATGGGAGAAATTTGGTGATCTGGAAGGTCCGAATGATGGAACGGAGACGATGCGCTGGAGAAGAGGGACGAAGGGTTCTTGGAGGACGAGTTCGTTTCGTTCTTGGTTGTAACTGTCTAGTGTTGGGATGTAACGTCCGACGACGTATGCGGAGTTGACAAAGGTGAGACGAGTTCGACGGAGGTTGTTCGATGAGGGATTTAGCTTGAGATATTCGATGGAAAGGGAGACGAAGGAATGAAGTGTGGTGTGACCTAATTGTGAGATGATGGAGAGCGTGTCTGAGGAATAGAGTTCTTGAAGAAATTTTGGACTTGCGTTGGGGGTGGATGCAAGGTACTTGGCGGCTGTGAAGATGTCGTAGAAGGAAAGATGTTTTCCGTCACGTACGAAGGAGGGTTTGCAGGGTTGCGGTTGAGTTTGAGATCGAGCATGGGAGGATAGGAAAGGGTCTGCGGAAAGTGAATTCCAGTCTTTGAAGAGATTGGAGCGGTCTACGGCACGGATGGTTTCTGTATGGGGGGTGGCTCTTCGCTTGGAAGTTCGGGTGTAGTGATATTTGAAGAGGACGTGAGCGTGCTGGAAGATGTCTGCGTTGTTGAAGTGGAGATCACCGTATTTGCGCATGTCTTCGAAGATGTGATCGAGGAGATGGAACTTGAGGGTGCTGAGGTGGAAGGACTATTAGGGTCCGAGAATGGTTGTGGCCGTGACTTTGAAGGATCTGGTGTGTTTTTCGAGAGATTGGAGGAAGGTGTCGGTCCATTCCGAGGAGGAGTTGTATGGCATAGCTGAGAGAAAGAGGTCTGTGTACTTGGTGAAGACGGAAGTGATGGGGGAGGAGCCGGTTTCTTTGCAGCATCTATCCAAGAAGGCGCCAATGAAGGGAACGACGATGTCGAGAGTGCGGTGATCCTTTGCTTCCAGCATTCCTCGTAAGCCTTCTGTGGTAAAGAAGCCGTTGAGGGCCTGGGAGTTGTCGGGGGTGGAGAAGTCGATGTGGAGGCCGGGTGCGGGGGAGTCCTTATCGATGGCGGCGAGGATGGAGTTGGCATATTTGAGGATGGAGGTGCAGATGGAATGGAACGAACATTTGGTGTTGTTGGGGCCGACAGTGGTGAAGAGTGATTCGGAGCGGAGTCGTTCGATGGCGGTGGCTTTGATGAGCTTGGAGACGCCGAGGTGGAAGTTGTGAAGGGATTCGAAGGCGAAGAAGTCGTAAGAGGAGAGAAGTGGTGTGATGTTGAAAACGGCGTAATATTCGAAGAGAGAGGGATACTTTGCGAGGGAGAGGGACTGGAGCGCTCTGGTTGCTTGTTCCTTTTTGGTGCGAGCGACTTTTGGCCTGTGGGCGAACTAGGCGTCGTCGCACTCCCGAAGGAGAGCGGCGTGTTCTCTGCGTTTGTTTCCAGTCTGCGATTGTGTGCGGAAGTGAAAGGGGTTTGTGTTGAGGGAGAGTTGTTCGCGGGGGACGGTACATCTTGTGCAGGGCTGCTGTGGTCGTGTTCCGTGTGAGATGGCGAGGATTTCCTTTGACTCTGGGATGTCTGCGCAGTAGCTGGAGAGGATGTGGTAGCAGTGGCGGAGTACATCGTGGGCGTCACGGAAGGAGAAACCGAGAAGGGCTAAAGAGAGTAGTGGGTTGAGAATTGCGGAAATGTCGCGCTAAATGAGGGCCATTCTTGTTTCGCGTGGGATTTTGGAGACGAATGTGGGATGATGTATCCTTCGCCGAGGGAGAAAGAGGGGGAGAAGGAGGTTGGGAGGTATCCGAGTAGGGTGAGGTTTTCAGAGATACACTTTCGGCGGAATGCGTCGGAGAAGTTGAAAACGGTGATTTGAAGGGGATAGGAGGTGATGGATGAGCTTCTGAGTGAGGTTGCGGACTTATCGGAGTATAACTGGACGAAAGCGACGAATGATTCCATACCGGTTGTTTCGGGGGTGTGCCAGACGATGTCATTGATGTGGTAATGCATGATGGCCTTTTTAAAGGCAGGAAATACTTTGTTTCCAAAGGCTGCGGCCATAGGATGGGCGAAGGCGGGGGTGGAAAAAGAGGAAGGTGAAGATTGGGACATGGGTTGGAAGAGGGTGTTGTTGAAGTGTGCGAGAGCGAGTTGATGCTTCAGGACGACTATGGCACGTTTTTGGAAGAGAGTTGCCGAGAAGGAGTTGTGCTCGTCGGAGGTTGTGAGAGGGAGGAAACCAGTGGAGTTGATACGTTCCTTGACGAGGTGTCCCTGGAGTACGAGGCACTGCTTTGCGAAGGAGATGGATTTCTGGAAGGATGACTTGGAGAAGTCTGGGTGGTTCAGAAGGGAGATGAGTTCGTTGGCTTTGCATGTGCTGAAGGAGGAAGCGATGGAGGAGATGTAGAGGACTAGTTGCTCGAGATGGGGGTTGTTGAGGACAGGGGAGGGGGAACGGGAGGAGGTAGGGGGAGGCGGGTTTGAGGAGGAGACTGAACAAAGGGCGTGACTTGCCATGTGGTGTGCGTCTTGTGTTTGGAGGGAGAGGGTGGCCTGTTGGATGTGTTGGGTTCGTCTTCGGCGAGGGGGACGTTGTCGTAGGGGCGGTTTGAGGGAGTGGGAGGAGGAATGGTGGAGAGGTTTTGAACGGATTTTCGTCGCTTGGTCCTTGGAGGGAATTGGACGGGAGCGTTGGCGGAGGAGGAAGGACGTTTGTCGGGGGTGAGTCGATGAGGGCACCTGCGCTGGTGACTATGGAGAGAGAACGCGGTGCAGCCATAGAAGGTGCAATGAGGATGGCAACAGGGTATCATGGTGGGGGAAGGAGAACGGAGAACGGGATGCTTGGAAACAGAGAAGGGAGGGTGGTGGCGGAGTGGGATATCGGGGAGCCTAATATTATGGCGCACGTAGATGAGGTGGTGCACGTGATGCAGAGCGTCTTTTAGTAGGACATGGGGTAGAGCATGCAATGCATGGAGCAGGTCGGGCAACGAGTGATAGAAAGCCAAAACTATTTGGTTATGTAAATGCTATGTATCTATTCTATCTACTCTATCTATTCTATCTATTCTATTTTGCTATTTGAAGGGGCATTCGCTCAGGACCAGTAAGATTTGGATTCCACGTGCACCTGAGAGGGTAGGTATTAGTGGAGTCTGGCGCTAGTTTTATCTCCCAAAGAAAGTGGGAAATGTCTAGTATACTGCTAGTCTTTTGTCCTAAGCAAACTAGCTCTGTGCTATGTATGGAATTATTTTGAGAAATTTGATTCATTCAGAATTGGGTTTGAAGAGTCGTTATTCGTTCATTTTAATTCTTTGCCTTTTGAACATCAAACTAGCATGAAGAGAACACCGACGATGATATCTTTACGGATTTGTTCGCAAGAAAAGCAGCTTTTCTTTTGTTATTTTGCTTTTGAAGGTTGTGCTTGATTGAATCATTTTCTTAGTACGGTTAGAAACAATTCCATGTCTTGATTTAAGATGATCAGTTATGTTGCTATAACTTTTACACGTCTTGATTTTGCAATTACACAATCCCATCAAACAGAACCATATGGTGTTCTTATCATTATCTCCGTTTTGAACCAAAACTACAGTATCCTAAATAATTGAGGGTTTAGCACGTTGTGGTGGAAATGGAAGAATAAGAAAGGTTGGAGGTGGATTGAATAGTGACAATCTTGCACAATTTTGATGGCTACTTGTGTTCGTGCTTCGCACATCATGGGTGGCATTTGTGCTGTTAAGAGTTGTTGGAGTTTGAGAGTTTGAGTTACTCAATGAGACCGACATTGTTGCAAAGTATGGTTAAGTTGTGGTAACCATAAGAAACTGGTATTGTTTGGAGGTGGCATGCGTAGTTGTAGATACGCATCTTGTACGGTAATGTTGAGTTTGAAATTCTAAACGTTTGCATTTGCTTTCCATTCAAAGCGTTCAAAACGTACTGCATTTGAATGGTTGATGATGTTTGAATGCTTGATTTACAAACGTTTTGAATGGGGTGAAGATTTTGAATGCTGTTTTAATTCTATAATTTGAATGCCTTAAATGCTTTAATTGGAGTACAGGGGGGGACTCGCAAGAGTGCCGCTTTTGTTACTGCCACCCTCCCAACAATGCCAGTTCAGACGCTCTAACACGAAACTTGCCACGTGTTACACGGATCCACGTGTAACACTGATTGTCTCCGTCCGTCCCAAAACATGTGAGTGAAGAGCGTCGTTTTCGTCACAAGAATAACGACACCGATCACTGTTCGTCATGGATCCTGTTCCTACGCTGAAGAACAAACACGCAAGCGCTTGACCATCGCGATGGTCAGGGTCTCCTTACAGAAAGGTTCCGTGCTCTGCTACTTCAGAATTTCTACATGGTTATGGGAAGTACTTCATTTCTCTCTTCAACTAGGGCCATCACCTCAGGAATACCGCCATATCTTCCACTGGGGTTATTACATTCCACAGAATCTCCTACAGGTTTGCTTCCTTTCTTCGTACATCATAGGTTGAGGCACTGAACGCAGTCCTCCAAGGGGGTCGTATCCTCCCCATCGGTAGATATATGGGACAGAGCGTCTGCTGCCTGGTGTTTCACGCCTGGGCCGTAGAAGATATCAAACTCGTACTCCAGCAGGCGCAACCTCCAACTTTCTAGGCGTCCGGAGGCGTCTGTCAAAGACAATATCCACTTCAGTGGATCGTGATTTGTCTTCAAGGTGAAGCGAGTACCCTCCAAGTAGAGGCACAGTAGTAGTAGTGCCCACACGATAGCAAGACATTCCCGTTCGGAGGTGAAGGAGTTCTGCTCCGCCCGGGCGAGGCTACGACTCCAGTAATCTATTGGCTGCAGTCCACCTTCCGGTTGTTCCTGTAGAAGAGCGCATTCCACCTGGTACTTACAGGTGTCCGTATCCAAAACAATGCGTTCGTGCTGTTTTGGTAGAACCAATATCAGAAGTTCAATCAGCTTCCTCTTCAGGATGTCGAAAGCTTCATACTCCTCATCCCTCAAGGTGAAAATCCGTGTCGGGTTTATCTTTCTCCAAAAGGCAGTTCAATGGGGACGCCATTCGGGAGAAAGTAGGGACAAACCTATGGAACACTTTGCGCAAACCTGGGATGGAACGTAGTTCTGTCTGGTCCGTGGGCGGTTTGGCTTCCTTCATGGCACCTTGAGTCTTGCTTGATACCTGTAGGCGTCCGGGGAGCACTACGTGTCCCAGGTAATCCACAGAAAACTTGAAAAAAGAAGCACCTTTCCAGCTTTAGGGCTAGGCCACCATCCATCAGGAGTTGGATGACGTGTCTCACATGCGTGACATGGTCCTCCACGGTGCGGGAGTAGACAATGACGTCGTCAATGTACACCAGGGCGTACTGCCACTTCACCTTTGACTGGATTATGTCAACTGCACGCTGGAATGTTGCAGGGGTGGTTTTCAGTCCCAAAGACATCCTTAGGAATCTGAATATGCCACAGTGGGTGGTGAACGTTGTGTTGTTCTTATCGGCGTCGTCCATCTCGATTTGCCAGTATCCAGTACTGGCGCCCAGAGTAGAGAATACCGACGCATCACCTAAGGAGTCGATACATTCATCCATAGGGGGTGTCGGGTAGGAATCCCGCACAGAAACCTCATTCAGGAGCCTGTATTGATACAAAACCTCAGAGATCCATCTTCCTTCTTGGCGAACACCACCGGGGAGGCCCATTCGGAGGTTGAAGGCCTAATCACGCCCTTCTCCAACAGACGTTGGATCTACTCACTCTCAAAATATCGTGCATGCGGTCCGGCTCTCCTTGGGATTTGATGTACCGGTTTCGCCTCAGGTCTTACCTGAATCTGGCGCTTGGTCACGTTGACTTGGCCCAAACGGCCAGACTACATATCCTCAAGAGAACTAATCGAGTAATCCGTCAGACGTTTAGATTGTGACCGTAGCCCTGGCCCCGCAAGATCCCGTGATATTATTGGTTACGATGAAGGACAAAACCAGACTGGCCATAGAGCTCTGCAAAAGCCAAAAGACCACGATTACGGTGTTATCGAACCCATGGATTGGGAAAGCATAGTTCGGGAAAACGATGTGGCCCAGCAACCAGCACAGGATCATCAGAGTGCTGAAGACGATGCTGGAAAAACGTTTAGTTTGTCCTATATGTAGCAATTAGAGACCGCATGTAGTGTGGGTGTTGAAATGCAAAGGATTGAAGCCGAGCAAAAAGTTCTTTTGCGTCAAAACAATTGGGATGTCGCTGAAAGATTCATGGATGAATGCAGCCAATTCTCGGAGCCACAGAAGCTACGTCTTCCGACATGGGAGCTCATGACATGTAATTTTGTTGGCGGTCGTCCTTCTGGACGCATGGAAGACCTGAAGCAGGCCCAGTCGAAACGGTTGATGGAAGTACTGTTGATAATCGAATTTGCAGGACTTTCCGGGATTCAAGCATGGCGACTTTTGCGAACAAGTTTGACAGCTTCCAAATTTAGCTATGATGTGATCTGTCGGTATAATAGGAAAAGAGCAGGAGTGCGAAGACGCTTTGGAGCTATGTGCCTCCATGATCATGCGCCCGTCTTTACACGACCCCTTCATGATGCACAGTGCCCAAGCCTTGGTTGTGACAGTCGCATCACTGTTCATCGCAAGTATTGGTACCGATTGATCTCAGAGCAGCTTTCAGCGTTTTGCAGAGAGCACAATTCTTTTGAGTGCATTATGAACGGATGCGTACAAACCTATAACTCTACAGCTAATAACGAGACTGATATGCTGTATGTCGACTATTACAGTGGTAAGTATTTCCGAGATAAGCACGGAGACCAAATGCTATCTTGGAACAGAGATGAAGAGCTTTACATTTTGTTATCCTTCTCCACGGATGGTGTCGAAGTGTACAGAGGGCGAACGATGACACGATCTCTGTGGCCTCTGATGTTCACGGTTTTGAATTAACTGCCTGAATATCGTTCTCAAGCTTCAAACGCTCTTCTTTCGGGATTTGTTTTTGGATGACATGATACAAAAAAACTTTGACTGTTTCCTTGCGTCACTTGTCGAAGACCTACAGCAACTCGAAAAGAGGGTACCTATGCTTGGTCATGATGGAACGAGTAGCACTGTATATGCATCGCTTCTCTTCATCACCGCCGATTGGCCCGCTACCAGCACAATTCTTGGCATCAAGGGTCATAACGCTGAGCTCTCGTGCCTAAAATGTCACAAGATATCCCGAAGAGTATCTGGTGGGGGAAACCACCTTTGGCTACTTCCAGAACGAGTTTCTATGGCAGCAGAGCCACACCTATCACCAGATTACATCCAATCAGAGTGCCCTGTACCAAGAACAGAAAGAGGTATGAAGCTTGTATGGAACCGGTTGAATGTTGCCGTAAGTAAAGCAGCTCGGGATAGAACTGCAAAGGAGACTGGAGTGCAAAGGCGCCCACTTCTGACAAACCTTACCGTTGAGTTTGTGAGAGGTACCCCGTATGATCCAATGCACTTATGGCTCCTTGGATGGGTTAAGCATCTCATCTCTCTTTGTACCGGTACACATCCAAAATGCTTCGAAAGGAC
This sequence comes from Gracilariopsis chorda, assembly GCA_003194525.1. Lineage (NCBI taxonomy): Eukaryota > Rhodophyta > Florideophyceae > Gracilariales > Gracilariaceae > Gracilariopsis > Gracilariopsis chorda. The sequence continues at coordinate 170,451 of NBIV01000050.1, read as the reverse complement.
GTACTCGTTTGTACTTGATGAGCAGCTCATACGGTACGTTAAAGATGCTGTTGCAGGGGCTTACAAGGGAATCCCAGCAGTATGGGGAAGACCGCCAGAGTCATTCAGGTACATTGCTGGATACAAGGCGGAAGACTACAAAAACGTCACTCTCTGCTACGGATGTGTAGTGTTTCGGAGAAGGACAACTGACAGACGTTTAGTATGGCTTTGGAATGTGACACCAAGGATTATATTCATTCTTTTTGACCCCACACCCTCCAAGAATGATGCAAGGAGGCTTCCAGATTTGGTGGCGAACGCCCATTCTCTTTTCATCTATTTGTATTACAAATCAGGATCAAATGCATTTGTGCTAGCTTCTACAACCCATGCAATTCTCCATCTTCCGGAAATGTTGCGGGATTGCGGACCTCTACGAAACGTGTCTCAGTTTGTTGGAGAGCGAGTTGCTGGAACGCTGAGTGAAATGACGAGATCTACTCAGCGCCCTGAGGCAAACATTTTTCACAAGACGCATAATTTGTTTGCACTGCGAATGATAGGTGGTGGAATGAGACAAGGGGTACAGAGCATGTCACGAAACCCAGTTTCTGGCGCCCTAAACGGTTCTATGCACAGCTCAGAGTCTGACTGTTCACAAAGTATGTGAAGTTTCAGGGATGTGGTTCACTTCTGAAATGCGTTGAATGTGGCCACATCCCTCACGCGTGCTTCTACATCCTGGATACACGTACCTGGAAGGAGCTATGTTGTAGGTGGTGTCGAACGCTTTAAGGATGTCACAGAATAACTCCAAGGCTACCTTCCCGTCACTGCACACGACATCCAGATTGCTGAACTCCGAATATTTCCGTGCGCCACCATAGCTAACGGAGACCAAAGTTTGAGGCTTGAGAGTTGTGCTGAGTTTCAACGTCGAGCCAGGCAGGAGCGGCACCGTGTACGTCAACGTTGCTGGATAGCTGCTCGCTTTATGAAAGACGAATCCGCTGTCTCTTTGGAGGCAGGAACACAACTGTTTGAAGTATACTACGGGCGTATTGATGAGATTTGGAAGACAAGGGCAACGTATCGCAGACCATGGGAGTAGTTGAAGATTGTGGTAGAACTTCATCTCGTTCGAGTTAATTGGATGTACGGACTCCGGGTTGATGAACGTACTGGACAAGCATTTACTGATCTCAGTAGAAGGGAGCGAAGGGGGTCAATGTGAGACATTCGAAGGACAACTGAGGACATTTCCTGCCTAAACCCCCTCATTGGTTTCATGGACTACAACGGCGGACGGATATTTCTTGAATCAGTTCAGCTCGAATCTCAAAGTGACGAAGGAAGATATGAGGTTCTAAACGGAGTCATTGGGCAAGTTCGTGGAGGTACGTGACAATCCGGCTGGAGATAAGGTGAAGTATTGCGTGGCAGATTGCCCAATCTTTGGGGTTCTACCAGACTGGTAAATTCTTAATCGTAGTGATTAGCAACAGAATAGGGATGCTAACTCTAATGTGTACGTAAATCAATTTCCGATTCCAGGTACAGCTCTATAGGATGAAAAAGGGTTGTCAAATAAAAGCACCTTAGTGGTTGTCACTGGGCAAACTCTCGTGCCTAATTGGACAATATCAAATCATTATACATGTCTGCCAGATATCATCCGTATATCAGCGAGTACAGTTTTGTCAAGAAACGATGCAGATCCAATGCACATATTGTCGTTCATCATATGCACATCACATGGTGTACTGATGGGCATTCTTTGCGCATCTAGACCGTGTATACTATAATTATCCCAAGCATAGCTATGGTACATCCAATGAACATCATCAAAACATCTATAACCTCTTCAATTCCCGTCATACGTAATATATGTAACCGCACATCCTACGGATATCCGTCACGCATCCGCCTACCTCGCTGGGTCCTCGGGTTTATCGGAACACTTTTCACCACGCGGAGTTTGTTCGACTGCGTCTCTTTTGAATTTCTACCCACTTGACGCGCACTTGCGTCGGGTCCCGGAGATGCGGACACGATACCTACAGGGGCGGCATTTTGAAATGTCACCTTCCGCAGGCGTGGGTAGATGGTACGCACATACCGATCCACAAAAGGAGTCCGCAGTATACAGCGTGCGGCAAAGATTGTCACCACCAGGAAACACAATATCACCTTTAAGGATCAGACAGTGAGACATATAGGCAGAGCCCCGAGGATGTTTAATGGTCGCCGCAAGGCATCGCGCACCGTTCGTAGTTTGTCCGTCCTTAAGGAGTTCAGGGCCGACCTGGGGATCATGTCGACATGTACCAGGTTTGGACCGGCGTCTGTGTCAAAGATGGCATGTGCGGTGGTTGATGCGAGAGGAGATTATCATAAGGAAAAAAATACTTTATATATTTCGCGTCGGAGCAGATATACTGATTCATCGAAGGTGGTGAATGGGTCCGCTGATAATGGAGGGTCCAGTGCTTTCGTTGCAGTTTGGCGTAGGGCGTCCACCAATTCCATAACAACTTGGCACACGGGTTCCTCATCTTTCCTAGAGGTGAGTTGCGTTGGCCTGAGGCTCGACGGAAAGTAGCCACGCGCAGCCTCTACGCGCGGTTCTGAGGGTTTTTCTGAGTGGAGGGTGTCGGAGTTCCAGGCGCTACGTTCGGTTGCAGCGGTGCAACTGGGGTCAGAGCATTCGTTTGCAAGTTGAAAGGAGCTGCAGACGATGCGGCCGGTCCCTGCGTAGGTTGTGCTAGACTGGATGAACGGCTTTATCTAATAAAGTAAGGTATCTATAACGACCTTGACGTGAACGGAAATCACCACAACGGTATGAACACTATCATTGTCCGCAAAGGTGTCTTTCGCTTTCCGGAAATTCCTCTCCCTCTCCTAAAGAATGGCGGCCCTCACTGCTGGGGTGAGAGTGGTGCAGTGCACCGGTTCTTGAGACAGAAACATCCTACAAGGTGGTGGGTAACTTCGAAGATTTGCGAAGAAGACGTTCCTAAAGGATCCAGCTGAGGTCTATGAGGTCGGTGACGACGGTGTTTGTGAACGAGACGGTGCGTATTGGGGTGACGCAAAGCTGAGAGCAAGGGCGTTTTACTCCTGTTCGATCGTTAGATCGTCCGCGTTCCTGAGGTGCTGGTGTCCAACGTAAAGGCCGTAGCCGTGGGATGCCTTGAGGATGAGGGCTTGTCCGATAGTGAAGCGTGGTTTTGCCGTGCAGCGCGGTGGGTGTCCCCGTATGATTCCGCAAAGCGCCTTAACTCCTTATAGGTGGTCCGAGGATGCAGGGTAAAATGGTTGCCAACACTCATGCGTATCGAAGGGAGGAGTCCCTCTACGAACAGCTACTTTAACCGCCATTTGGAGTACACATTTCCCCACCTTAAGGCTTCGCTCCAGAGTTTCTGGGAAAACTCCGTTTCGGTCATTCCAGCGCTCTGCCAGTAGAAGGTGACGCCAGCGTCGGCATCCGCGATCACTTCGTCCATGGCGTACCGATTGTGGAGAGAATTGACTACCTCGTTGTACGTCATCAGGGCTGCCGTTCCAGGATCATCCACAATGGCACTTTTTCCTGTGAGGCAGGGTTGCACGAGGGTGTGCACCTGCCAAGTGAGGTAGAACTGAAAGCATCACATGGCGGCACCTTCATGCACGCTTTTGGTGTTACACGCAGAACGGAAGCGTGTACGTAACTTCATCACTGAGATGGGTTCTCTGCCTGGAAAAATGTACTTCTTCATTTGAATATCCATTCGGCGCTGAATCTTTGCAAGCAGTTTAGCGACCAACATGTCGTAAAGAGCGGAGCGATCATTCAACCTGTAGGTTTCATAATCCACCACCTTGGCGAATAGATCGTTTATCGGGACAATCTTCCTGACCCTTGGGCGTTTCTCCTTTGGAGGTGCGTCGTCCTCTGAGTCGGATCTGTTCTCGAAATCGGAGCCCGTACTACTCTCCGAGTCGGGGTGTATTCTATTTCTTCTTCTGTCCCTCTGTTTTCTGCTTCGTCTTTCCTCAGTTGTTTCTGGGGGTCTGACTTGGTCCCCGTTATGGCGTTTCACTAACGGAGTATCCTGTCCTCCTCTCCTAAGCTGAATTTTGTCGGGACCGGTATCCTGTCCTCTTCCGTGGGATGTCAGGTCACAAAGCTTCATAGCGGTAATCCTAAGGCTTCGCCGTTTCCTTGCGGCGTTATCCTGTCCTTCTCTGGCGCGAGGACTGGCATTATCCTGTTCTCTTCTGCCCGGCGTTACCAAAGGTGTTGATAGATGGAACCTCTCCTGTATAGAAGATGCACTTTGAAACGCGGCTACTGGTTGTAGCTGCGTGGTTTGGGAGCGAACATCCGCTCGGATAACATCAGAAATCAAAGCCAGGAAAGCATCCGAATCTAAGAGAGCGTCTGCTGGGCGGTGCGCATTTTCGATGGCAATCTTCTCCACTAGGGTGGCGGGATCCACGATGCGCCTCGACCCCTGCAGGAATCCGTTCGGCGAGCTCTTGCCAGAGCAAATCGGTGAGGCGTGGGGCCATAGACTCGATCAATATATCGGGTTCTATCGCACTCTGGGCCTGGATCACCTGAAGTGGCAGCGGCTATTAAGCCGTCTGGGGTTCTTCAACTTCCACAACGGCATTCTCCTGAGATGTGGCGGGGGTATCCGCTGGCCTCGGGTCATGTACTCTTCTTAGGCGTTGTCAGAACCGGTTGACACCGGAGCCATCATTTCGTAGGGGGACGTTCAGGATCATCCAGCATGGGAATGGGTCCTCGACGGGCGCTGCCCGTGCTGCGTCCACCTTGGGAGCCCTGTGGTTGACGAGCCAGAGAGGGGGTTTCTGGGGTAGGTTCTTGGGGATCCATATAGGAGTAGGTGGTAGTGATTTACTTCCACTTCCGAACCAGCTTAACGAAGGATTCCAATACGAGCGCGGTCCAGTCGGTGCGAGTGTAGCGCTTTCTGTTGCGCTCCGCTAGATACACCTTAATGATCGAATCTTCTAGGCCCGCAGACCAGTTCTAGTACAGCCACTGGTGAGCATAATGTGCGTAAAATAGGACTTTTGGGTTCGGCCTAACAGATGGGTTCCAATAGGTGGTGGTCTCCCTAAGATAGGAGCGGCGACCGGGGGAATCCTGAGAGGAGATCTGCAAGCACCAAGCGAAGAGTGGGTTCACCGGCAGACGATAATCCTACAGGCGCTGCTATGGGACGCGCTGAGTATCGCCAGGTTAGAAACCACACCTAGAGGATGACGTAATAGTGTACCTGAAGGTGAGTATCACGAGGTTGAACCAGACGAACTAGAACAAGGCTCGAGGGTGCGTGGTCTACGTCCCTGGAGTTAGAGCTCCAGCGGCACATTATATACAGTGCCGCGAGCGGACCTCGACGGAAGCCATCTACTGTACCCTATACAAATCTAATTTAGGGTATTCTACCTAATCCAGTTACAGTCCGCTGGAACGATTTCTCTGGAGTGGTGTGCTACGTGGCACCAGTTAGAATATACAGATACTACGTCAGGAATCTTCCGTAACAGCCCATGCTTAGGAGCATATATAGTACCCACTGTAATACACTCTCTCCGACTACACCGAGTCTGCCCCACGAAATCAGGCACAGCGCAGGGAAGTTAGTTGGGCAGCACTAGGACGCCACAAGCTGCTCTCTGTTCTTTCAAACACATATTGATTTCTAGAGAATGAAAGCTCGCAAAACTAGACCATTCGAACCCTCAGAAACAGAGCCATACAAGAACTACACATTCTAGCTGTGCTTTTTCTTCTCTCCGTTGGTGATTTCACGGCGCCTCTCTTCCACATTGTCACGTGTTTTGACGCATTCCCTCTCCCTGACGCAGTAGAACTCACCATTGTGTCATCGGAGAAAGTCAAGACGCTATCCATTCATAACAGGAAACTGCATAATTTTCCTGATCAAGCCTATAACCCCATATTCTCTTTTGTTACCTCCGCCAAATGGAAGACAACGATCACTTACACCTGGAGGCGAAAAGACCACATTAATTATTTAGAGAGAAACGATGCATACCTGGAATTGAAATGGCTTGCGTCAAGACACGCCCACGTACACCTAACTCTTATTCTTACCGACTCACTGGTTACTACTCAGATGTTTCGAGAATGGCGCTCTTCGAACTAATCTCTTGCTCTCTTCTGCCGCCGCTTTGCAGCAATTGCCCTTGCACACCAAAGAACCCCTTCATTCGCCCACTTCCTAACCAAAATCAACCCAGGAGACGGACTACTCCGACGCATCTAGCCTTTTGAACGCAACCAACTCGTGTGCGATCCCACCTCAAATGGTTCTTCAGAAAACTATGGCCTTTTCGTTAGAGGTACCCCACAATCGAAAAAATTCAACACGCAAGACAGGACAATCCCTGCAGACCAGAATCAGAGTGCGCCGGCCGAAAGCAAGACTCCACAGTCCTCATAATTGAGTTTAATAAACCTCCCAATCTACCCAAAGCACACCACAGTTAAACAACAATCCCATACAGACGCTTGCCACCATCCAACTACTGGAGATTATGCAGTGCCCATACGTTTTCTTACAAGCACATCCCCTAGTTCCTGCAACCCTAAAACCGCAGACTAGGTCTCGGTACGCCGAGGCCTTACTCTGCAGGCAAGCTGTTGAACCAATGAATACTATCATACCTCAAAACACGTTTAATTTTGCACCAAGCTCTGTTGTACTACAGTGAGTACAGAAGAGTTGTTGTAATAATGATGATGATGATGTTGATGAGAGTAGAGTTGAACAGAGAAGATGGTAAAGATGGTGCCGGACTAGATGGTTGAACCCAGCTAGTCTTTGCCTTTTAAACTAGACTAGACTAATAAATATTCACAGAGGCTATTCCTCTGTGAACCGGAAACGGACTCTTTGCCATAATCGGCACCTACGCAGTACTTCGTAATTTGCGTAGGTTACTGAAAGTTGCGCTGGTGCCGAATATGTTACCCACGCAAGCTTATCACTCGCTCTTTTTCTTTAAACAAATTATCTCTCTATTGTTAGAGCCCATTACTTCTTGTTCCAGTCTTAAAGTATGCATTGCTAAGTTTTGTGGTCTAACTTATTCTTCGTTGCAATTGACGTGTACACTTCGTTAGAAATATTCTTTGTAAAAATATCATCTGAATTGTTTTCGGATTTAACTAGAGCGAAATCGGATATTTCTTGGGCACCGTATACATCACGACCGGACGTGATATCTATTAACGATCTTTTTCGGTGGTAGCAGAATACTTCGTTATCACATCAAAGACACTTTTGGAATCGATAAACATTCTTAGTGGAATAGATTGCTCCTGTACTTTTCCCAGATGGTTTTTCAATGTATAGGAGTAGTCAACTGCGTCAGCAAACGCATACACCTCTGCTCCGAGTACTGATCTCACAACTGGACGACCCTTGTAACTCCGATAATGAATAATATTGCACTTGTTGTACATGTCCGCAAGTAGCACTAGATATCCCAGCTGAGAAGTCATATCGTCGTTGTTAGAGAGAGAAGCGTCTGAATTAACCCGTAGATGAGTTGATGTTTTATCTAGTTCACAGTAACAGAGTCTTGAGTTTTCTGATTTCAGTTGCTTAATGATCTTATTCATCCTGTTGACGATCTTACAATTGAAGCTTTCCTTCGTAACTTGTGCTGTTCTGTTAACGAAGTATGAAATGTATGGATTGGAGTAAACAATCAAAGCCAGGTTTGCGCGCTTCGACCGAAATTCCTCAAATGAATCTTGGTTATTTATAGGTTCAGCCTTCTGCAAATAGTCGTCCTGAGTTTTCTCATACTTTTCTGTTCCTGATACAATTTGCATGCCAGCAAATTTGAAGTGATCATGAATTCTATCCCGGAAGTCAATTGTTTCCAGGGTCTTGTTGGTCAATGTCATGAAATCTTTCGTTCCTGTAATAATCGAGTCATAGACGTACCCCCCAAGAAGTCCGGTGAATGTGCCCTCAGATCTTTTGAAGAAAGCTGAAATATCTCCTTCCAGGGGCCTCATCTTTAAATCGTTCTTGACGTGGGACATGATCGTTATGTTCCACTAGTCGCTAGCATCAGGTAATTCGTGAAACGGTTTTATCAGAAGAAGTACGTAATCACTGGAAATGTTCATATCCGCTGGCGGCTTGATGTAAATGGTATGTCCAAGATTCTGCTAGCTTTGTATGTACGCTTGGTTTACATCACGGCTCCATATGGTCCAATTATGCATTGCTGCAATTGGCATAATGAGTCTGATTGTACCATGCCTCACAATTGTCGCATTGTTGATTAAATAGTTTTGGTCTCTGTCAGAAAATCCTTGGGCTACTAATCTTGCTTTGTGAACCTCTTCTTTGGTTCCTGTGTTTTTGTATTGCAAGTGCGAATCGAGATCCTATGACATTTGCTTCTTCGGGAAGGTGGGCTTTCGAAACTACTTTCCACCTTCCTTTCTTCACAAGTCCTTCTATTTCCTTCTTCTTGGCATCTGAAAACTTCTCGGAGTGTATTCGAGGGTCTCTGGGGTCCAATAATTCGGTTGTGTATAGGTAACTAGATCCTTGTACATAAGACAGGCTAACTTCATGAACTTCGACGTTACCTGAGTTGAGCTGATTTTCTTTCAAATTGGAAAGCATGTAGTTGAACAAGTGCTCAAAGTTATTAGGTATGTTGTGTTTTTCAGTGGTTGGTGGATCACTGTGCTGATGAGAAATAAATGGTTTTGCTTGAGAAACGCTTTATTGCACTTCGCCCTCCCTCTTTTCTACGAAAATTAGTTAGCCTGACATCTTGATGACCTTAAAGGGACCGGTCCATCAGTGCTGTTCTTTCTCTCGATAGATCAAGAATTGCTGTCCGGGGGTACATTCGTAGCGAACTGCATCTGGTAGCCGTTACTCGAGGGCTCGCTTCAGTCGATTTTCATTGGCGATGATTTACATTTCAGACCGCGCTGTCAAAACAGCTTGCATGCCATCCTCTTGATTCGGAAGCTTCGTATGTATCCCAAGAAATCTGGACAATACTCCAAAGACGAGAAGAGTGGGAGCAAAGCCCTCTGAATGGATAGTGTCGTTCATGGCTTTCACTGCTGTAGCAAGTATTAGTTCAACGTCCTTAATGATGGCGTCAAACGGAATCTTATGAAAGATCTGACAAAGAGGGTCGTGATATCACTCTCCTGCTGCAATAGAGTTGTGACTTTCTACTTCGGATAGAGTGAAATCCATTCCAAATTCAGTCATTAGATATTTCCATTTCGAGGAAGGGATTACTGAACCTTGGTCACAACGAATTGAGCCTGGATAGCCTGTGTACACCGTAGCCCAGCATTCTAGGAATGCCTTCCAAACTACATCCACCGATTGGCCTTTGAGAAATCGAGCGGCGCTGAAATGTGTTTGTAAATCGACAACATGTAAAACTGGTCTCTTGTTTATGAAAAACAGATCAATGGCTAGATTATGATTGAAAACGACTCCTTGTGGGAAAGCAACTCGACATCCTTGGGGCTTTAGCCTAAATCATTAACACCTCTAACACGTCTTTGTTATTTACCGTAGTGAATCCTTTGTTTTCTTCTTTGCATGACCAGGTTTTGTACGCTGGAGTAAGTTGAACAGTTTGCCAGTTGTTGGGTGGTAGAAGTGGAGGTGCATTTTCTGCAGTTATGATTTCGTGCAGTAATTGGTATAAATATTATATTCCAGTCGAGATAAAGATGACCGAATTTGCGAGTTACTGACATGCGCCACCCGTTCTTACATACTAATTTGTTGTCAGTGTTGTCTACTTATAGATGTTCAGGATCCAAGAAATCCAAACCAAGCAGAAGTGGTATATCACAGTCTATGGTGTCGACACATAGCTTGAGAACTCGTCCATCTAGGGCAAAAATGCGTATTGGAATCTGAGCAATGCTTTCAAAATTTGAGTTTCCTAGTCGGTAGCGAATGCCAGACTTTTTTTGCGGTGTTACTTTGTATTGTCTGCAATACGCTTTAGCGTGAGCTTTACCAATAACAGATCTTTCAGCTCCGATGCCAAGACATCCACCATTAAAGATATTACAAGCGTCAACGTTGATGTCATTTTCGGATAATTGAAAACACTTGAAGCGTCGTCTGAACTGTTTCTAGACTTTATGCGCTGAGCCTTTTGGAACGTCTCTGAGTTTTTTAAAAAATCAAAAATCTACGCATATGAGAGTTCCGCTCTAAACATGCAGTCTAAATGAAGATGAGTCGGCGTCAAGTTCATTGAAAAATGTTTCTGCTTCGTCATTTGCCTCGAATTTGTTCTCTTCGGCATCTGCATTGATTGCGCCCGTCTCCTCGCCAGCTCAGTTGAAGAAAGTATCAGTATCGTTCGTTCAGATGTATCTACTTGTTCAAAGATTTCGAACAAGACCTGTTTCAGAGCATGATTATGATTCGGATACTTAGACTTCTGGTACATCTGGACTTCGCGAGCTGCGATAATGGTAACATCTTTGGAATGGTGATAATGCCTGAGCATATGTCCTTTTTCACCACAATTGAAACTCACGCGCGTACTGAGATGTGGTTTCAAACTTTTCTTGTGTCTACCGTAGCGTGGTGACAGAAACTGCTTCTTCGTCTGGTAGAGTAACTGTGGAATGTTTGATCTTTGGGACAATCCGTATATGCTTGTCATCGTACGATCGTTGGAGTCCTCTCTCTCCCGCTGGATCGAGCTTTCGAGCTGCGAATAAAACTCTTGATAGGAAAGATGCTCGGTATCAAGTCTCATGATAGACTTCGTGGCCCATTAATTCCCGATTAATGCTTTTCGAAGATAGGTTGTTTTGTTTGCTTCCGAGCGGCAGTGAGATAGACCTCGCGGTGCAAGTTTGGATATTTCTGTTTCTAGTCACTGCAAAGATGCAGTTTCGAACATAGAGCACGGTCCGAACAATTCAAAACGAAGATTAGAGAAAAATTTTTCGATTCTCGTCTGTGTAGCGAAGGAGTTGAACTGGTTCTCCATCATGTCATTGGCTGATTCTATGGATCTTGCTGTCGAAATGACATTAGTTGTAAAGTTGCACTTTGCATTATCCCAAAGGATATAGTGGAAAAAAGGAAGGTGCTTTTACTCTGGTACCAGATAGTCATCTAATGCTCTCCTGTACTCGATGAAATAATCGTTCCACGATTCTCCTAAAGCTCCTGAAAACTTCGCCCCTTTATCCTTGAACCGCATTGAAGTATTATGGGCAGATTTTGGGATATAGATGAATGCCTGAGGTCTTGTAGGATGAACGGCTGTCCGATGTGCAGTTGGATCTTCCAGTCTGTAAGAAATCGGAAGATTCACGCTATGCTCTTGGTTAAAATTCGTGGCTGGGTTAGACGAAGCCATTAAAATAGAAGATCGTTGAACGTTATCGATACAATTTTCCGCTATATCTCTTTCTTCGGGGGTAGAGTAAATGGTGTGTGCAAGTTTTGGCAATGCTCTTTGCGAAGTATGCGGAGATATTGGCACCAAGGCTAACAATTATTCATGCATAAGAACTAAATAATGCCAAATTTGATGCCAATTGTGTAGTAAACAGTACATCAGGAGGATAATCTCCACGAATAAACTCGATGACTTGATCACTGGTAAGATCCACAACGTTGTGGTAAGACCAGATAGTGTCTTGCATTGACTTTTGGATGCTATTCACAATTACCAGGGCTTGGCCGAAAGATCTTCTTGTATTCCTGGATGGAGGTGATGGAGATGGATTGATTTGGGGCATATTCATATCAGTACCTTGATGGGTAAGCGGTAAAGGAGTACTCAATTGCGGGGTATGGAATATGGTTTCTTGTGCCGGATTTGTGCCTTCAGCGTTGTTTTGAGAACGGTTTACTGTACGTGTGATAAATTTCTATTGTAATCTAGTCAATGTAACACAAAATGCAATTTTGCTTTTTCTTTTGCCTTTTTTTATGTTTCTTTTGGTTTGTTTTCTTTTTTTCGTTTGCCTTTTTTTCGTTTATTTGCTTTTTTACTGTTTCTTTTAGTTTCGATTGGTGCTCTTGGTTTCTTTTCTCTTAGTTGTTTCTGTTTTATGACTGAGTTTAGTTTACAAATGAACATGTACTATATATGTTAAGCTATTTTACTGCTAAGGTGGGTTTTATGGGTTCGCTGACCGCGGCTTCTGTAATGCACTTGCAGATCGTGTGCTTCCGTGAACCTGATGTCACAAAGGTGACACGTGATGTCACAAAGGCGACACGTGATGTCACTTTCTATGTAGTTGGCACGGCGTTCGTTCCTTTTATGCTTGACCCCTCTTAGGTGTACTTCGAATTGGCGTTGGCTGACCAGCGAAATATTGCAAATTCTGCATTTTATGAATCGTTGCTTTTAAGTTGTATTTTTGCGTTGCCTTTCGATTTGGATTGCCATGCGTGTGATGTGTACGGCACGTCGCTCGTTTAGCGGGTCGCAATCTGGCTCACTGCCACGTGTAAAGTCTGGGGTTGGGTTGGCAGCAGCCCTGTCACGGTTTATGACAGGTAGATTCCCGGTACTTTGCTGGCGAAATGTAGAAATTTCCAATCACGATTCTTCTCCCGTAACTCCTGCCTCGAAGACCACGATAGCTGGTGCAACCACCGAATCCGTTGAATGGTTCGACCGAACATAAGAATATTCCAAAGAACTTTCGCTTCTCGGCACTAGGTAGAATAGAGCTAGGTTAGATATTGTACGTAGTGTCGGAAAGGAAGTTAAGAATACTTACTTTTACAGTTTAGCTTTTCAGCAAGAACATAGCAACATGTTCTCTTGTATTTCACCCTTCAATAAGCGACCACAAGAGCAATACTAAAGAATGCAAGGTACAATAATGTAGTTCTTCTGCCAATACCAGTAGTTGATCGTTGAGTATGGATGTACTTGATTCGCCAATGTTGTACTACAATGGGTACAAAAAAATGGTTCTAATGATGATGATGTTGATGATAGTAGAGTTGAACAGAGAATATGGTAAAGACGGTACTGGACTAGATGAATGAAGCCATCTGGTCTTTGCCTTTTGTACTAGACTAGACTAATAAATAATCACGGAGGCTATTCCTCTGTGAACCTGAAACGGACTGTTTGCCGTAATCGGCACCTACGCAATACTACATAATACGCATATGTGACTGAAAGTTGCGTGGGTGCCCAATATGTTACCCATGCAATCTTATCAAGAGCAGAAGTAAAGCAAGAAATTCACAAACCGCTTTGCATGAGCTATAGCATACACCCAGAGCTTCTCTATCACCATCGACAGTCCCAAAGAGAGTGAAGAGGTGTATTAACCTACGAAACTCAACCTTATTAGTGCCGTTTACGAAAGAAATATCCTCAGCTTTGGCTGCTGAACTGTTTCAAAATGAGATGATTGATGCAGCTTTCATCCTCTCTATTTCTTTTGCAGCATATCACAGAGTCTCTGAGGCTCTCCAGCTCACATGATATCTTATTGCTTTCCTCGGAGACACCTGACTTTACAGTTATGGGGCAGAAAAAGCAGGGATTTGTATCAAGAGAGCAAAACCCGTCCTTACCAATTTGTTGCGATTTGTGACTTAGAATTCATAAACTCTCTACGTGCCTATCATAAAAGAGCATCCGGTCAACATTTTTCGTTTTACAACACACTTTTCTCGCAAATGGAAGAGCTTTACATGACTACGTGAAGGGAAAATGTGCGGATTCGATTGAAATTACTGGAAGATAGGAATATCTATCGTCTTTGGGTCATTGTTTTACAAACAAGAGTGCCTGTACAATGAAATTACAATTCTTTACAGATGTTGAAGCAACAATTCGCAAGAACGCTGTGTCCTTTGAAACTATCTGTACATATTGAGATTCAGAACAATATCGATTCTGACAGATTCTATTAATTGTGCGGGACGGTTGTGCTCTGCAACGCAGAGCACAACACAGAAGGGTCTGTGGCCGAGAGTACTAACGTACATTGCTGGTGCGTGATGAAAGCTGTCTACGTAAAGTTTTACACAAATATTCACTACGGTGGATGTTCTGGCAAACGAGGATCGCAATGGTGTAAACGTTACATACATTTTGTTGATGCGTGAAGATTCTGTGAGTGGAGTGCACTGACTTCCTTTCTTTAAGTGCTTGTTGTCGCCTTCTAGCCCAAGTACTGTTTTTATAGTTTAATGTTTCACGAAACGAAAATGTAGTGTAGCAAGGAGTTAAGAGTGTTCGACAGTCCCCGGTTGGTGCATCACATTTCCGGTTTGGTGGAGCTACGACTTTAAGTGCTGCGTGGAGTTTTTGGAATCGGTCTTTGCGGAGCGGTTTCGTTAAGATGTCGCCGAGCATCGCGTCCGTGGGTATGTGCTGTATACAAATGGTGTTTTTCGCCGCATAATGTTGAAGAAAATGGTGTCAGATGTCGATGTACTTTCATTGTTTGGCTGGCGCTCGGTTCCCTGCAATCAGAATAGCGGATTGATTGTCTATATAGTGAGACATGGGCTTTTCCGGTGGTATGGGAATGTCCTTCATCAGTTTAAAAATCCAGGCTGTGTGTTTGGTAGCTTCTGTTGTCGCTATGTACTCGGCTTTGGTTGTGGATAATGCGATGATGTTCTGTTTGTGAGATTTCTAGGATTTTGGTGTGCTGTTTACACAGCGGAGCGTTCCCACTATCGATTTGCGATTATTTTTGTTCGCGAAATCAGCGCCACTGAATATTTTGAGTGGGGAGATTGGTGGTGTGTCGGTGCGCGCAAAGGGCAAGCCGTGGGTTCTTGTTCCTTTTAGGTATCTAAGGAGACTTTTCAAGGCCTGTTGGTGATGGCGTTGAGGATGAGCCATGTGCTGTGCCAGCCTATTGGTGGCGTAGGCAATATCCGGGCGAGTACTGTCTGTAATATATCGGATTTCACCAAGGGTTTGTCGGTAGCGGGTTGCTTCGGTAAGTTCGAGTAGCGGGGTTGTCTTCTGCTAGTCTAGTGTGGTGAGTGCGTTGTAAGGTGTGAGTGTGGGGTTGCATGGTTGCATGCCGGTTTGTTGAAGTACTGGATCAATTGCGTCGGGTTGTGACACATGAGTCCCTGTGGGGATGCGAAGGATTGTCCAGTTGAGAAAACATCTTGGGGTGCCCATTCTTTTGAGTTTGTATTTGCGCAATAACTGCTGGTGTTGGGTGTAGATGAGGGATTGGGTGGAGGAGAGGACTAAAAAGTCGTCAATGGTTGTACTGACGATTATGAAGCCGCCGTTTTCCGTTGCTTTAGAGTAGAGGCAGGGGTCGTTCTCGAGGGGTTTGAATCCAAGTGATGTGAGATACGTTTTCAGTGCATGATTGTAGTAGTACGCGACTGGTGGGGAGCCGTAGAGATTGCCAATGAGTTTTCCGTACTTTCCTTGGTGTCTGAAGGTTCCATCAAAAGTTGGCATTTGTTTGAAATGAACGGGTTTGTGGGAAGCGTAACGCTCATGTAGGTAAACGGACTTAATGTCCAAATGCTCGAGGGGGAGAGTCATAAGGGCGTGGAATGCGATGAGCATTCTTTGCGTGGTTCTATCGGCAGTATACGTGGCGGTGTGCTTGGGATCGAAGTGTAATCCTGGTTTCATCAAATCTCCTCGCTGGTTGCATCGAGCTTTGCGTTGTGTGATGTGCCTTTCGGTTGATCGCTTGTATGTGTACAACCTCATCGGCGGTATGATGAGTTCTGGTTTGGGTTGAAAATCAGGCGGGAGCCATGGGATACTGTTATGTCCGTCGATGTTACTTACTTCCTCATTGTGTGCCTGTCTCCATAGGTTTGCGTCCAGGTACTCGCGGGCTTGTTGCAAATTGGAGGAACGTGGTGTGTGTATATCGATCTTGGATGGGGTCGGTTGCTTGGTCTTGGTTCTTGCTTTGAATTCCGTGCTGGTTATGTATGTGGGATCATTTGATTTGTGGTAGGGGTGGAAGTCGGTCAATATTGTTAGTTGGTATAGTCCGATGCGTAGATTGAGGATTGTAACATGTGTCAATGAGGTTGCTTACATCTAGCTTGCTGGGTCCGTTCGGGTTTCCAGTTTCTTTTTCGGGGCGCAGACGGATACAGTGCCTAATTGCCCGAATGTAAATAACTTTTAAAGGCGTGGTGTGGTGTTGTACCAGAGTTGATAGGGAGATGTGTTCGTGGTGGCGTGATGCATGAAATTGTACTTATATATTGTGTCACGTGCTGCATCTTCCCAATAGTTGTCGTCTAGTTGCGCCGCTTTGAGGAGAGCTCGCACAGCCTTAATGATGGTTCGATTGAACCTTTCTGTGATTCCATTTTCCTGAGGTTGGTGTGGGGCTCGGAGGTGATGAGTCACGTGATGTTTGTTGTAGATATTTTTCATGGTATCCGATAGGCATTCTTTGGCGTTATCACTAAGAAGTCTCATAGGGGATGTTGCATATGATGCTTGATGTATTGCAAGGTAGTGTCGACGTGTTGCGGGATATCCTTCCGATCTTTTATGAAGTGTGCTATGGCAAAGTTACTGGTTGCACAGATGAAGAGTAGCATATGATTGTTGCCATGGAGTGATGTTGGCCTGATGGGGCCGCACGTGACGGAACTGACATATGCTTCCGGTTCGTATTGTTGTTCGGTACGTTTGTGTGGTGCGTATGTATTTTGGCATGGTCACAGGCGCTGCATGTGAGGCGTTTATCTTTTCATATTGTGCGGGGCAGGATGGGCATTAGCCTCTTGTTTGCTGCTAGTGCCAGTTTGTGTCGGTGGGCATGGTTAAGGCGTATATGTTAATAGAGTGTGGAGAGGTGCACGTTGGATTGTATTTGCTGCAGCTGCGGGTTGGACGGTTTGCAAGGTGTGGTGAAGATGGGCTTGTTGGTTTTTGCGGACGTCACTGCAGGTGGGTATGTTGTGTGCTTGTTTTTCGTTGATGTTTGTATTGTTGCTTTTGTCGTGGGTTGTGATGTGATGTTGTTGCGGAGGGTTGTGGAACTTCTTTTATCTATTGGAAGTGTGCATGCTGTTTCTGCACTGGGGCATGGTGCGGGAGCTGTAAGCATGCTATAGTGATGGCCGCGCTAGGGCACTGTGGCGATAAGTGCTGGGGAATTGAGAAGGTGTTTATGATGTGACCCTGCTGGGCGGTGAAAGCCACTAGTCCATATCGTGTTGCTGAGTCCTTGATAGACAGGAGATTATGTAGTGGTGACGTATTCGCCATTGAATTTGTGGTAATGGTCTTATTGAGGTTGATTCAGAATTTTATGGTTCCACTGTGTGTGCACGGTTTCTGGTGTTCAGAAACCGATTGTTTTACAATGCCAAGTTGCAGAGGTTGCATGCGGGGGTAGCGCTTTGGGATGTGTGTGGGGTGTGCCCTACTATCCAGTACGAAACGTACCTGTTTGGTCCGTGTCGGCTTGTGAGATGAAATCGATTGGAGGGTCCTGATGCAAGAGTTGAGGCACCAGGGTGGGGTATGGCTTTAATGCCAGGATTGGTGCGTACTGGAATGGGTGAGCTGTGCTGGTCCAATGTGTGTGTAGTGGGCTTGTGGCTGGTAATTGTGGTGCTTGGAGTAGTTTGGGTTCCTGCCTTCGGCGTCAGTTTGATTGCAGCGGACTCTCATAGAGCCGTGTTAGGAACATAATTGCTGTTGTGGGATTCGGCGGTAGAGATACGCTGGTCGTCTGTATTGAGGGCGAGAGTGAACGCTTTTTCGCTGTTGTCCGTAGTCTCCAGTGACATGTGTTGTGCTTGGAATTGAAGATGAATCGGTTCGTGTTGGTTCATAATGGCTGGACGACTGGAATACTCGAGTGAGCTGGTGGATCGTGTTTTGTTTGTTAAAAAAGATATGCCAGGGTAATAGAGTAAGTATGGCCGGTTTTTTGAGTCTTTTTATGACAAAAGTGATGGTAGTATCCTCTTCAGCAATGTTGGGGTATGGAGCTGGGACTATTTTTTGCCGTATTGCCATGTGCTCTTTGAGTTAGGGGCCTACGTTGGACGCGTCTCGGAGGATGATGTTTTCGGCTTCTGTTTTGAGCAATGTTTGATCGTCCTTGGTGGATTTGTCGTGAAATAATACGTTTAAAAAAAGGGGCGGCCTGTAGTGGTAGCTAGGGGCGGCCCAAAAAGGATGATTCCTTTGCTTGAAGAGGTAGAGTTGATGATAATAATGGGTTGGGGAACAGACGAGAGGCAAAGGCCGAGCTC
This sequence comes from Gracilariopsis chorda, assembly GCA_003194525.1. Lineage (NCBI taxonomy): Eukaryota > Rhodophyta > Florideophyceae > Gracilariales > Gracilariaceae > Gracilariopsis > Gracilariopsis chorda. Next base: position 152,161 of record NBIV01000050.1, on the reverse strand, counting down.
TGTTCCCTCCTTTTATACTCAGAGAGAAAGACGCTAGTCGTCTTTCTCGGTAGTTAGAGTCCTAACATGCTCGCATGAATGCGGCATTGTGAGCAGACATCACACCATCCTCGGGGATGGTGAGAAGGCAGGACGCTTTCTCACCATCCCCAAGGATGGTGAGATGGTCCACTCCATCTCCTTCTTCCTCACCGTCTGACAAGGACGGTGAGCGAAGCTCTATCCTCACAGGATTGGTTGATGTAGTGGATTACCTTCTGAATGAAATCGTATGGAGTGAGTTCTCATCCTGGATCTAGAAGAAAACCTAAAATTTCGATAAACACACTACCAAGAACGGGTAGATTTAGTCTGTTTTGGCGAGTATGGAAGTTGTCAAGTGTGGTCTCCTCTGTAGGTGGAATGGATTCACTGTGAAGGTGGCTTAGAGCTTTAATGGCGTCTGTGTACGTGTTAGGAGCTAGGTAACAAAGTGCATAATTGCTGGTGTCTAATTCTGGGGTACGTAGGTTCTTGTCTGAATCCATAGTGTGTGACAATGAGAGAGTAATGTTTTATGTTGTATCTTGTAGTTGTTGAGTGTCTTTGAAGGTCAAGATGGCATTGGTATAGAGTTCTTGTATGGAAGGGTCCTGACGTAGTTCGCGTCCTAGACGTCAGGCGAGTCGTTGATCGTTGGTAGCCGTTTTGGGATGAGGATCGGGGTGGGTGAAGTTAGCGTTGGGCTCATAACCTGTGAGTGGAGTGCACTGACTTCCTTTACGTGCTTGTCGTCGTCGTCTAGTTCTAAGTACTGGTTTTCTACTGTAATGCTTGACAGATTCTGTAAGATGTAGGCCAAGGCTTGTTTCTCTTGTCCTTGTAGGGGAAATGCCCATCCCAAGGCACCAACGGTACTTGCTGGGGTTCATACGAAGGGAAGGCTAGTCTTCTGAAGGCTTAAAGAGCTACCAAGGGTAGCAGTCCGCTATCCTTGTAAGGGTTAGCGGTCTATGCTCTCGAGAAGGGCATTCATCTCTTCCTATGAGGAGAGATAACTAAGATCATAGCGAAGCTTGCCCAGAAGCGGCGGGTGCTGGGCGGGTAAAGCAGATCGATATACAAACCTTTCGTATCTGCGTGAGGGTTGTGTTTGTGAAGTTGGAAAGCACCGATCGCAACATCCAGCTGGTGTAGCGATCCAAAAGATGTATTCTGTTGAGTCTGTGCATAAAATATAGCATGTATCGGAAAACTGTACGACACCACATTCTTTCGGGGCAAAGCTATAAACGACATTCACCATGAAACGGGGGACCATCTACCAAGGGTACGGTCATGTTCCGCTGAGATAAAGCACACCAAGATAAACTCTACCTTACATATCATCATCAGACTACAGAGTACTTCTACGCGGTTGCAGTGTGCTAACTGTGAGCAGCGCCATGGGCTTAGCCATGTTTACGATGCCATTCAACTGCAACGCTCAAGTCACACTCCGCTACCCTACCGTCATTCTCAAAGAGAAATGCACCTCTGCTACGAATCCACGTCTTACCCATATTGAACAATCAGACTCACCCCAGTCTCTCCTCACCCAATCTCTATCTCACTTCATTCCATTCCCACCGCCAAGCGTTCTTTGTTCCCTGCAAAAATATTAGTAAGCAAGACAACATGGGCTATCTGCTATCAGTATCGTACATACGAATAATCTCCTTGATATCGTTCGATGGTATCCAATTCTCTTCAACCTTTTCAGCCTCGTTGACGTCTTCAAGATCGCTATCTTCAAGATCCTCCGCAGCCTTCTCGAAAGATTCCCGCATCTCTGTTGTAACAACCTGACATACACGCTCATACTCCTCGGGATCCGCCCCGCAAACGCCACAAGCAACGCGAACTCGTCGCCAGATACGTGCAGCGCGGACCAAATCCGGCGCCACCTCATCAGAACCCGTCGCCATTGCACCCGCCAGGTAAGCACCTGCAAGCGCGGAGCCTGTTTGCCCAAACGCCTCATCGAAAAGTTCTAAAGCTCGCACGGTGTCCTTTTTCACTCCTGCGATGCCATTCCACAGCACGAAACCGAGGTTCATGGCGGCCAAATCTGCTACCCGGGTGTTCAACAGCGAAGTGAGCAAGTTTACTGCTCTGTCAGCTTCATCGGGGGCTAAACCTCGTCCTTCTAGGTACAAACCAGCCAGATTAATCTGTGCTACATGTGGAATGCATTCTTCACGCTTTGTACAGAGGGTCAGGGAATTGGGATCACCATGGACAGGTAACGGGATGGTGCTTACTCGCAGATAGAATGGCATCCATAAAAAGGTGTGCTTTCTTGCAACGCTTTCACATTCTGCTTCGAGAAGCTGTGCGGCCTGTTCATAGTCTACTTGTTCCAAATCATGATAACCTTGTTCACTAATCAAGACAGCGAGCAAAAGCTTGTCGTCGTCGGGTTCAGCTTTGCTATGCGCTTGCATCAAAGCAAGTGCTCGTGGACGATCAGGCACCAACACTTGAGGAGCGCCGAAACGCAGAAGTGTTGCCGTAAACTCCGAATCTCCCTTGATCACACGATACAGATCCAGTAGGCATTTTGCTCGCTGCATATCCGCCTCAACGCCAGGGGCCCCATACCACAAAACATTGATGAGCATATTGAGAGACTTGGTGTCCTTGGCGATCTCATAATGTCGCTCAAGCAGACGGAAAGCGCGTGGGATATCCACAGCAAGCGCCGGAGACCCTATCATGAGGTAATCGACAAGCTTCATCATAGCTTCTGTGGAGTCATAAACTCGCACCGCAAAGTCATACAACGCGTGTGCAAGGGCATAGTTCTCGACCTGTTTCACTGCACAAAGCACGGATGCCAGAAAGAGTACAGCGTCTTTGTCGCCGTTGGTAAGAATAACTTCCTTTAGCAAACGCACGGAGCGCAACGGATCAGGAGGGTTTCGCAAAACTAGCATGACGGCGAGGTTATATTTCGCATAGGCATGATCTGCACATTGAATGGCACGTTCAAACCATTTTATAGCACGGCGTTTGTTGGGACGAATGCGTAGAACACCGTCTGCATAATAAAGCCCGAGAATGTTCATCTTTTCAGGATCGTTGGTAAGCTGAATGGAGCGCTTGAATAAACGCATAGCATACGCCGTGTCTGGTTGGATGGTAGGATCTGCGACGAGCAGAGTGGCCAAGAGCCACATACACTTTGGATTCTCACCGAGGCGGAGAGCACGACGTAACAACTGGGCGGCGCGAACAGGCTGGGGTGCGATACCGCAACGACGGTCAACAAGAGCGGAAGCCAAACCGTACAAGAACTGGGGGCTTTCTCTCATAGTGGCAGCGCGATCAAGCAAAGCGATAGCGCGACGACGTTCTGAACGGTTTCCAACATCGTCCAGATAGAGACCGAGATTATGCATAGCGCGGGGACTTTGAGCCTGTTTAATGGCGCGTTCTAGGAGTTGAACGCCGCGGTCGGTATCTCTCGTGATGCCGGTGTTGTGGTTTAGCATCATGATCGCGAGCTCGACCATGGCGGTGGGGTTGTTGGTAAACTTGATAGCGTTTTCATAGCGGCGTTCCAGGACGTCCGGGGACGGTTGTTGGGTGGAAGAAGAAGGTGGCATTGCTCGCGCCTCATGGCCGGCAGAAGCGACACGGTTCTGGTTTGGAGCTGTGGGGGCGCTCCATCGCTCAAGTAGCGAAGCGACATAGGGGGGGGGTCACACAACAAGAAATGCGGCGTTGCTGGCGCCCACGTGTCCCATTTCCTGTACCGTGTACCGTTGTAGATACAGGCCTGTACCTGAAGCATGTGCGCACTTTGTGAGCGGCATGAGGTGCATAACCATTTTACGTGGCCACTTCTCCACGTCATCCAGCGTGAATTACCGAAGCTCTCACCTCCGTTGTTCTCGAAGAAGGCGGCAGAATTCATTCTCAGCTGGCGTCCGGAAGCGGCAGCAGCTCCGCCACCTCGCTCCGAAAATGCATATCAGCGCGTCCCTTCGCCCGAGAGGCGTCCGAGCACGCAAGCGCCGTTCCTTTTTCCGCCCGCCATTTCGCTTCTCCCTCGCCTCCTCCCCGCCGTCCATCTGTCCGCACAGCCCGCAACCATGGTGCTTGCCTCCCGCCTCCGCAGCCGTCACGAGCGAAAGCGCTCGCAACAAATCCATGCGCTCGCCTCCCTGCCACAACCGTCCGACGCGCCTCGTGAAATCCAGGCCGCCACCATAGCCACCATCGAGGAGCTGCCCACAGAGGTGGTGCTAGAACGCGCTCGTCTCGTATCAGAAGCGCCAGCGCGCATGCCGTACATTGGAATCTACGGCAAGTACAACAAGCGTTGGTACGTAGACATTGTAACTCTACCCGACAATGCCATCCGCTGCCTAGTGTCAGCCGCCTTCGAACTGATAGGCGCCGCACATCGTCTCGCTCTCGACATGACGGTGCCAGACTTTGACCAGCTGTTCGCCTTTCTCTCCGAGTTTGACCACTTCATACGCGTAATTTTCGATTCAGAGGAGAAGGTTCTGTACCCCGAGATGGAGCACGCGCTGAAGAAACGCGCAGATTACAGCACATTCGCGCTACACCCGTCTTCAAGAGCGGCGACAAGAGCGCACGTTCACGCGCTTCTAAACCAACTCACCGATGAAGAACTTCGCCACACGCCCAGCGTGACAGCAATTCGACTTTTACAACAAACAATGGACAGCCTATCCACCCAGCTGTTGGACTATTTCAACGTCAAGGAGTGCACTCTTCCTCGAGTTTTCTTCCGCTCGTTCCGAGGTTGCAAGGAAAAAAACCGCATGGAAACGCGTCTCATTCGATACTTTGAGGACGCCAACAACGAATACTATTACAGCGCCTTATTGACTCTTCCGCTGAACAACGAACAGGTGCGGCTCGATTTTGAAGAGCGCCATTTCGCCAGGCAGAACAAGCGCGAATCGTACCGCCACGCCGTCAACGCCGTCCAGGGCACGCTACTGGCCATTCCGCGACGGTTTGAACAAGCTGCACGCTCCTACGAGCAACGCTTCTCCGTCAAGACGTTCGTCGAAAAGTACGGAACGGACCGCGATCAGCATGCCACCACGCAATTAGTAGACGAGAAGGGCGCCTCTCCGCCGCGTGCACCAATCGCATCATCTGCCGCAGCCAGCTAAGAACATACAGCTCTCCGGAGGCTCTGTAAAACGGTTCGGCACGGAGCGCAGCTGCGTAACGTTGACAGCGGACGCACCAAGTGTATGCGGCAGGAGAAAAAGAAGAAAAAAGCAAAAATAGAGCGCGCTAAACAGCAAATCTATTCGCGGATCGACTTAGGTCTCTTTTCACGCGCGCCACAGCCACGTTAAGCGAGCGTATGCTGCCGCCCACACTCGGCATGGAGCCAAAACTAACGTCATCAACGTGTTCTCCAAACTCGGTGCGGCGTCGAATGCGACTGGCAGCCGTTCGTCTGGCCTCCTTAACAGCGCGTGTTCGGAATGCTGCCACTATAGCAATGTGCGTTCGAGCTGTGTACCGCTCCCATCTCCGAAACAATAAACGAGAAAAGCCGCGCACATAAGTGTTAATCCACTTGTCCTTGACGCGCGATTTCATCCATGTGGTCAGCAGCACAAGGTGGACATGCGGATTCTCGCCCTTCTTGACGTAGGCAACATACGAGCGCGTAAGCGCCACAACGCTTTGCGGCGAGTGGCGCGCGCGGATTAGAGGCGACAAATGGGCGTCTAGCGCACTCATGTAGTGCAGCAAGTGGGGTACCAGAGCGTTCACCTCCCTCACAATGGTGCAGAACAAATCGGTAGGATCGACATATCGACGAAGTTCAAACGTTCCACACAACTGGCGGATATGGTCGAGACAAAGGTGCTTGAGGTGTGCCAAGGCAGACGGGTCAGCCGCGGCCCAGTTGAGCAACACATCGGCTTCAAAGTCGAAGTACTCGGTGATGAACGGCTCCAGCACCCGCCACCAGCGCGCAAAGGTGTCCAGCTCGGCGCCGACCACGTGGTGAATTCGCGACGCAATGCTGTCCATGATGTCGTACAGGGAGGCGAGTTGGCGTTTGATAGCGTTGTGAGCAAGCGTGTAGGCGTCCGAATGCCACGAGGCGGGGGCGGCGTACTTGGCGGCGGACAGCTGCGCCGGGCGCGTGACAGGCGGCGGGAGGCGGGCGTTGGGCGGGGCGGAAGAAGGGGCGGTGTGAAGTCGCAACGTAGGCTGGCTACGGGCGTCATTGAGCGGATGGCGTGAAAGGGGCGAGGGGGGTGGCGAGGGAGCCATGGCGAAGGAGCGGTGACGCGGCGGCGGAAGCGCGCCCTCAGCAACAACACGATGCGACATAATATCGGGCGAGCAGGCAGCGGGAGGGAGGTGAGCGACCGTTGCGCGCGCTCTCAACTTTAAGCTGGTCGCCCGCAGCTGCGCGCACCCGCCACGTCGCACGCGTGGCGCACGTGCGTCATGCGTGTACACCAAAAGCTTCACTCGCTGAATACAGCTAAACGATACAAAACATACAGCGCACCGCACGCACCTCTGTGGAGAGTCAGCGGGCACGTGCCACGGCGAGCTGCACAAGTGCCCGTGCCACTTCAGATCTTACTGTAGCCAATAATACGCCCCTATTTTGGATTTCAACCAGTAGATCCGCAGAGTCAGAGCATTCCCTCTATCCCTGCTCTCTCCGGCCGCCAAGTCAGCACAACCTAAGTATCAGAATTGCCATTTGGCGCCATCTTTGTGCAAACGGGTGAGCGTAGCCGTCTACAGTGAGAAGGCGCAACAAATTACACCGCATCCGCAAAGCGCACGCGCTTGCGCACACTCGCCATCTGTCCCCCACCCGCCCCCCCCTCTCCGTCCTCCTTCTTTCTTCCTCTCCACACCGCCGTCCGCCCATTCTCCCCCTCTCCTCCGTCTTTCTCCTCCCTCCCCCCCTCCCGCGCCCTCTTCGTTCGCTCCCTTCTCTCCCTATCCTTCCCTACCTGTTTCGCCGCCTTCCGCCGCCGCGTCGCCATCACATGCGCCCGCACATCCACGTCCCCCCCCTCCGCTCCCCCCTCCGCCCCCCCCGCCCACTCGTCCTCCCCTCCGTGCCACCCCCCTCCATCTTCTTCCCCATCCTCCACCCGTCCCTCCTCCTCCGCCGTCTCCTCCACAAACGCCATCAGCTCCGTCACCTTCGCAACCATCCCCCCTTCCTCCCCGTCCTCTTGTAAATCCTGCATCGACCGCACCACCCGCATGTCCAGCACAATATTGCGTCGTTTCTGGTCATCCTTCTCCGCCTTAGCTTCGGCAAGTCCCGCCGCGCTCGCCTCTTCCACCTCGTTCACGCTCCCCTGCAACTCTCGTAGCATACCCTCCTCGATCGATCCACGCATGATCAGCCGCTCCACCACAATGTCGCTCACGCACCCGATTCGGTGTGCCCGACTGATGATTTGCATCTCCTGAGCCGCGTCCCAAAGCGGCTCCAGCAGAAAAATGTATCGTACAAAGCTCAGGTCCAGCCCCACTGCCCCGAGTCGCGAGTTCATCAGCAGCACACTCGCCCGCTCATCCTCCGCAAAGTACTTGATCGACTGACGTGCGTAGTCCGTGGCCGACGTGCACCTCCTCGCGTATTTGCTCCGCTCTTGCTGATTCCACACCATATCCACGTAAGCGTCCTTCAGCGCCTCGCTCTGCTTCAAGTACAACTGCGCCAGCTTCAGGTGGTCCGTTTGTTCGCTGTGCACAATTACTTTCGGTCGCACCTTCCGCGCCACCATGCTTCCCTTGTCCCACACCTCCACTAGCGGCAGCGACGAGATTCGCTCAACCAGATACAACATCTTGCTGCTGCTGTCCGTTCTGTCCCAATCCCATCGCCACTCCTGCGAATAAATGCTCGGCTGTAGCTCGATCAAGTCCTTCGGCTCCATCTGCGACCCCATTTCATACTTGTACAGGCACCCAGCTACCACACATCTGGTCCGACTCCTCACTAAACATCTGTCACAGAGAAGATGTGCACATGGCGTAATGAACGGCAGCGTGGTATTCTTTGCGCAAGCGTCGCAATCACCGCTTCGGTCTCTCAGTGCCTTGCCAAGCCGGTGTAACTTGCCCGTAAACAAGTAGCACTTGCCTTCCTTACCTTTCTCCTTCCCCCATTTATCCGCTTCTGGCCACAGCTTCAGTCTAGTAGACGGTGCGCCTCTCTCCGTCACTTTTCGAAATAAATCGTGACATCGTTGAAAATCCAACAGCTCTTCCAAACTCATATCCTCCACAATCTTAGGACTCCTCGGATCCTCAAAGTAGTCGTCTGCGGTAACACCGGTGTATCTCTCGTATTTGGTGTGCAGCCAGCGAAGTGCATCGGCGAGGTCTCTTTCGTAAACATTAACGTCCACCGACCCGCCGAAGCAGCATGCCTTCCGCAAGTTGCTTACAAAAGTATGTGCCGGCCCTCTGTTACGCTTGTTCAACAGCGACTGCAGATGCTCTTCATCAAACCAATCTGAAGTGATAAGATTGCGTCTACCCATCGTCACCAAGCCGTTGTAACTGGCAGCCGTGGCTTCGCTAAAATGTAAGTACACATTGCGAACATGACATTTCGATTTCAGAATTGACTTATCAGCACGAATCATAATCGCCTCCAACAGTTTACAAAGGCGATCAAGACTTTCAGGCTTGTATTTCATGTATGGTTCCCGAATCCCGACTCGCCATGCATCCTTGTCCATGCCATATGCTTCATCGCGTATGAATGAAATCAACGAGTAAAAGTGGTCTATATCCGTTCGAGGCGTGTACGGCGTTGGTGTTCCTGTCATAACCCATCTGATATCTGTTTTGAGCTTTTCACACCCTACTGCAAAGTTACTGGCCTGAGACGAAGAGATTCGATGCCCCTCGTCCACGATAACTCTAAAAAAGTGTACTTTCAACAACAACGGCATCCGGCACCGAATCTCCGTATGTAACCCGGCGATCACGTCAAACGAGATTATGATCACATCGTAGTTGGCAGCCAGCTCTTGTGCGCTCTCTGGCAAATTGTACCTCGAGTGCACCTGCAACACGCGTAGTACACCACTTTCAACGTGAAGCTCTATTTGCTGCTTCCAATGTTCTGTTAGAACAGGCGGTACAATAATCAGTGTTGCTTGGGAGAGAAAGATCTGCTCCATGCCCGGTCCCCTGCATAGTGGAAGTACACCGCGTCCTTTACCGGCCTGAAAGAAGTCAGGTCGGTGTATCTGGCGTTGTGAACGACTGCTTTGTGTATGAAGCGCAGGTACAAGTCTTGAAGCACGCGGTACAGGCTTCTGACGTGTATCAAACGAACCGTAACGAGAGCTGATGTATTCTTTGTAAGATTGTACATACTTGCCATTGACTTCAACATCATCACCTGCCTGATGCCCACGAGGTACACACGGCTGTTGGCCCAAAGTCTTCAAAATGTGGGACAAGGTAGTGATAGTCTTTCCCAAACCTGGTTCGTCGCATAGCAAGCCGCCCCTTGGGCGTTTTACACGGGGAAACCTTTCTAATTGGTATATTGAGCCGTCAACAAGGTCAGCAACAACGATAAAGGATACTTGTTCCTTAACGGAGAAGCGATGAATGAGTGGCATCGGCGTTGTGACACCTCTTCGCTCCATCCTCTGCATAAGCCTTAGCGCAGACACTTGATGAGGGTAGAGACGTAGTTTCATTCCGGGTACGATAGACGACAAGAGATGGCCGAAAAATGGATGCGCAGCACTGAGGTTACAATGATCCCTCGCTGAAAGGGTGTAGGAAATTCGCACGAGAACATCAGTCGGGAGACGCAGTAGAGAAGAGCTGCCAGTTGGGGGGGAAGGTTCCGATTCGGTGAAAGTGGGTGTACTGTCGGCGGCGCGACGAAAGACGCGTTGCAACTGAAAGTCAGTTCGATTAGAGGAAACAGAGCAGCATTTCTGAGCACACCCAATAAAGCCACAGGACGACTGTGAATAACCGTGCGTATGAAACACGTGCCATAAGAACAAGCGCAGCGCTTCATTTCCGAGGACAATACGTTTGGGGGCAAAGTCTGAGGGCCTCACGGCAATGTTGACGGTTATCGTTGGAGCAGTCGGTTCGTGGGAGATGCGAACGCCATGAGGAGCAGAGGATAGAAGCTGAAAAAGGGCAGCGGCGGCAGTGGTGGGGACGGCATCTTGCGTAGCTCCGTAAGCGGCGTTCTTGGTGATGAAGTCATGGAAGAGCTCTCTTGAGCGGCTGCTTAACGGAGGTGGGGCGGCGTCGGGGGGAGCAATTGGGTTGATGCTCACGGTTGCAAGATGCATTTCGATCAGTGGATGCAGACAGTCAGTGCGGGATGCGTGTGAGCGGCCGGGAGTTGGGAAGCGAAAGGCGCGCTCCGTCCCACCCTTGTATGCATGTGAAATATGTAGTCGTATGCAGCTCGACTTGGGGAGAACGGCTCTACTCCGTGAAATGATATCACCAGAGCGTAATACAATTTTTTCTCAGATTTTGTTACTGTCCCGTTCTGTCGTTTTGGTGTGCAATAAACACGTGGCCTTACCTTCGGAGCCTTCCACATCATCACCCTGCCGCTCTTTCTGAACAATTCTACCCGTCACAGCTCTTCCCTCTCCGTCGAACCAAGGTTATTGTCATTGTGCCGCGTACAATAGTCGACTAGGGCTTTCCTTTCTCAAGAAGCGTACTCGAACCGACACAAACGCCCCTTCCTGTCTCTCTCCCTCGTAGTCTCCCATGTCCTCACGTCGGCGAGGACACGGCGCGCATTCCGTTTAAGCTTGAGCAAAAGCCCACTACGGGCCTGCCAAAAGTGTTCCAAGTGAGGTAAACTGGAGCATAACATTGGACCAGCACAGCGATTAAGGATCACAACGGAATTGCGAACGGCTCCGCCACTCTCCGTGATACGCTCTTCCAACCCACAAGGCGCCTCAAACTTCCTGCTTATGCGAATTCCAGGAACTCGGAATAGATCAGCAGGAGGGTCAGTCGGGGAACCTGCTAAAGACCCAGTTGGAAACCCTGATCGGCGAACCCAGTCTGAGCTTCCAACTTTGAAGGGCGAGGCGGAAGTGGGCGGACTCAGGTTACGTTTACACAAGAAGTAAACGGCGTCCAAAGGAAAAGCAAGCTGGGTTAGCTACGGTTAGCGGCTACTGCTGTAGCCCTCTACTGTGTGACGAAAGATGTTTACAGGGGGTGACCGTTGAGATCACACAATCTTTCGCTATAGATTTAGCTACCGGAGCCCTGGCTCCTATTCTAGACCAACGGGACGCGTAGGATACTGAGTTTACTTCGCACAAAGCAAAGACGACGAGCGTAACAAGGGGTTCCCACTTCTTCAATCTAGCATTCCCCATGCTCGCAATCGATTATTAGATTAAGTACAAAGACCGTTGCTATATCGAAAGAGAAGGTGAGCATCTTACCCTTCATTCGTCTTGTGTGTTGGTCTTTCAGCTTCAGTTCTTTAAAAAAATGCTCCTTCTTTCAAAGCAGGCCGTTGATGAACAACCGTTTTCTGACGCGAGGTGAAAGTTTGACTGAGCATACAAGCCTTTTATCTCTTTTCTGCTACGCAGCGATAATACCGTCTTCCTTTAAAATTCCAGCCCTGAACATATAGTATCCCATACTTGCTGTGAATGACGCCTCAGTTCTGATAGTTGAACAACACAAATCTATGACAACCGTTTCCGAACCTAACGTACGAATATCAAACGTCTATTCACGTTTCTTGTACTTCAGGCTCTGTTGAAGACATCGGCAACTCATCCTCTGAAATCTCATAGTCTACACCGGAGGGAAACTCTCCACATTCTTCAGGATGTTGAGAACAATCTGTTACGACCGGCCTGGTCCACTCGACAGTGTCTGCTGGCTTCATGGGCTTTCTCGTGCGAGCGTTGACGTTGGTGCACACCATAGTTGAACAGAACTTAGCCCAGCAATGCTTGTAGCCAGCTCCCTCCCTGCATCTCCACCCGCATCGAACTTCTTCATAGCAACATTGTTGTTGTTGTGTCCAACACTTATTAGCGGTTCGTACCGGAAATGAAAGCACAGGCTGCGCAACGAAAATCGTGAATGAAACAACGAGTGTAAACACTGTTTTGACCACTCTCATGTGACGTATAACAGCAAGAACAATAGGTTGACTAGGTTTTGTTAGCACTTAGACGGTATATTAGATATGTAAACGAACTCCCGTGAAGGAAGCTCCAACTTGTATTACTCTCATGCTCTGCTGGGGGGCAGCATGTTATATACAGAATTTGATGGAGGCTTTCTGCACTTGGCCACTGCTGTAGCAGTCAGCTGTCCATGGCCCGGAATCTATTGTACATGAAAGTGGAATACTTATGAAACAGTATAGTTGTCTGCAAGTGAAAATGGAGTATGGTCCAAGTAGATGTATGACAAGGACCGTGGGTGGGTAACGGATTGTGCGACCATGCACTAAATTGGAGTACATCTCGAAGGGCCAATCCAATCTCTGCTCATCGAAGGCGTGCTTCCCAAGTTCTCTAAAACGCTGATTGACTTGGCTTTCTTGCAAAAAGTGAACAGCATTCCAGAACGTTTGCACGCTAGTAAGTACAGGAGTCGGGCCATCTCGAATATCGCGAAAAGTGGCTTGGCACAAGACGAACACTGGGAGCAGAAAAATGTTGGTCTTGGTATTTGAGGGCTGCGCTCAGCACTAAAGCTAATAGGTGAGTTGCTAAAGAGCATCCCCATGCACTTCCTTGTGGTGTTAATCCATCGACTTCAGAAGCACATTATGACAAGAGTCCACCTTTGTTTGTGCTGTGTGATGTTTTGTGTCTTTTCCACAATTCTGTCTTGTTATAAAGGGGATAGACAACGATAGAAGTGGTCAAGTCAGAGTACCGGTCTACTTTGAGGACGCCAAGACACGAATAATGGCTGCCTCTAAAGCCAAGCCTTTGATCAATGATGTCCCAGAAGAACTACAAGGCATCATATCGCCTCGGAAAGCAGAAGTCACGCTGTCTCAGATCTATGTAGGACACACGCCGAAGCTTCACCCTGTTGCAAGTTACATAGAAGGGAAACCATCACGATGTGACTGTAACACGCGCGCTACCAACAGCGCTGAACACTATGTGCTTCGTTGTACTAAGCGGACAGATTCTAGGAGACGCGAGCTTCCTGCCGCAGCAGAGAGAAAAGGTAAGACTTTGGCGGAGATAGTCCGCCAGTGGCCACAGAAGTTGTTAGCCTTTCTTAGGAGAGAGAGGTTTTTCTCATAAAAAGAAAAAACCTCTATCAATATGCCGTAATCAGACATATTGAACCCAAAATAAAGAAGAAGAAGAAGATAGAAGTGGGATGGGGCGAGTGCTGGCATACGTAGGTAAAGAAGGGTACTTTGGAGCTTTACCCTTTAACCTGTACCAAAGGGTACTTCGAAGTGGGAACAAGTAGTGAAATTAGAGACGCACACAGCCCTGGACGCGAAGAAGTTCTGTTTCATCAAGTGCTACCAGGGTAATGGGAACTAAACTGTATTTACTTTCATTGTACAATTTGTTGGTAAGACGAAAACTGGGAGATTACATTCCTTTCCGGTTTCTGTTGCAGCTACTAGCTATTGCTCACTGAGGCGGTAACGTAAATGCTTCCGAGCCAAAAATGACTCTCATCATGAACCGCCAAGGCGCGCAATAACAAGGCATTTACACTCCCCCTCCTCTTATTCGAGTAAGGTGATTTGACGCTTGTCTCGATTCTAGATACCTCATTGAAGCGCGTTGTTTAGAACTCTTCTTCATCTTCCATTTCACCAGACGGCATGGGAAGTTCTTCCATCGGTTCTTCAACTTCGTAGTCAATGCCCGGGGGATGGGAACCACACTCGTCCGGCTTTTCGGTACAGTCAATCATGACAGAATCTCCCCATCCAACGGAGTCATCCGGTTTGTTGGGTACTGCAGTACGAGCCTTGATTTCAGAGCACACCTTCTTGTTGCAATACTTCCTCCAGCAGTGTTTGAATCCAGAGCCTTCACGACACCTCCATCCGCACTCGACTTCTTGGAAGCAGCATTGCTGAGATCTTTGCCAACACCTGCCAGGCGTTTCTTCTTGAGCGGAGACGAAGCCGGCAAACAGAGCCGTAGCCAGAACAAGTGCAAGAGTAAGTTTGGAAGCTAACATGTTGGTAAAATGACAGAGTTTGTTTACGTTGGATTTCTTTGCTGACGATAGTCGAGCGGAGACCGCAGTCGGGATGCATGTGTGCTCATTTGGAGGCGGCTTTTATTTGTCTTTTGCAAATGGACTTTCCGTTCTAACATTCGAACACGAAGTTATTGTTGTAGATGGACTGCCCGTGTAGAAGCGGGCTGCAGATGGGGCAGAAAGTTGACAGAGTGAACGGGAGATGTTGGTTCCGCAGCACTTAAAGGCATCACGTCCTTGCGGCCCAACAGAAGTGACCCATCAAGGAGAGAAGTTGCACACCGTTTTCTCGGAAGCAGAGTTTTGGTTTCGCTTGAGCGGGCCATATATGAGTAGTAGGCGTGTTTCGTTTCTTTTGTGATGGTACCTGGGTGGCAGATGTTCTGCTGCGCCTCTCTTTGTAATAGGCTGTTCTGCTGTTATACGAAATGTCGTGTTGATGGGTGGGGTGGGGTGAGTGCTCTGCACGCAATCTCGTTCAAAGAGGTGATTTGAAGAAGGGAGTGCGATGAGGCACGTTTTTAGAGTGGCTGTCACAGAGATGATGTGCAAGTGTTTTCTCTCCCATGCAGTTGGATGATGGTTACTGCGCCATACGAGATACACGCACATGTGATACACGCAAAAAGCATTAAGGGTTAATCGTGGTGAAGAGGGTTTGGAAGAGACGAGCTGGCTGTCGACGAACGAAAATTACATTCTTCTGCCGTGAGCGAGCTTGCACATGCACCTAGCAGGTATCTACCGCTGCTGAATCCAACATGAAGCGATGTTGGGGTTGTTAGAAGTGACATGGTTTGGCGACATGTCGCCCACTTTGAATACAATATATGAGGACGCACGTGATGTGAGATGGTGTATGTTTTTGCTCAGTGTTGTGGTTCTGAGCAAAAGTATGTAAGTTGGAGATTTGGAAGATATGGATAGGCGAAAGGACGCACGCATCTGAGAACAGGGGCATTTTGTTTGTACGAGGGGGGGGGGGGGGGGGGGGGGGGGGGGGGGGGGGGGTGGAAGGGTGAGCTGGACAGCGGGACGAGAGCGGTTTCAAGGTGAAAATAAGTGGACGAGCTTTGTTGTTATCGTTGACGGGCATTGGTTCCGTATACTAAAGGGCATAACCCTATTATGTCGGGGAGGCGTCTCGGCGGTTTACATGGCACTTGACGAGTGTTATCAAGCTATCAGAAGGACGATGGTGAAGTTTGTGATTGGGCAACGACAGGCGGCAGCCAATACGGTGGTAGAAGAGGGCGGTGTTCGATAGCTGTCAGAGATGCACGTGTGAATCGGCAACGTTGAAAGTGTGTTGCAGAGGTTGGTGTCGCAAGTTGATGTTGCACACGTAGCGGAGGCAGACGGAAAGCTGTGTGTGGCGGGCAACAACACAAGGCGCGCTAAAGTTGGTAGAGTTGCAGATGCAATGAATGCATTTCAAGCGCCTAAATAGCATGCAGCAAGTGGTACGTTGTTGGTTGGTCGAGCGTGCGGTTTGCATGCGTACATGCTTGCAAGCAGCTTGGTTGATAGACTACAGAAGACGGGGGGCGCTGAGTGGCTTCACGGAGGCGTTGCGTTGGAGAATGTGCCACGCGACGTTTTGAAGATTTTGCGACAGTGAAACGGGCACGTGTGGCGCATTCGTTCCGCTGTGCGTTGTTTACGCTGCAAGCGGGCGCTCTTTGATGTGGTTTCGGGGCGGTGCGCTCTGATGGAAAGGGTGAGCGTGGAGATGGTATGGACGCAGTCCGTCACGAGAGCGGCGATATGACGAAACTTTTGTACTTGTTGGTACGTAGCGCCGCGGTCGAAGGGTTAGTGCACGGCTGGGGAGTTGAAAGGCAGTTTACGTGTGAGGGATAGCGGGGTACCAAGTTGGGAGTAACACTGACATGGTACAATGAAGAGCAAAAACGAAGAGGCGGAGTGCTAAAATAGGTGGCGTGTGTGGTTGACCACCGCTTCCATCGCGTCTCGACAGAGCCAATTCCACTTGGCGGTTTTGGAGCGCGGCCGCCGGCCGCTCCTTTATAGACTGTTATCCTAATTAAAGGAGAGTAATGAATGGAGTCTCAATTCGATTCTCTAAATTACAATGCAACTCTCTCTAATTGTACCTCTCACAGCGCCGGTGGCTCCGCACCGGAAAAGCGTCAGCGATTGCGTGCGCAACATCTAACGCTTAGATGAACAAAACAAAATAGAAAATCAAAACGCAACTTCCCCCGCGGCCATGTAGCTTGGTGTAATGCAATGCATACTGATAGTCAGCGCTTGCTACATTCTTCTGCCGTGCGCAGCCCGTGTAAATGGGACGCCCGCAAACAACAACAACAACAACAACACAACAACAACCATCCAGTCCAAAGAGGCACGCGCCGCCACCCGGCCCCAACCCGCTGTAAATACGGCAACCCCCGCAAATGACGTCATACACGCCGCCCATGCTGATACAACACACCTGTGCGCCGCCGCACGCACTGTGGCACGCCTCCCGTAAAGACCGTAACTTACATAGCGTTTCACCGCGCCACCCCGCCGTGCAGCTGACGTGTCAC
The DNA here is from genome assembly GCA_003194525.1 of Gracilariopsis chorda. NCBI lineage: Eukaryota > Rhodophyta > Florideophyceae > Gracilariales > Gracilariaceae > Gracilariopsis > Gracilariopsis chorda. The sequence goes on along the minus strand of NBIV01000050.1, from coordinate 135,329 downwards.
AGACCGCGCCCCGCCCGCCCCATGCGCACGTACAGTTGCGAGCGAGCGAGCTCTCGTTGCGATTGTTCACTTTTATCCGTTTGGGCGCTCATACATCCGCGCGCCGCCGCACTACAGTAAAACACTCACCACTCTGCAGCTGCACGTTGCTCTCGCCGTGATGAAAAAAAGTACAAACGTATGTAACTTACTTGCCCTGAGCCCCAAAAACACAAAAGTATCGCAAAATCAACTCACACCTCCCGTCTTTCCTTCGCCGCAAGCTTGCTATAGTATAAAACGTATGCAACACATTCTAGCCCCACGCTCATCCTGCCCGTTTCGCCCATATCTGTCGGTACACTCGGATTACCGTGTGGTGCGATTGATCCGCCAAACACCGCCCGAGCACCGAAACCTTTGCCAGTCGTGCCAACTTGCTCACCACCTCCCCACGAGTCTTCTTACTTTCTATCCACCGCGTCAGCGTGATACACGCACTCCACCCCAAAGCCGGCAACTCCCTTCCTCCACAGTGAACCAGACGCTTTACAAACCGTCCCAATATTCTATCGCAAGCGCTCTGGCCCACATTCAGCGATAGCACACTTTCACAAGCCGTATCCAGAGAGTGCAGCAACGGCACCAACACCCGATGTACAGCGCTTATGCATTCTGTTGCAGACGCTAGTAAATGCATTCGATTCCCATTGCTGCGAATTCTTCTTCTCGCCGTCAGCAGCAGCACCCGGTTTTCAGCAGTGCACAGCTGATGTACAGCTCGTGAAATCGAGCTATGTAGCGCTTGACAAGTGCTTTTCCAAGCTTGCACATACGACATTCCACCGTCCACTTCGGTAGACGCTACGCATCGACTGGTCATCACATCGCGGCGGTCCAGCAGTTGTTGCACACCTTGAAACAACTCCTCCTGCACGCACACAAACAGCAGCTGCACAAAGTGCGAGAATCGGCAAAACCACAACTCAAAATCGCCGTCCAGATTCTTGAGGGAGCGCGGCGTTGACGAACTTCGAGTCGTGTCCCGAAGCAGGTACAACAGAAACCTCATATCGTTCAACTCGGCACGAATGGCGTTGGTGAACACTATGCTCAGTTGAATGCAGTGATTCTGAAAGGGCACGAGCGGAATGTTATGCCAAAGCGCACTTATCACGTCCGCGCCCGCCGTGTGCGCGCCGCCAAAAGCGCCCACATGAGAACGACGGCGCTTGTCAGATTGGTCCTTCTTGGAGTGGTGCTGTTGACGGCGACGCGTTGCGGCACATTGTTGCGACACGTTTGAGAAGAGCATGTGCGATATTGCGCGCCGTTGGCGACGTCCGGAGCGCAAGCGAGCGGCCGATAGCGCGGAAGGGCGCGTTGTAAGCGGCGTAGTCACCGAGGTGGGTAGCTCGGAGCGAATGCGCGGCGGTCGCGCTTTGGGTCGAATTAGCGGCGCGGGTGGGGAAGGCGTGGACGGTGTGGAATGCGTGGAGCGGGTGAGATCACTTCCGACGCTCGGCGGGGTGGGAGGGGGGTGTGGTGCATGTGGGGGCGGCTCCTTTGTGAAGGAAAGGGGCGTACAGGGGGAAGCTAGGGGGGGAGACGGCCGCTGCTTGTCCACAGGCAAGCAGAACGGCTTGAGCGTCTTCAATGCGGGGGGTGAAGGCGTGGTGGCAGGCGTGGTTGGCGAGGGTTGAGAGTCGATTCGAAGGGTTCTAGCGGCCATTTTGGAGTTGGAGCGAGTGCGGAGGGGATCGGGGATTGCGCGACGGGCGACGGGTGCGGGAGACGGTGCGAAGAATGTTGAAGAATGTGCGTGTGCTGCTCGGGAGTGTGCACAGTTGACGCGCTCGCAGTGCACCCGTTTTCAGCGAGCGCAGTTTTTTTGCGGGCGCGCGTGCGGGACACGTGTGCGCCACGCAAAGCTTTACAGCGCCAACCGCTGTGTCCCGCGTTGGCGCGCGCGGTGGACTGTGCGTGTGCGTGGCCGACGGGCCGCTGTCGCCGCCCGCCGTTTGATCCGAATGACGTCAGAACGAAGCCGAAGCTTTGAGCTCAACTCGGACAAACATCTTGCCGGCTCGCGCTTTTACTGTACGCGCGCCGCCCACCAGCGTTTACTTGGCGTCGCTTGGGTGTCCGTTGCAACTTTGCGCCCTTCTCGCTCGTGGCCTGCGCGCCGCCTGTGCCGTGCAACCCCGTAACGCCATCACCTCCATAAACGTACGACGTCGACGCTCTGCTTCATTTAATCGCACTGTACAAAGCTCCACAATCTCTCGCCCAGCTCTGATTTTAAACCGCCCATTTCAAAATCGCACCCCAACCCCCGCCCGAATCTACACACCATCGCGCTGCGTGTGGCCTCAGCACCTCACGTACGCCGCATCGCCCCTTTTCAAATTCGTATCGTTCGCTCAGCTCGCACACAGTTGCGCAACGTGCTGTCGCTTTGGCAACCGCATTATTGTCCGTCCACTGATTGCGCTGCACCATGCTGCCCGCACCTATACATAGAAACAGCTAATCTTGTCGCACACCTTCTTTGTCGTTTCCACGTCTGCCCCCGTCTCCCCCGCCGCACGTTGTGGCTGAGGGGGAGAGCTTGCCCCGGCGTGGAGCTCCGTCGACGCCCATCTTGACGTTACGTTGTAAGACATATCACAACCCCTTTCCTCACCCCGATTTACCCCCGTCTCAAAACGTTCACCAATGCCGCTCGTTACGCACCCCCGATCCGTTCGGCCTTCATCCAAACCTCACAATCCCCGCAACTGTCAACATCTCCCAACCCAAACACTCGTTCAAAAATATCCTCGGCTGTCATTCTTATCACTCAAAACGCTTCTGAGCTCCCACAGGAGCACTCGAGATACATGTGCCCGACCCTTACTGTACCGCTCTCGAGATAGGCCTAACTTAAGACACAATAGCGCACTTGTCATTTAGCGTGCACACAATTGTGAACAACTGCGTGCTTCACCTTCCACCTTGGAACTTCCAAGCATGTAGATATGCCTCATAAGTGCTTCACAATCATGATGTGCACCAATCGCCGCGTCGCATACCTCTTTCTTCACATCACACCTACACGCTCTACACAACTGTGCTCTACCCGCGTAGCGCTAATATGTCCCATTCCTCACTATCGAGACTTCTTAACACGACGCCTACCTCTGGTATCTGTTCGAAGCGCCCATTACTACAAACCTCCTCCACACAAAAACTGCATCCATTCCAGCCGTGGCGTCCCGACTTCCACTGCAGGCGCGCACCATAAAAAGAAAACATCGCCGTCTCACCACAAGCCCGCCACTCAAGTTTGTCCTTCTCGCAACCATGCGCCGTCTCACCTCAGCTCTGACAAACCTCCTCACACACTTGAGAGAGCGTAGATACCGACGAGGACGGCGGTAAAGTGTTAACGCTCGTTAAACATGCGCTGGCACAATCGCATCTGCCAGCCGAACATGTTCAAATCAAATGCGCGTTCGCGGCTGGCTGTGGTTTACAAATTTGAAAAAGATTTCGCTTCCAAATCAGCTCTCTTCCACGAGAGCGGACCACAACAGAAATGATATGCACGTGGTACACGTTGCCACATATGAAGCATCTACACGTAGCCGGTCGCCGCGCGCCGTGCCGGCAACCTGCTGCGTGCGTCGCCGTCGAAGGCTGTGCGCATCATCTTCACCACGCACTAGCACGAGCGTGTTCGATAGAACGGGCTTTTCCCCCCCTGCAAGACCGTCATCCGCGCACACCCGCTTCCTCTCGAAAATGGTTCGAACGCGTGCGGCTCGAAAGCAGTCATCCGCTGCAAAGAATCCTCAAGCGTTCATCAAACAGATTTCACAACAAACTCTTACGTCGGCCGTAAGCGCGCTGTTTAAAGATGCTTCTGCGTTTGAGAAGAAGCGACGAGAGAAAATGCTGCTCAAGGAGGATGAAGAGGGAGACACGGTACTTGACAATGACAGCGGCGATTTTCACCTGGTTATCACTTTCAAAATTGCTCCTTTGAAAGAAAAACTGCGACCTGTTGCCATGTAAGTTGTGTACATTAGGTGGTGCGATTTGATGTAGTTGAGTTCTAACGCGCGGTGTTCGTTGTGCGAGTAGTCGTTTAAAGCATTCTCTGTGGAAGGAGGGTGAACACGAAGTATGTTTGTTCGTGAAGGACCCGCAACGAAAAGTGAAGGACTATCTAGCAGAGCACGGCTCCGGGGGCGTGTCACGCGTACTAGGAGTAGACAAGCTACGAAAACGGTACGGAACTCACGAAGGGCGACGCGAACTATGCACAATGTTCGATGTATTTCTAGTGGACCAACGCGTGGCACCAATGATGCCCAATCTGCTCGGAAAGAGTTTCATCGAGGCCAAAATGGTGCCGCTGGCTGTGAACATGAGAAAGAATGTGGTTGAGGCAATTCGTAAAACGCTGGCCAGCACGCCGTTTGCGCCCAGACAGGGTACGTGTACGAGCGTTAAAATCGGACGACTGGGATTTACGGAGCAAGAGATTGTGGAGAATTGCTTGATGGCGGCGGAAGGTGTTGCGGAGCGCTGTGAGGGGGGATGGAAGAATGTTCAATCGCTTGGATTGAAGACTAGCCAATCGCCTACTATTCAGATATATCTGTCGCTGCCTGGGGAGGAGGGGGGGGATGTTGACAAGAGCGAAGTTGCGGAGAAGAAGAAGAAGAAGAGGAAGAGGGATGATGGCGACGGAGACAGCGCGCTGGGCGAGAACGAAGGTGATAGCGGCGATGTGAAGGGCGGTGAAAAGAAAGGTGGCAGCGGCGATGTGAAGGGCGGTGGAAAGAAAGGTGGCAGCGGCGATGTGAAGGGCGGTGAAAAGAAAGGTGGCAGCGCCGCTGTGAAGGACGGTGAAAAGAAAGGTGGCAGCGGCGATGTGAAGGACGGTGAAAAGAAAGGTGGCAGCGGCGATGTGAAGAGCGGTTCTGACAGGGGCGCTGGAAAGAAAGATGGGACGAAGAAAGACACGGGGAAGGCCAAAGAGACGCCAACTAAGCGCAGACGGACGACGAGGGGCAGTGTGAAGGAAGAAAGCGGCGCGCGGACGCGCTCCGCGACCACAGCTCAACGGCGCGGTAGGGCGCGCAACGCGTAGCGCCGTGATGTATTGGCTCTGTGCGAGTCACAACAGCCCGTGACGCGGCGGGCAACACGTGCCAGCGCGACTCGGCGGTAGTCCAGATGGGTCCGCCAGAACGCCTGATCGACGCACGTGGCAAGCCAATGGGCGGCCGCCGTCAATCATCAAGCGCAACGGCCGACGTGAACGCCCCTTTTGGGGCGCAGTCACTGGGGCATCGTCAGTCAACATGCCGCGTTCTGGCGCTGGGAGCACGCCTCACAATGATTGAGCGCCCCCGTTGTAACCGACCTTGCAGCCAATCAGTGCGCCTATTCCAGCCACGTGGCGCGCTGGCCGCTTTCTATTGGACGAGTGAATGATGCCACCTCATCGCGTCAATCCACTTCTCAGCTCTTCATTTCGTATAGCGCTCACCGCTGCTCTTAGGCTGTCTCGTACCTCGCACTATTTAAACCTCAACCTTTCCCCGGTCCGCACTTTCCCTTTTCCAACCAACCCCTTCCTTCCCTTTCCCCCCCCCCCCGTCTGTTCCGTTCCGTTTTCCGACTCTTTCCTTATTTGACTTCGTCGTCCTTAACAACTCTAAACATCACTGCTTGTGTAGTAGTCGAACCGTCGCGTGGCGACCTTTTTTGTACCATCTAATCATGTCCGTCTCAGCCACTTCCAGGGCCTCGTTCCTTTCGGTCCTGTTTCTCTTCTCCCTAATCTTCGCAGTTCGTGCTTCCGACAAACAGAATGTCGGTACCGTTATCGGCATCGATCTAGGAACTACATACTCTTGTGTGGGCGTCATGCAAAACGGTCAGGTCGAGATTATCGCCAATGACCAGGGAAATCGAATCACCCCTTCCTACGTCGCCTTCACTGCTGAAGAGCGTCTCATTGGCGACGCCGCAAAGAACCAGGCCGCCATGAACCCTGTCAACACCGTCTTTGACGTCAAACGTCTCATCGGTCGCAAGTACAATGACGCCACCGTTCAGCGTGACAAGAAGCTTCTTCCTTTCAAGATTGTCAGCCAGGGTGACAAGCCCATGATCTCTATTGACGTCAAGGGAGAAGAGAAGACCTTTTCCCCCGAGCAGATCTCCGCTATGGTGCTGGGAAAGATGAAGAAAACCGCTGAGGAATATCTTGGAAAAGAAGTTAAGAATGCTGTTGTCACTGTCCCGGCTTACTTCAATGACGCTCAACGCCAGGCGACAAAGGACGCGGGTACTATTGCAGGACTCAATGTCATGCGTATTATCAATGAGCCTACTGCCGCTGCTATTGCATACGGTCTGAACAAGAAGGGTGAGAAGAATATTTTGGTCTTCGATTTGGGAGGTGGAACTTTCGATGTCACACTTCTTACCATCGACGACGGCGTCTTCGAAGTGCTTGCTACCAATGGAGATACCCATCTGGGTGGTGAGGACTTTGACCAGCGTGTTATGGACTACATGATGAAGTTGTTCAAGCGCAAGTACAAGAAGGACTTGTCAAAGGACAAGCGTGCCATTGCTAAGCTTCGCCGCGAGTGCGAGAAGGCCAAGCGTGCCCTCTCCTCTCAGACTCAGGTGCGCATTGAAATTGAATCGCTCTTCGATGGTCAGGACTTCTCTGAAACCCTCACCCGTGCCCGCTTTGAGGAGTTGAACTCGGACCTCTTCAGACGCACCCTCAAGCCCGTTGAGAAAGTTATTAAGGATACTGAACTCTCCAAGAGTCAAATTCATGAAGTTGTTCTTGTTGGTGGTTCCACTCGTATTCCGAAGGTGCAGCAACTTGTCAGTGATTTCTTCAATGGTAAGGCACCTAGCAAGGGCATCAACCCCGATGAGGCTGTTGCCTACGGTGCTGCTGTGCAAGCTGGCATTCTTTCCGGTGACGGTGGCGAGGCTACGGATAACATTGTTCTGGTTGATGTGGCTCCACTGTCGCTTGGTATCGAGACTGTTGGCGGTGTCATGAGCAAGATCATCCCGCGTAACTCCAAGGTCCCAGCCAGTAAGAGCCAGACCTTCACTACCTATCAGGATAACCAGGAGGTTGTCAGCATCCAGGTCTTCGAAGGTGAGCGCTCTATGACCAAGGACTGTCACATGCTCGGCAAATTCGACCTCAGTGGCATTACCAAGGCTCGCAGAGGTGAACCGCAGATCCTCGTTACATTTGACGTGGATGCTAATGGTATTCTCAGCGTGTCGGCTGAAGAGAAGGGCGCCTCTAACAAGGAGAGTATCACCATCACCAATGACAAGGGACGACTCTCTGAAGAGGAAATCGAAAGAATGGTTCGTGAGGCCGAGGAAATGAAGGAGGAAGACGAAAAGATTAAGAAGAAGGTTGAAGCTAAGAATAGCTTTGAAAACCTCATCTTCACCGTTAAGGGCACTCTGGAGGAGAAGGACAAGCTTGAAGGCAAGCTCGATGAGGAAGACATTGAAAGCCTCGAATCAGCTGTCAAGGAAGCTCAGGATTGGTTGGATAACGAGGCTGAGGATGCCGAAGCTGAGGATATCGAATCTCGAGTGAATGACTTGAAGGAGGTCGTTGAACCTATCATGAAGAAGGTTGGAGGTGGCGCCGGTGCTGGTGCTGGTGGCGCACCAGAGGAAGAGGATGACGATGATGAGGACGGGCATGACGAATTGTAGACATAGTACCTCTTTAACTTTTTGATCTCTTGCACCCGGTTAACGCGTTTTCCCTGCACTTGTAAAGTTTTTCCCGCACGCGCGTTCACACATTTTTTGGCTGCTTGCAAATCCTTCTGCCATTGCTGGGTACGAATCTCGTCTTTGAAGACGTATATCAACCGTCGCCGCTGTGCCTTCACATCAGGTTCACCAGAGGCTCTCCAGACCTCCACTGCCGGCACAGATCTCTCTCTCTCTCCCACACCTCCCTCCAACGCACAAGAGCCTTGAACTTAGTGATGAAGGCGAACGTGAATGCCACGAAACGGCCTAACCCTTGTTTTCGGATGTATCGGTGCATGACAGAGAGTTTAGCAGGGCCTTGCACTGGTCGAGACATTGCGCAAATTCTCTGCTTCTAGAGCCGTGGACAAAGCTTCGCTAAACTTCTAGAACAGACCCGAAGGCGAATCCATTTTGTTTCCGATTTTGCTTTGGCGGAGAAGATACTGTATCAAGGCAGGCTAACGAAGGTCTGCACAGGTATCAACTGGGGCCGCTGCCATTTCCCTGGTAATCGCTCACCGCAGTACTTGAGCTGCTGGCTACATTAAGATGGAAAACATGAAGAGCAAACAACAGATGCTAGATGATGAACAAGAAGGACGAAAGCAGGAGAGGCCCAGAGGGATGGGTAATGGGCGTGCTGCCTTGATGCACCCTCACGACTGGGCACATGGAGTTCCGCCCGTCGAGATGTGCCAAGCTTCCGAAAAGGCCATAAATGACTATCAAAGTTACGACGGACGAGGAATCCGAATGGAGATGCGATTGGGTCTATTACGGGGAGTTTGGAAGTCGAATAGATGATTAGCCTTCTACTTATAGAAAGCTGTACCATTGCCTCGGAATCAGAGGCACGTGACAATAAGAACAAATACACACACACCCTCACGGCGCATCACGACGCAACGTGATTTCTGGGCAGGGACTTGGAAACAGCGATCACGTGACGTGCATTGGAAGAGGTCGAAAGTTCGATACCATATTATGTGCATGCAACTGGTCACCGACTGTCGTCAGCGCTGGGCCTTGGCGGTCGACAGATTACGCCCGGTGCGAGAAGCAAACGAACGCGTTTCGTAGATGTGTACAAGATAAAACGTATCCTTACAACCCTGGTACTCCTCATTGTGGAGTATCCTGTTCGTGAAGTGTTGTATGCTTTGAGCACTTCACATTGCCAATGTCAAGTGCTCAAGGCAATGTGACATTGGGGGTTATGTGAACTTCTGGGTAGTGCTTTCTGTTAATGATAACTTTCAAGGGTGGAGATTGGCTCATGCCATTGAAATTAGGCTCAAGAAATGCTTTTTAAGGAATAGTGCACGTTGAAGCCACAAATAACAGCAAACTTCGAGAGCCAAGCTATGATGTTGTAGGGATAACTGCTAAGGGACCGCTACCTCCTGTAGCATCAGGAAACATGAGCTACACGTAAAATAGCAAAGGTACGAATGGCAACCCTCACATAGAAGTGAGAACCAGAACATTCTGTTCTCTAGTAGTCAAAGCAACGCTCACAATTCTTAGGCACCCTACCTTGAACCAGCTCCATGACATGAGCAAAAGCGGCTTTTCCGATCCCCTTTCCAAGGCGATGTCCTGCCGGGACAGACGGTTCAAAATGAACCCCAGAGTCCAGCCTTGACTCACCGCAACTACGAGCAGCTTCTTCCGGTGTACTGAAAACAACCTTTGTAGTTCGCTGAATCGGGCTATTTGGAGCGAAGCCAGGAACTACGTCAAACTCAAATGGCGGGATTGTTTCGTTACCCTTAAGTACGACAGTATCGAGATAGATCCGCAAGTTCTCAAGTGATGCCGTGCAAATAACTGCGGAAGCGGAAGGGTACTCGGAATGTGGCTGAATTGGAACAACAGGTTCCCACTCCTCCGCCTTCACAATTCCCACTCCGTCTTTGAGTCCTTTCAAAGCATGTACCCTGGTCCCCGTCAACAGTCGCCGTACCAATGTTACGGGACGCACATTATCATTTCTCCTCTTTTCCTTCCACGCGACAAGGGCTGCATCATGTTGGGCCATCATCTCCGCCAAGAACAAGGGAGCCATAACGTCGTCGCTAATTCCCAACAAGTTTTGATAGTAAAGAGCAAAGATTCCAAGAGATATGAATTTGTTTTCCCAAAAGAATCCCAGCGAAATCTTATCCTCCGTCAGGTTGGCCGAGCGTTGGAACAATTTTCGGAGGAGATTTCGTGCAAGAACGCGATCTTTTCTACTTAGACTTCTACGCCGGTTGGGAGTGTGATACAATGGAGGAGCTTGGCGTTGTTCAAACTCTTCACGAGACAACGCAAGTGGTTTGCCACGCACTCCGATCTGGGGAACTACATGTACCTGACTCCCAAACAATCCACGTCTATCAACTGCTCCTGTCAATGGCTGCCATCGAAGAGGAAATTGAAGATCCCGTGGTCTGACATGTGAAGGATTGACAGGTGAGTATCCAGTATAGTCCTGATATTGTTGGCGGAAATCGGTCTTTGATAGATCACCTTGTGAGTTCCAATTGTCTGTGACAAAGTACTGAATGAAACGATTTGCAACGACATTTGCCCATCCGAGAGGAGTTGATGTATCCGTAGACCTATTGAGTGGGTTCAATCCAAGACGTGAAAGAAACTGTTCGGGCGATTTTGCATCAATTGGAAACTCGGAGTCTAGCAAGCGGTAAGTCATGTGAGCTTGAATCACAGAACGAGTGTCCCGATCGGAGCAAAAACGGTTTGGAATCGAATCCTTACGTCCGAAAAAGGAAAGGGCTGTTGCATCGCAGGCGGCAAAGAGTTCATACTGGACAACAGCGAAAAAGAGGGCGTAACGAATAGCTAGTGGGGTTTGAACGTTGAGGATTGATGGTGGGAAGAAAGCATTGAGTGCTTCGTTTGGTGGGTTGATCGAAAGAGTGAGTGTGTCAGCAAGTGAAGGTGTCGGTTCCTCAGGTATTTGTTGTCCTGCAATCAGATGAAGATTCGCTATAAAGACTATGGCTGTCGCTCTCGCAATAGCTTTCGAACAAAGCCACATTGTGGTATCTTAATTGACACTAGCTCAGTTTCGTAGACAGGTTCTTTCGCACAGAAGCGCACGCAAAAGACAGATCGAGAAGAACACAGAGGATTAGGGCCCCTCTTATAGCAGATAGCGAAGAGAAGGGAATTCCACTCCTTTCGTTTCTGTGCTGCTCAGTGTGTTGGAAACCCTTCTACATTGAAAGGTTATGATACTGCTCTGTACGTGACCATTGTCCAGTACTCAGCATATGCGGCGTTAGGGCTTCCATGACAAAGTTTGTGAGTCGCCATTTTGGAAGGATCCGAGTAGTCATGGGACGGACTTGGCGAAACGATCAAGAAGAAGATTGGGAAGCACTTAAAGGAATGGCAAAAAGAAGTTATTTGGGTGGGAACGAAAACGCGTATGCAATGAAACACCACTCATCGAACAGAAGAAACCATCCCGAGGGCTCTGAATGGAAGCACTTGTCAGTGTATCAGCCTTGAGACTTCCATGGCCCATGATCTCCAACTATATCTGATGGATTCAACACCACTGATTCAAAACGCCTTATCCGGATGTGCATCACTTTCTTGCATGTCCTAAAACCGCATCGAACTTCTATTGAAATGGTTGCTGATTATCTTTGATTCTCGTCTACATGTTTCTCACGGTGCGCAGCTTGCCATCCTTTCGCAGAACATGGGCAGGGACCAATCATAGGCACTTTCAAGCTTCAAGTTCTCAAGGACTTCAAGCTTCTTGATTTGACAACTTCTTATCAACCTGTAAACCCCAACTGATACATGTCTACCAACTGTGTGCTGTTTTTTTTGCTCGCCAGTGATATCGAGGTTCAAATTCCCGCCGTGACGGACAATGCATCCCTATAGATCACTGTGGATGATGTCTTGGGGCGACAAGCACCTCCTGTATTGATACCTTAGCTACAGTAACCAATGTTTAACCATTCGCACATAAAACCTGAGGCGTTGCCTCATATCGCCCACGTTTGGAGTAAGAATTCTTGGTGGGCTCGTTCGGTGCCCTAAACCGGGTTACTTTTCTTATCCCACAGGCATAAGGCACCGTGGGTACCGTTGGTACCAACAGCACAGACTCGAACACTCTTGAGTGGTCTTGGGAGGTCTTGAGTGTTGTGGCTGGACCAATCTGGCTTAGCTCGGACTAAGCAGACACACTGCAAAGGAAAAAAATAGACGAAAAACACTGTCGCATAAAGAGAAGCTAGTTGTAAGGTAAGGGTTACCAATCTACCTTTGTACAATCTTTGTAGTACAAAGTCTGTACCGTTCCTGTACACGAATGAATCTTGCGAAGTCGAAGTGAATGAAGACACCCCTTCGGTTATTTGAGAACGGGAGCAAATTCATTCGAAGGGTTCAAGGGCTTCGACATGGCCATTGCAGGCAATCATGAATTTATTCGAGAAATTGTTAGTCTTGGCACTGGACAATTCGAATGAAAACAAACATCAACGATTTCATGTGGGAGCCTTTGGGGAAAACGTAAAAGATGGTTAGGATTACTATAACCTTATTAATAAAGGTTATCTGACTACAACAAGAAACATAACAAGCAGGATCGTACGCCATCATGGAATGAAGAGGTTGGATGGAGCAGAGAGATTTCCTTATTGGCTCATATGGAAGCGCTTCTTTGTTGCTTCATCACGGAAAATGCTGTAAGGTTCCATTGCCTACGCTAAACGGAGGGATACTACATAGGGCTAGAGCAAGGAATAGCAGAGTAAGGGTAGAATGAATGGAGGACCTTATCGACTAGGACACATGGAGAACGCCTTCGTGCCAGTTCTTCTTCCTGAAGTACTTCAAATGACCAGCATTAGTTTCACGACACCTTACTCCGTGATCTATGTGTCTTCCCAAGGGTCATTCTTCTACACACATTGCAATTAAAGAGCAGTTCTTGACTACTCTTCCTGAAGGCTGTCAAATGCAGGGGAAAGATGTTGATTACTGATCACCTCAATACATGCCTCTGGTACGTCGCAAACGAGGACCGGAACAGATGGAGTCATACAAATAGATGAATTGTGAGAGAGAGTGTCTTCCCAAGAGTGCGAGTTCTTGAAAAGATCTAAGAGCGATCGGGTTTTACAACTTTCGATCGAATCAGCTGAGAGCTTATGGGTCAGAAGGTATGTCGGCCACGAAGAAGGTTTTGCGAGTCAACATGAGCTGCAATAAGTCTATCGGTGATCACGTCTATCGTTAGCGGAAGGGATATAGAACGGTATGCACTCTTTCCATCCTTCCCGTGTACAATTCCACACTTTTGTGATGCTCAACACTCTGGTTGAGAATCCCTCTGCGCAGTCCGCTGCCCGTGGTATACTGTCATAAAACGGCGTAACCTGCAACAGTTGCAGTGCAACTGCTTCAACGAACGAAGATAAGTGTGGCCGGGGAAATTCCTTGGTTTCCTGCGGAGAGAAACGTATCTTTAACCAGATATGTTTTACCCTTATGTTGTAGTTAAGCATCAAGGGCCCACAGTAAAGAAGAAGAAGAAGATAAGTCCCATGTTGCTGTGCTTATGCAAAGAGAAATGGATACTCATTCAACATTTTCCAGTCTTTAGAGCCTTTTTACGGGATATTATTATTTTATAGGATATCTACCAGGAAGCTTGTAGGAAAGAATTCTACGTTTTGATCGTTATGAACAAATCTTCATTGGCCAGATGGAAGAGGTACGAAGGGTATCAACGGTAGATGTACGTGTCACTCCTTAGAAAATTTCGTACTCGATCGGCATCTCTCACAATTTTCTGGAATCTTCCCGTCGTAAAGATCCCGAACGTGTCGGAATGCGATGACACCGATCCCTCTCCCTAAAGCGTGTCCTGCCGGAACAGAAGGCTCGAAGTGTACTCCAGATGTCAGCCTGGACCTGCCGCAGCTAAGTATTGCTTCCTCCAAGCTCTCAAATGTCACCGTTACATTTGCACCAACAGGCAGAAAGAACCCTCTGCTTCGCTGAATATTAAAACTGAAGGGAGCAACTGCTTCCCCGTCTTTTAGAACGACTTCTTTCAGGTAAGCTTCCAGAGCTTCCAGAGCAGCTGTACAGATGACCGCGGAAGCCGATGGATACTCTGAGTGCGGTTGGATTGGCAAAACGGGCTCCCATTCTTCTGCTTTTACTTCACCCACTCCCTTGCCAATGCCCCTAAAAGCAGTAACATTCTTTCCTGCCAGAAGTTTGCGAATAAGAGTTGGTGGTCGAACGTAGTCATATCTCCGCTTTTCTTTCCACGCGACAAGAACAGCGTCGTACTGAGCAATCATATCTCCCAGAAATACCTGGATTAGTGCTAATCTGTCAAGACCGTAGATCCTCAAATATAATCCAAAGATAATACCAAGTGAAGCGAATTTATCGTTCCACCAATACGAAACGAGCACATCCTCAAGTGTCACCTGTCTCGAAGTGTTGAAGAGTTTTTCGATCAAAGTCAAAGCCAGCTTCGTATCATGACGCCCCAGCCTTCGTCTCCTGTTTGGCGTTTTGTACAACGGTGGGGCAACCCTTTCTTCCATTTGAGCTCTTGAAATGGCCAGAGGTTTGGCGGTAAGTCCGATATGCGGGGTTACATGAACTTGAGTTTCGAATTTTCCGCGAAAGTCCGATGGTCGTGTTAACGGCTGCCATCTGAGCGGTCGAATGAGCTTGTTTGGAGCTAGGAAACCGGGGTTCACCGGCTTGTAACCGGTGAAGTCTTGATATTCTAGTAGGTAGTTGCTTTTGGATAGGTCCCCTTGGGAATTCCAACCGTCAGCTGCAAAATATCGAACGAGCTTGTTGGCTACGGCATTTGCCCAACCTCTCTCAATGGAGCGATTGGTGGTAATATCATATGGCTCCAGACCTAATCTATCAAGAAAGCGGCCGTAAGGCTCCCCGTCTATCGGAAACTCGCTTATCCACAAGCGATAGCTCAGTTGACGCTCGATCAAAAGTCGAGAGAGACGTGATGAGCAAAAGCGTTCTGCAATAGGTTCACGTTCACCGAGAAATGAAAGTCCGGTTGGATGACAGGCGGCGGCAGCTTCATGGAGTGCAACGCCATAGAGAAGACCAACACGAGTTGCGATTGGGGTTTCTGACTGAAGCAGTGGCACTGGGAATAGTAATGCGCCTACTTCGTTCGGAGTCACAAAGTCTGGAGTGAGAAGCTCAATTAGGGATGAGTCATCAGATGTTTGGGCATCACTGAGGGTAGGTAGGAAACAGATGATAAGCAGTCCACGAATCACATTCACAGGGAAACATGTTCGTTGCGCTCTGGTGGGAGAAGAGTACATGCTTTCTTGTTCAGGTTTTGATGGTTTCTGTGGGTTTGGTGCGGATCACGGTACCGCTGGTACCTTTGGTACCCTTGGGTAAACGGTACCCTTAAAAGGATAATCTCGCGCACGGCAGACAAAGTCGATACTGGGTTTGTGATCTTGCGGCATATAACTGGTAAACGGTACCAAAGGTACACGTAGCTGTACATGCGCTCCTTATCTTTATCATACCGTTCAGCGGTCTCAAGGGATTAAACGGAAAGAAAGAGGGTAAGAGCATGGCCACCCATTGTCAGTTTCAATCCATCACGTATGAAGCGTGTGAAAGATATACTGGTGGATATTTTTATTCTGAATTCACTTCAAGAGAAGGCGATTTCGACTGCTATTAGAACGCAGTCTCTCCCACCCGGCCCTGGGTTCAAGTTCAAACGCGCATCTCAACGCCCGCCAAAGGGTAGGGTTTTTTTGCAAACTTAAGCCGCTTCGCTCTCTTGTGGCCTCTTGAACGGCAACCAAGGCACTCACGCCGCTCTAAGCAAACGCTAAAGATGGTGTCCCTGGCCGTCTGACAAACCAGTTTGAATCTGCAAATACCTTTCTTTCTGATGACAGGGAAAAAGACCGTAGTGATTCTACTGGTGTGTAACACGTATCGAGCTTTTCTGTCTCTCTCTTGCATAACTGTTGCTACCGCATTTGCTCACTCAGCAGAGAGGAAACAAGGTTGGAAGTGGGGTGTGGTTAACGTAAAACACAAGAATACCGGCTCGCTTCTGCTTCCTGCCAGGCCGTACCTTGGTGAATCATTGAAAAGTACGTCAAACAGCATGTCTCATATTTTTGAGCCAGACACGTTCTCACACAGTTTCTTTTGTTGTCATACGGAGCCTCATTTTCCTCATTAAGAGCAGGAAAATTTGTCAATGTTAGGATTGAGAGTGATAAGATTTGGGAGAGGATAAGTATATGTCATCACGCTATGTTCAAGTTTTATTGGCATTACAAAGCTCACTAACTGCTACCGTTTTCAATCAGCTCTACTCTTGCGAATGTATTTTCAAGAGGCAGGGAGAAAATATGCACGTGGTGTGATGACTATTGAATTTCTAGGCGAGTTAGACATGAGTGTTGGGTTTTGGATGCGGATGGTGAATCTTGCAGTTTATGAAAGCGCACAAAAAGAGTACTCTGCCGAGTCTCTGCCAGGAAAATCTCCGAACATTCTCCGCGATTACGCAACAACTCACCGCTACTACATGTGCAAATATTTTTGGCCTGTTCATGAGATGAGGTCTGGGACAAACCTGTACGGGCCCGAAAAATGAGGATATGTTCGAGATCCGATTCTAGATGCCCCGCTTAACGTTTGACTATTTTTTACTGTATCCAAACATCATCGTACTATAGACACGGATTACGTCCAGATGCTAAAGAACGATTGGTGTTACCGCCGTTGGTAAACATTCTATGCGCACAGCGTCAGCTTGCATATTGTTTGCCTGCCAATCTGGCCCATGATCTGTTTAATGTCTCAGAAACAACAGCATCGAATTGCCTTGAGGAGTTCTGCAAGTCTGTGATTGATAGATTTGAAAGCGAGTATCTTTGCAAGCCTACTGCAGCGGACTTGGAAAGAATTGAGTGGCAGTATGCCAGAATTGGATTTCCGGAATGTATCGGCTGTCTCGATTGTGCAGGGTGGACATGGAAAAACTGCCCATAGGCACTACAAGGTTTAATGACTGGGAACGAAGTGGTATCATCTTTGTGAATGGAGGCCATTTGTGACTTGGACTTATGGGTTTGGTCTTCTCAGTTTGGATTACCGGGTGTTCAACGATCTTAACATCCTTGAAGTTAGCTCGCACTTTCCAAATGTTTCGAATGTATTGCAATCCCCGCGACTGGGACAACACACGAAGACGTTCGAAATCTTCCTCTCGATAGGGTAGCACAGCGAACGGAGCCTCTCCGGCTGAGCACGACGGAGTCGGGTTGTAAAGCCGAGGCTCACCCTCACTCAAAGCGGGGAGAGTGGGTAGAATCGCCACTAATGGTATGATAATCCTCCAATGGAGTACGAGTCCATGGAAATGGGAGTGGGGTCACGGGACACCGTTACGGTGGCACAAGCGACAGCGGTGACAACCACTCACAACCGAAACGGGGCAACAACCACGAGAGTGGGTAGGGAAAATAGGGGCGTGCCCGGTGTGGGCGACGGGGGGGGCGTGGGCCAACGGAGCCACACGGGGAAATAAAGGGGAACCCTGTACAGGGATGAGTACACTGCGGTGGTGAAGTTGATAACAAACACCTAAGGCGGTGGTGTTCCTGTTGACGCAGGGGGGATAAGCCAACCGTGGTAACGCGGCTTTACCTCCGAAGAGTGTAGAAGACTCGCAAAAGCGGAAAAGGCTTAGAGCCAAGAACCCCTGGTTGGGGAAGTTTACTCAGTGTCAGGGCGGGGTCGCCGAGCCACTATATACTGTAGTAATCTCCCTACTGTAGCGTAGATAAATTATAAATACTAAATATAAGTTAACTAAATGTCCACACTGTGGTGCCAACCTCCTCTTGACTATCCGTGTCACACGTTGTCCACTCACGCCTTGGGCAGCACACGGCGCATGCACAGGTGTGCACTTGGTGCACAGTGCGGATCCGGTGAGGGCTGAGACACCCGCTATTGGCGGTAATAATCATAAACACGCGAAAGCGGCAAAAACACCAAGTCCATGGAAACCTCCCTCAAGAGGGTTGGACTTCATTGAATGGGACATTTCTTCCAGTGCAACCGTCATATGTTGTAAACGAAAAACTATTCAAATGGTTCTATTACCTAACGGATGGCATCTGCCCCGATTGGAAAATCTTCATCAAAACTGTTCCCAACGATAAGTCCAACAAGGGCAAAACGTTCCGGCGTCTCCAGGAAGGGGCCCGTAAGGCAGTGGAACGTTTATTTGGCGTTTTGTTTCGTAGGTACAAGTACTTATTTATGGCATCAGAACTGTGGTCCGTGGAGAAAATGAGGCGATCGCGAAGATTTGAGTCATTCCACACAACATGACAGTGGAAGCCAGGCGGGATTCATAATCAAGCGACTGTGTAGGTGGATGTAGTACAATGTTTACAGAGGAACAAGATGACTCAGATGTTGTGCTAGAGTATATCAAAGATGGATCAGTTGCTCAGTTTCTCGAGTCCCATAAGGGCACTGCGGATGACGTAAAACTTAAAGGCCAGCACAGAAAATTTCGAGATGGTTTAATCGAACACATATGGAACATACACGTACAAGCTACCTAGTGTAGTGCAATGCCCGGAAGAGGGAGCGCTCCGAAAGACATTCGGGATCTTTCCTCGTTAGAGGTGAGCCCAGTTGGGTAGAGCCCTCCCAGGAGTGGCACGACTATGTCGGGTTGTAAGGCCGAGACCACCTGTCGCGACTTGCGCAGGGAGGTTGAGGCAAGAATCGGGTATCCGCAGGAGCGTTGTATGGGGGTGGTCGTCCTCTAGAGAGGTGCGGTTTCCACGTTAGTGGCACGCGCGAACACGAGCCGTGGGTAGCGGGAAAGCCACTCTGTAAAGGGAAAAATAAGGGGGAGCTGAGTCACGAGTGTCGTGACGAAGACTAAAGGCAGTGCCGGTAAATAAACCTTATACAAGGCGAACACCAAGAAAGCTGAAATAACAATCCGAATACTCGGGTCCTTTAGATAGGCAAGGGGGTTAGACTTCCCGTGTGCGACGGTGCTTCCCTCCAGAGAGGAGTAGAGAACACGCGAAGGCGGTGAGGTCTAGAGCCAACTCCCCAGTTTGGGGTCCCTTGTTGGGGAAGGTTTACTGGTGCGACGGCAATCCGCCGGCGCACTAAGTACAAACCATCCCAGAAATGGGTGTAAAAGTAATAAATAGAATTAACTAAATTACTCCACTTTGGTGGTTCATGCCCACTACTGTGGCCAACCGCCAATTGACTCTTCCGTTTCCCACGTGTCAAATCCACTACTATTGGTCGTAGTTCATGCAATAACTACATTACCGAAACATTCGGGAAATCAACCAAGTACCAAGAATCCCTCTCTGAGAGCATTGCACTTCATATCCCCCTCCTTAGTCGGGAAAGCAACCGCGAACGCGGCCCAATCCCAGCGGAAAATGGGTGATAAAAGTCCAAATCTCTCCGGGTCACCTGGTCATGCCTCTGCCTCAGAAAAACAACCTCCTGCAAAAGCAGCGAATCAGCCTTCCACACGTGCACGCTCCTCCTCTTCCTGCTCAACTCAATCAGATCACACCCTTTCGAAGGGGAATATGAAGAGCAACAACCAGCCTCCAAGACCGACTCCAGTCGGGAACTTCAAAACCGGTTTCCGGTCGGTACCCTTGCCACAAGGGAAGCGAACTCCGGCACAGCCGGCCAACATTGGCGCAGCGTCTCAGCATGGGTTCCAACTTCCACCAGCGGTGGCTCCTTCCGGACTGATCCCGGTGGCGACTTGGCCTTCTTATAACGCCCTTGTAGGGTTTAATCCGATTAATTGGAGTCACGCCTTTCGGCTCCGGCTTGCGCCGTGGTTCCATCCCATCGCTGCCCTCAACGAGGATTTGGTTACGGCCTACGCGGATGGTTCCAGTACTTTGCCCGGGGATATACACAGCTTCGTCACCTCGTCGTGGGACTGGTGGCATCGAATCGCCATCCCGGTGCACCATATCCGAAGAAACCCAGGAGAATCCACAATTGCGGCTCATGCAGTGCTGGTGCGGATTGCATATAAACGGCAGAGCCAGGCACCTTTCGAATTCCCAGTGCCTACCGGCTTTGGCTTCGACGTCAGCCTATTCCGCACGCGCGGCAAAATCGGTTGCAGCGAACGCCTGGGCAGCCTCGAAACCCTCGCGTGGAGGAACTTTCCCGCTGCGTGGCAAGAAGCCCTGTGTTGGGAACGACCGATACTTCGGGCTGAATTCCGGTACCTTTATCGGCAGTCCCAGTCCAGCTTCCTCCAAAACTTCATCCGTTATGAACGGCACTGGCTATCTTGATTCAGGTACTTTGTCCCGTATCAAAACGTGGAGATTGAGCGGATTGCTCCGTCTTACCGACACGGTCGGTATGTCGCACTCCCCGAGTGGTGGAAGTTACTTGAGGCCTGCCGGGGTTGCTACGGTGAACTCCCGCCAGCACTCACGTACCTCGGTTCCTTTCTGATTCAGGATCCCCGGTCGGGGCTTTGGTCGGAAATCGTAACCGAGTGGGCTGCCCTCACTGCAGCATATATCCTCGCTGAGGTTTATGACCAGTATCAACTGTGGTTCATCCAACCGCGTGTGCGGGCCACCATTCGCAATCTGGACCTCAGCGTCCCCCTTGGGGGTATTGCCAATAATGACGAAGTACTCCAATTACTTGGTTTGATCGACAGTATTGACTGGCGCAAGGTCCCGCTGGAACAGAGCGGTCGGCCTGACGGCGGCGGTGGCGGTACCGGTGGTCCGAGTCTCGGTAGAAACACCGCCCTTGCGGGGGACTTCATCTACTTCGATCCCTGGGAGTTCTGGGAGAATTCCTCCGAGGGGGCGAGGGAACTCCGCTACGCACCACGGCATGTGCCGGACGATCACCCGATTGGGTACGTCGATTCCGACGATTACTACCGCGCGTATAGCGGGGATGACCCGATGGTCGATAACGAACCCGAAGAGCCGGGGACATGGAACTAAACGTTGCCGACATGGTCGTGGACGAATCCCCCGAGGGGTTGCCTCCGGTTCCCAGTCCTCCGACGGCGAGCACCGGGCCTTCACTCCCCAGCGGGGGTACAGTCAATGAAAGCGATATCATTGCCCGCTTCCTCCGCGGAGTGGGTCTAAGCGCTGCCGAGGTTTCGGGTGGCGCCACCGCGATGGCGGATGCCTTGGCTTACCGCCTTGCGGGTGGTCACAACCCGGACGATGGGGAGGGGTCGAACCTCTAATCCAGTATCCTGGTCTCTTTCCCTGGCTTAGCCAGTAATGTAGCTTAGCATCACACAGGAGCGCGAGGCTCCTGAGTAAACTTTCCCGTTTAGAACGGCGTTTTCTCTTTCATTCCCGTCCTTGACGGAGTCCATACAAAAGGGGGTGTACTCCTTCTTTCCTACCTTCCCTGGCTTCGCGGCGTTTTTGTCCCACTTGGGCGTTGCTCAGCGTAGCTGGATTTGCAGTACCCGCGCTGCGGTGATATTGGACCACCTTCGAACGAGGGAGGTGTTCGATGGGTTCCATGGTGTCCCAGCTTGGGTCATATCCGTACCAACGGACGCGGTATCTTAGAATGCCTTCCTGATTCCAGGTGTGCCCGACGATTCGGTCAATCACAAACTCTTGTTTGTATACCTGCCGGCCTTGCCGTGTTATGGTGACCTCGCTTGTGAGGGGCTGCCCGATGGACGGGATATTTCCCTTCAGGGGTTCGTCAGGATGCAACGTGCGGGCTTCGCTTGGAGGATGCGGCGCAGAGTGCGGAATAATATCCCTCAAGAGGGTGTCTTCGTGGAACGGTTGCCACGTACCGCGGTAATTGGGTCGTACCGCTAGTTTGCGGGGGTCCTCCGTCCCATGTTGACGGTAGTCCGGTCGAACCGTGAGCTTGCGGGCATCTTGCCGCTTTGGCGAAGTTGTGGAGGTCACTCCCTGGTGGGGCTTTCCGCGTCACGCGGTGATTGGTGTGGGGCGCACAATCTCCGTGCGTTCACGTGACTCCCACGGCATGTGGCTCTGAACCGCCTTCTTGCGTTCTGCCCCCCTTGGCTTGGGCCTTACACTGTCCTGCTGAGCCGTGCACTGCTGTGTTGGCACCTGGTATCCGGTGGTTACTTCCGGTGCTCCGGTGTGTTGCCTCAAACTCCCTGATGGGGCGTGGACAGCTGGCGCCGTGGACACCCTGTTCGGGGACTTTGCCACTAATTGAGGTGTGATGTCTTCCTCAAGAGGTGCATCATCCGGGACGACCGGTTTAACCCTGGCGACGAGGCCGGATTTTTCCGAGACGCTCGGTATATTACCGTGATTGCGCGGGGACTTTGGCACTTCTATCTCCGAAGTTCGGACAACATTCCCGTTATGAATGGTTCTCAGGTCCGGGGCTGTAGAGCTAGGGACATGAGTTGCAAGATGTGCATTCCTGCCTTCCTCCCTCAAGAGGGTCTTTTCACTTTCCCGCGTTGCTGATTTTCCAAGGCGTGCGTTGCCTGCTACCAGCGATGTGGATGGTGCTGAGGAATCCGTTTTGGCGGGAAATTACGTCGACGACGGTTCTGCGACTACACCCTGGTGAGGGGTCTGCGAAACGATATCGCTATCCTGATTCAGGGAATTGCCCTGGTTCAGGGGTACGGACTGCGATGTCGGTCCACTCTCCCGTATCATACCGCGTAGCTGCGTCGTTCCGGAACCCTGTGTGGGGGATTGCGAGGCTTCATCGACCTTCCGTGTTTCAGGACTCAAATCCCGTTGCGACGGTAATAAATTTCCAGCGTGGCGATAGGTCCCCTCCCCCTCCTTACACGGAGCAAGGGGAGTAATAGTAGGATATCCCGCATGGCGGGTGTAAATGCGCGCCGAAGGGGCGGTAGTGTTAGGAGTAGAGAAGGGTCCGTTTGGACCTGAACGATCCGGCCGAGCCGGGGGTTCCGACAAAGTCGGTAAATCTGAGAGGCCCCGAGTGCGGTGTGGTAGAGTAGCCTGTCTATTTAGTCCCGGGGTTTCCGGCGTTGCTGAGTCCGTAGAGACGGGTTTCCCTGTTTCCAGGACGACCTCAGACGAGGAAGGAGGGGCAGGTACAACACGATCGCGGGAAATCCGCTCCTGTGCCTTGCCCGTTTCCACTACGACAGTGTCGGAGTTAACGGATACCACTTTAAACAGTCCATCTGCCACAGGCGAAAGCTTGTGACGCTCCTCCCGTTCCGGGTTATAATATTCCTTACGTATAAAGACGTACGTATTAGCCCGTACGCAGGGAGCATTATCTCGTAAACGAGCGTCGAAATCCCGCTTGTACGCGGCTTGCGCGCGTTCCATAGACTTCCGCGCTGCGGGTACCAGTGTAGTAAGCCATTGCTTCCATTCCTGGCGGTAGCGACCGACAGATGGGAAATTGTCCAAGGTGGCTTGGGATTTTAACGCCACAGGTGGGGGTGGACGAGATTGAACCAATTCGAACGGTGACACTCCGGTAGTCCGGTGAGCTTGTGTATTGTATGCAAATGTTAAAGCATCTGCATACAAGTACCAAGTTTTGGGGTGACCAGCAACGTAGGAACGGAGGGAGGCCAACAAAGCCCGGTTGAACCGTTCGACTTGCCCACTACACTGGGTACGGTAGGTAGTCGTGGACAAGGTCTTCACGTCCAGGATGCTACAAACATCCTGGAAGAACTTGGACGCGAACTTCCGTCCGTTATCGGGGAGCACCTCCACAGGAAGACCGTAGACAAAAATCCAGTGCGGTACCAGAGCCTGGGCCACCGTGAAAGCGGTTATCCTCCGAAGAGGTACAGTCCAAACAAGCTTTGAAAAACGATCGGTGATCACAAGTAAGAACTTGTTGCCTCTTTTTGTAGTGCGGAGAGGTCCGAGAATATCGATTACGATAGACTCGAGTGGCGCCCTAGCAGGGAATAACTTCATTTTCTTCGCGTTCCTGCGGAGCTTCACCCGGTTCTTCGAGCATTCGGACAAAACCGCACAGTTGCGTAGCAATCAACCGCCATGGCGGGCCAGTAAAAAGCCCTTGGAAGGGTGAGGTAGAGCTTCCTCCCACCTACGTGGCCACCGAGCTTCGCATAGTGCGAGAGATGTAACACCTGCGACTGCAGGGAATGAGGTACCACAATCTGTGGGAGAGCTTCGACCAACCGAACGAGGTAGCCTTTATCTTTCACCTCGAACGGGAAGTCTTCGCCACCGTTTAAACGGGCACGAATCCTCATACAAAAGGGGTCACCGAATTGTTCTCGGATCAATTCATCCGGTGAAACCGGTACAACACTTCCCAGTAAGGGGTTCTCAGGGGTCTAGCGGGATGCGAGTAAGTTGTCAAAGTCAGCATCTTCATCCCAGTCTTCTGGCCATTCCTCGAGCTTCCACTTATGGTCATCCGATTCTTCAGCCATGAAGCATGGAATGGCGTCATCCTCCGTTGGGAGTGCTTCCCCATGTGTGGGTTAACGCAACAAAGCGTCGGTCTGGGTGTTGAGCTCCCTCTTTTTATATATGACTTGGAAGTCATATTCCGCAAGGCGGAGTCTCCAGCCCATAAGGCGGCCCGAGGGATCGGATATGTTCATTAACCACCTCAACGAGGAATGATCCGTGTATACGGTAAACTGAACTCCCATAAGATAGGGGCGTAGGGTGGAAAGTGCGAACACGACCGCGACACACTCTTTCTCCGACACAGAGTAATTCCGCTCGTGGACATTGAGCGAGCGTGACCAATAACCAATTGGCCTTCGGTCCTCCTCTGGGGTAGTTTGGAAAAGAGCAAAACCAACTTGGTAGTCGCTCGAGTCCATGTCCACGGAGTACGGGAGTCCCAGTTTGGGTAGAGATAAGATAGGTGCTGACGTGGCAGCCTCCTTTAAGGAGTTAAACGCTTCCGATTGCTCGGGCGTGAATTGTCCCAATTGTGGGGGATTTCCTTTGCGTAACAACGCGTTCAACGGTGCCGCGATATCCGAAAAGTTTGGGATAAACCGTCGGTAGACATTGACCAGCCCAAAAATGGAGCGGAGTTCCGTTTGAGTGCGGGGTTTCTTAGCCTCAACGAAGGACTTGACTCGAGCCTTCTCGATCATTAACCGTCCCGGACGGATGATATACCCCAGATACTTGACAGGATCTGTTAAGAACTCGCACTTCCTCAACTTGAGGGTAATTCCCGCATTGCGGAGCACGGTCAGAACGTCCCTGACATGGGTGAAATGGTCGTCCAAATTATTGGAGAAGATGATAATATCATCCAGGTAGACCAGGCACCTCCGCCACTTGAAGCGGTTCAATAGAATATCTATTGCACGCTGAAATGTGGCGGGAGCGTTTTTCAAACCAAACGGCATCCGCTTGAAGCGGTACGATCCCGCGTGGCAGGTGAACGTGGTCTTATCGAGATCCTCCTGTCTAACAGGGACCTGCCAATAACCCCAATTGGCGTCCAAAGCCGTGAACACGGTAGCGTCTCCAAGGGAGTCAATGCACTCGTCCATACGAGGGAGGGGATATGTGTCCTTAACAGTCACGGCATTGAGCCTGCGATAGTCGACACAGAATCTCCAGGTTCCGTCGGCCTTCAAAGCCAGTACAACTGGGGATACCCAGGGTGATTGAGCGGGCTCAATCACACCTGCGCGGAGCATTGTGTCCACTTGGGACTGCTCCTCTTCCCGAGCGTTCGGTCCTGCCCTGTAAGGGGTTTGTGCCATCGGGCGTGCACCCGGTAACAAATCTATCCGCTGTTCCGTAGCATTAATCTCGCCGAGCGACCCAACCCACATCGTGGTAAATTCCCGTAGCATTGCAAAGAGTTTGTCGCAGTGTGACTCCGGCACATGGCCGAGGTCTATATCTTCGAGTGCCTTTATGGGATCCACTCGGTCAGAACGCGCTGTAACATTGTCCTGTGATACAGGTGTGGCCGTCGGTTCCGAGTTATTCGGGGTGTTCGACGTTAAAACAACGGTTTCCAATCTCTACTTTGACGATAGTTCGTCAGTTGTGGGAGTGGCCTCCTCAGAAGAGGCGGCAATTCCGAGAACATCGGCGGTCTTCATCTTCGTCGGGAGCATCCCAAGGGGGTGTGGAGTGACGGTTCCAAATTACTTGGTTCTTTACCAGATACTGGGGGCGTTCGCCAAGATTGGCAACGAGTATCCGGAAAGGAGCATCTGGGGTAACGTGAACAATTCCGTTCGCCAGCGCGAGCTGGTAATTCTCGTATAACGAGGACAGAGGTTGAATAACCCGAAGACCGTGTTGACGGCAATTGACTTGCACCCAGAATTGGGACTCAGGTGGTATAGGAACCGAGGCTGCGACTGGAAGTTCATGGACTCGCGAGACGCGGGCAGTGGTTCCTGCGCAGCAGGTAGTGGGACTTGCTTCTGCGAAGCACGTTTCAGCGGGCGACGGACGATTGGGACTGACAATCCGTCGTCGAGTTCCACACGCCTAAAATGCGGCCTGATTGTGTCGACAAATCTGTCGCAGTAATCACATCCCAGTATGACTGGAGCAGCCAATGACCGACAAACAATAAAGTCAAGCTTTACCACGGAGGTGCCCAACCGCACGACTACGTCGACGGTACCCACTGTTTTTAACGGATTGTTGTTCGCATCTGCGACGTCGGGAACCGTTTCGAAACGGATACTAGACCGCACCTGCGGGGGTAGCAATGATTCCACGATGAAGTTGGGGCCTGCACCTGTGTCCAGGACTGTTAGAAATCTCACCATAAAATGGTTGTCAAGGCCAAGGTCTGCGTAAACCTTGTAGTTGCGTTTGGCCATGACCAAGACTCTATCCGGGATCCGGGGGTTTTTACTCTGTATTTACGGCCGACGCAGCACAGAAAGGTGTGCAGAGTCCGCGTCTGCGGTGTCCTTCCTTGAAAGGATTTTCACCGGGGAGCGAGGTGGCACGACTCGGACGTCAACAGCCTCATCTTTGAGGACGCCTCTCCCAAAGGGGAGACTCCCTCAGTTAGTTTTCCTGGGAGGTTCCCGCCGTAGGCGGTAGTCCAGGATCCTCGACCACGAGAGCTTCGTTCCGGAGGCCTCGGTTTTTATCCGCATAAGCGGTGGTTGCGTCGGACGTTTGCGCGACTTTCCGATTCGGTTTAATTGAAGCTAGCCGCGCACGCGGGATATGTGGCAAGGCATGCAAGAAGTCCGTTTTAGCACGGAGGTAGGAAGCCGTCGGAACGGAACGTATCTCCTCTGGAGTGAGGGCCTCGTAATTTGCCACCACCTTTGCCATATCCTTCAGTGAGGAAAGACACTGAGGGATGTATGGCCATGGGTGTAGCAAAGGTGGCAACTTAGAGCCAACACGGCGAAACGCCGGTTAATATCCCGAGCATCGGAGAAGCGTACCGCCGGGCGGGTGTCATTCCATCCAGGCCGTTGATAACGGGATTGGCCGTTTATAAACGGGACTCGTGGCGGCTGAACGCGATTGTTCCCCACGTACAATACGGGGTTGTCTTGCGCCGTTTCGAACGTATCCTCCGTCGTTGACGGTAAGTCCGTGGTTGGAATAGACACACCATCTCCCTGTGCAAATTGCACGGTGTCGTATCCCTGTTGAGGGGTTGTATCCGCAAAAAGCGAGGGCGATGAGGAGTCACTCTCCAGCACCAACGCCTTGGCGGGCCTAGACCGAGGATTCGGAGTTCTTGCACGAAGTGCTTTCCCCTCCGCTCGAGCGTGTTGAACAAGCTCGAGGTAGGTGACCCTCCGCTTGTCCTCGCGGTAACGAGTGACAAGACTCCGGATTGCCAGGTCAAGGCCATCGATGAACATGGTACAACGTTCCCCTGCGGGGTATACATTCCCACAACGGTGGGAGGCCTTGTTAAGGCGCACCGAGTAATCGGTTTCACTCTCGCCTGAGCGCTGACGAGTATCTCGCAAAACGAGGACTGCCCCCTGAATGGCGGTATTGGTGGCATAGGAGCGCAATAAATATTGCACCGACTCCGGCCACCAGGTTACTCCTCCCTCTGAGGCACGAGATGATCCTCTGACAGAGGTGTACTGGTCCTCTGCCACTCCCCGTAAAAAACACGGTAATGCCAAATAGGCATGTCCCTCGTTCATTCGGAGGATATCGGCGTCCGCTTCAAAGCAGGAAAGAAAGTCCGACACCATAATTGGGTCTTCTCCAGTAAAATGCTGGTTACGCAGTGAGAGTTGCATACGTTTTATGCACTCTTTCACCTTCCCCGTGCCACGGGGTGTACGTCCTAAAGAGGAATCTTCGAGCCGGTAGTACCGGTAGGACAATAGTTTCCGATACAACGGGTTCGTCGGTTTTAATTCCCTGAGGCCAGGGTGTCTTCTCCCCTTGCTGCGGGTTCGAATCCCACCTTGGGTGGCGGATGACCGCTTAGAGCGAGAAGAACGTCCTCGTTTCTCGTCCTCCGAATCCGAGTCGGAGGCACTAGACCCATCTGACCCATTTCGAGATGAATCCGATGATGTCATAGAATCAGAATCCGAGTGATCTCGTTTGTGTTTACGCTCATAGCGGCACTTCTTTCCTCCAGCATGCTGGTCGTGGTGTGACGCAGCTGGTGCCGGATCATCCGGGGACGGTTTATCCATGAGGATAAACTGTTCTAACGTCTCCAGACGGGCACGAACTCGATCAAATCGAGAGTCAACTCCTTCTATGAAGGTGGCGGGTTGCCCCAAACTCTCTAACATAAAGTTGACATCGGACCGTAAGATACGGAGATCCTCTGCGACCACCGTTGTTGGGGTGTCCATTACCACCTCACGGAGGGTTTGTAATTCCCGGAAAAAGGTGTCGTGGGCCGTCCCCAAAGCGTGAACCTGAGATTCCAGGGAATACCCCTGGGGGGTGTTATCGCCCGTCAGACGGGGTTCAGGTGCGGCGGTGGCCACGGCCGGAGCCGGATGAGCATCATCCATGGCATTCGATAGCAGGGTCGACGTGGAGTTCCGGGGTTCCCGGGGTGGGTTTGGAGTCCTAGACGAGGCACCCCCAGCATGGCTGGATTTAGCCCTAGTCTGGATCCGAGAAACGAACCGAACTTCGAGATTATCTCCACCATCGTGGGAGCGACTGCGCGTAGTCGGAGGCTCCGCAGAGAAAGGTTTCATCGACATGAGGGCCAACTGTTACGACGGGAGAACAACGGAACTTCCGGAAAACAAACAAAAAAAACAAAACCTCGAAAGAGGGAACCAAGCACCAAAACCGATTCTAGGTCAGGAGACCACTTTGTAGTGCAATGCCCGGAAGCGGGAGCGCTCCGAAAGACATTCGGGATCTTTCCTCGTTAGAGGTGAGCACAGTTGGGTAGAGCCCTCCCAGGAGTGGCACGACTATGTCCGGTTGTAAGGCCGAGGCCACCCGTCGTGACTTGCGCAAGGAGGTTGAGGCAAGAATCGAGTATCCGCAAGAGCGTTGTATGGGGGTGGTCGTCCTCTAGAGAGGTGAGGTTTCCACGTTAGTGGCACGCGCGAACACGAGCCGTGGGTAGCGCGAAAGCCACTCTGTAAAGGGAAAAATAGGGGGGAGCTGAGTCACGAGTGTCGTGACGAAGACTAACGGCAGTGCCGGTAAATAAACCTTATAAAAGGCGAACACCAAGAAATCTGGAATAACAATCCGAATACTCGGGTCCTTTAGATAGGCAAGGGGGTTAGACTTCCCGTTTGCGACGGTGCTTCCCTCCAGAGAGGAGTAGAGAACACGCGAAGGCAGTGAGGTCTGGAGCCAATTCCCCAAGTTAGGGTCCCTTGTTGGGGAAGGTTTACTGGTGCAACGGCAGTGCGCCGTCGCACTAAGTACTAACTTCCCAGAAATGGGTGTAAAAATAATAAATACAATTAACTAAAATTATTAGAAATACTCCACATTTCGTGGCAACATCCACTACTGTGGCCAACCGCCAATTGCCCCAAAACCGTGTCCCACGTGTCCATATCCACCATTGTGGGGCGTAGTTCATAAACAAACTACACAACCGATAATATCGGGAAAGCATTCGAGTACCAAGAATCCCTCCCTGAGGGCGTTGCACTTCATATCCCCCCCCCCTAAGACGGGAAAACGACCGCGGACGCGGAGGATTCCCAGACGAAAATGGGTGATAAAAGCGCGTGCGCCGTCTCCGGTTCTCCGGTAAATCCCTCCGCACCAGATTCACCACCCCCTGCTACTGGAGCTGTTATTTCCTCTCCTCGCCTCCGCACTTCCTCGTCACCGAGCGCACTCCAATAAACAACAACAACCACCCTCGAAGAGGGAGAAATTAACAACGACAACAACATCAACAACAACAGCCAACCTCTGAGGTCTCTCGGGCGATACACCACCGGTTTCCGGTCGGTTCCTCTGCCTCAGGGCGATCAACCTCCTGTACAACCGGGAAATGTGGCTGCTGCAGCCGACCATCTCTTCGCACTACCACCTTCGTTGGGATCCTCCGGAACCGCTCCGGTGGCCAACTGGCCAACTTACAACACCCTGGTGGGGCTCAACCAGATGAATTGGAATCACGCGTTGCGCCTGCGCCTTGCCCCGTGGTTTCACCCGGGCGCTGTCCTCAATGAGGGATTGGTCACCGCTTATGCGGATGGCTCAGACACCCTTCCGGGGGATCTGCCCAGAGCAGTCACCACATCGTGGGATTGGCGTCACCGGATTGCGATTCCGCATCACCACCTCCGAAGGAATTCGGGCGAGACCGTCGCTGCGGCGCAGACCGCGTTGACACGCATGGCATACCAACGGCAGAGCCGGGCTCCATTCGATGTACCGGTCCCGCCGTAGTTTGGCTTCGACGTTAGCCACTTCCGCACTCGCAGAGAGATTGGGTACGGCGAGAACTGTTCTGCCTCGAGACACTCGCTTGGAGGAATTTCCGCGCAGCGCGGCAAGAAGCCCTTCGAGTTCAGGTATCTTCCCCGGCACTACCGGTCCAACTTTCTCCAAAACTTCGTCCGCTATGAGTGGCGCTGGCGATCCCGATTCGGGTATTTCATCCCGTATCACAACGTGGAGATAGAGCGGATTGCGCCGCCTCACCTACTAGGTCGGTATGTAGCACTCCGCGAGTGGTGGTGCTTCCATGAAGCCTGCCGGGGGTGCTACATAGAACTCCCGCCGGTACTTACGTACCTCGGTTCGCTGCTCATGCAGGATTCCCGGTCGGGGTGGTGGTCCGTAGTGGTTACGGAGTGGGCGGCCCGCACTGCGGCTTATATCCTCAACGAGGCGTACGACCAGTATCGTCTCTGGTTCCTTCCACCGCGTGTGCGGGCAGCGATCTGCAATTTGGATCTTCGCATCCCCTTTGGGGGCCAGGCCAACAATGAAGACGTCCTCCAATTGCTTGGGTACATCGACAGCGTTAGCTGGAATGAGGTCTCGCTGGAGCAAAGCGGTCGTCTGGACGGCGGCAGCGGTAACACCGGTGGTCCGGGACTGGGTAGAAACACCGCCCTTGCGGGGGATTTTATCTACTTCGACCCCTGGGAGTTCCGGGAGATTTCCTCCGAGGAGGCGCGCGAGCTTCGCGATGCGCCCCGGCATGTGCCGGAAGACCACCCGGTGGGGAACGTCGATTCCAATGACTACTACCGCACATACGGCGGGGATGACCCAATGGTCGATAACGAACCGGAAGAACCTGGGGAGATGGACGTAGAGGAAACTAGCGCTAGCGCGGAAGCTTCCCCAGAGGGGGTACCTCCGGCCGAGCCGGCTGCTGACCCTTCGGCAGCGAGTGCCGGACCTTCTATCCCCAGCGGGGTGACAGCGAATGAAAACGAGATCATCGCACGTTTTCTCCGGGGTGCTGGTCTAAGCGCTGCCGAGGTATCGGGGGATGTCACCGCCATGGCGGACGCGTTGGCTTACCGCCTTGCCGGTGGTTACGCCCCGGACGATGGGGGTGAGTGAAACCTCTAGTCCAGTTCCCTGGTTCTTCTTTCCTGGCATCGCCAGCTAGTGTAGTATAGTGTTGTGGGGAGCTAGCTGCTCCCTTGGATAAACTTTCCAGTTTAGAACGGTGATTCTTGTTTGAGTTCCCCGTCTTCGACGGACCTTGCCTTGTTATCCTTTCCTATCGCCCTCTGCTCGCGCGGCAACGTTACCCACCTTGGGCATTTACCAGCGTGGCTGGAGCTGCAGTTTCCGTTTGACGGTGGTATCGCACGACCTGCGACCGTGGGAGGTGTTCGATTGGCTCCCACGTATCCCCACTGGGGTCATACCCGTACCAGCGGACGCGGTATTGTAGAATACTGTAGTATCCGCAGCGTTTTTCGCGCCGACGCGGTTTCACCGCTAAGTAGGGGGATTGTTCTCATATGTGACTAAGCATAGGGGACCGGGGTAGCCGGAGATATATGAGTAGCGACGCCGCTGTACACGTTGCCGACCTGGGTTGTTCTGGAGGTTGGCTTGCCACGGCGCTTGCACCGAGTTATCGGGATATTTATTTATTTATTTATATATTTATGCTGCTATTTTAGAGGCGCCTGGCCGCCGGCTATACATAGCCGACGCCGGTGGGCGAGCTCACAGTAAAGAGAAGACAAGCTTCGACGACCACTTGAGTTCCTAGACTCGCGAGCCTTAACCGGACCTCCGGGCTAGCTACAACTCTCGTGGGTGTCAACCACTGATACATACAACTCGCCGTTAACGGCCACACCTCGCCAAGGCTCCCTGTTACTTTGCTCGCAAGGCACGCACAACCTGCCCTCCCTTGGGGTGTTCTCTGCGGATACCCACACTGCTACCGAGTGGCCACTTGGCCGTAGTGGGTATACCACAAAGTGGTCTCCCGACTTAGAAGCCTAGGATCGAGTGACTTGTGACCGACATTTCGGGTTGTTGTACGGTTTTTGGCAACCTGTTATTCAGTTCTGGTCCAGCTCGCTAGGATCCCCTTCTTTGTTTGGACAACCCGATTTTGGGAACTCCCATGACGACAACTAGGAGCGAGTCCGGCTCCGGCAAACTGGGTTCATCAACAGCCCGCCTAGCCACCTTTACAGAGGCCGGCAACCGCTTATATGAGCAGGCTCGAGCTCGTTCTCGGTCTACGGGAACTCCTGGAGTCGCCTCCGAGGTCCCTACGCCGACCACGGCTCAATTGGAAGTTACCAACCCGGTGCCTACGCCCCCTGTGAGTCAGGATGTGTTACGCGCTGAGTTGCAGCTTCTCCGTACGGAATCTGAGACACAGAAGTTCCGTCTGGAAGAATTGGAAAGAAGATTAACTTCGGTTAGTTCAACACTCGAGTTGGTTCAGGCTGAGGCCGCAGTCCTCAAGCCCCGCGAAGCCCCCCAGGAGCACATTTATCAGTCGGTACGGACCCTCCGGGAAGACTTGAACGGAGTCCTGGAAGCCCAGAGGGCCACCTCTGCCATTCCAGCTATGCCTGTCAGTGTTGAGGAAGTCCTCACCCGTGTAAACCCACGTCTGGAGCGGTTGGAAAATGCTATAGCCCAGTCGGCGGCCAAACCGCCCTCCGGAGCGATGGCAGTCGCTGAAGACCAGCCCCCGGCCGAGACCCAAGCGGGAGAGGTTCACTCGAGTAAGGCGAACTCTAAGGAGAAGAAGAAGTCTTCGAGGAGGAAGCGCCGACACTCAGACACAGAGGACTCCGAAAGTGACTACTCTGATTCGGATCCTTCCGATTCTGAAACGTCTACTGACGAAAGCTCGAGTGATGACGGTGATCGTCGAGGGCGAAAGGGGCGCCGAGGAACGGCTTTAGCCCGACGGAGAATGGGCCCGCGTCATAAGGGACTCAAACCCCTGTCCTGCACGAACTCCCTCTATAAGAGGATCCTCAACTATCATTTATATCGCCTGAAGATCAGGAAGTCGAAATGAACTGGTCACGAAACCGCCAAGGTAAAGGATCACATCCGGCGAATGAAAGTCGGCGCCGACGATTTAAGTTTTGACGGGAAGGACCCGATTATGGTGTTTGACTTCCTTTCCCGTTTTGTGACGGAGGCGGATACATTGGAGATCAGCGAATCTCAGGCTTTCTTGGCTCTTCCCCACTTCCTTGTCGGGCTCGCCCTGGAACAGTATCGCGCCGTCAGCGGCTCCTTATCTTCGGATGAAGGTGGTGTGTGCCGTTGGCCAGAGGCAGTTCAGTATTTACTGAGGAGTTACGCGACTTCCAACGCGATTCGAGAGGCAACCAACGCCCTTCGAAGCGTGGTACAGAAACCCCTAGAGGACAAGAGGGAGTACAGCTCGAGGCTGAATAAGGCAGCCACAAGATGTGGGAATGTGTACTCGACTGAAGAGAAGATGTCACTATTCGCAGATGGGTTAACTGCGGCAACCAAGTCCTTGGTGATTCGTTATCGTGAACGGCACGGACGTATGACCTATTTGGAACTGGTCCAATTTGCACAGGCGGAAGGCGATGCCGTTCGTGCTCGCTCTGATGGCACACGTCGACTGAGCTCCACGGAGATCCGTAAGGAAACCCCCAAGCGCGGAGTCAAAGCAGCCGCCATGTTGATGCAGTCCTCTGCGGAATCTAGGGCTTCTACCCTGCCAAGACAGAACGCTGATCAGAACCAGTTGGAAGCGGTCCTCTACCTGGGCGAAGGAGGGGAATCAGTCCCGATGTCAGACCTTCCGAACACTGGTTCACATGCCGAGGATGACCTCATGCTGATGAACAATGGTCGAGGGCCGCTCAGAGCGGGAATGGTTCCCCCACTGGGTGGGTTCACCTCTAAGAAGCCCGGTTGGGTCAATAACCAGCTGGCGTATCGTCCTACGGCGGTACCGCCAACGAGCGCTAAGGAAGCCCTTATTTGTTACTTCTGCTATGGGAAGCATCATACAGCCCCCGAATGCCTTCTCACTGCCAGAGAGTTGTACAAGATTGTCTCGAACTATGAGTCTCTGACAGCAGAGGAGCGAGACAGGATTCCCGCTAACGCGTATTGGAACGCAAAGTCGTGGAAGGCCACTGATAACGCGCAGAGGGCCCCGCAGAGGCCCCCACCCTCATTACAAAGACGTTCTCATGAGGTGAGGAATACCCCCTCCAACGCGGGTCCGTCCGCCCCGAGGAATGCGGGAAACTAGACGAGGGAGCCCTCGCGAGGTCGGCGGAGGTCGATCCCGCCACGCCGGCCGGGGAAGGCGACAGTCCTCGCTCCCGGGAATGGAGGCCAAAGATACTTCTGCGGCCAGAAAGGAAGTCGCAAACGACGAGCGAGAATGTGCAGTTTGACTGCGAACTGCGCCGCCCATGGCGACGATATGTCTGCCCGGGGAGGCGTAGCGACGACATCTTGGTGATGGCGAAACGAAATTATAAGGTATATGCCGATATCGGCGCAACTAAGACTCTCCTATGGCGCAAACTGGCCGTATTGGACACCGGCGCTGGGCTGAACTTCATCAGAAAATTGGAGTTATCCCCGGAGGACACGCCTGGAATTGTTCAGGAGACACTACCGGATATCCGGGACGCAAATAGGAACAGATTGACAGTAAGTGGAACTATACGGATGGTCGTCAGGTTAGGACATCACGTCGTTCTCGTGAAATTCGTGGTGTGCGAGCACCTTGCAGTACCAGTGGTTCTGGGCTGTGATTACTGTGATAGATTCATAGAGGGTATTCGCCCCAGGACTCGAGAGGTCGAAATGGTTGATGGCACATTGGTACCGATTATCCGACATTCGAGGTTAACCAAGGGCCAGGTGGCACTACCGTCGCAACACAACGCCGCTAAGGGCAGAGTATCCCCTAAGATTAGGGTAGAGAAGCAGGTGGAGTTAACTCCGCAGTCACAGACATGGATAACGTTCGTAACAAAGCGACACGGGCTGGTCATGATAAAGCCAATCTCTAAGGTAGACGAAATGTCCGCAGTGAAAGCCGCTAACGGCGTCGCTCAAGTTACGCCAGACGTACCCTTTCGGATGTTGGTCTCCAACTTTAGCACCTCGCCGGTGAGGCTTTTCAAGAACCAAATCATTGGGAATGCGCTGCCACATCCCACGGTAATAATACCGACCCACGTTAAGTTGGCGGAGGTACTTGGAGTCTCGCTACCAGCCGAGGATCTGCAAGCAGAGAATGAAGGCGAATCTGGGTCACCAGTTGTCAGTCATACAATGGAGCAGAACCCAAACAGGCTGACCACAGTTGACTCTCCTTCGGTGGACGACATCGATCTGGCCCTCATTCCGGAACAGTATAGGAAACGACTACGTAGTTTACTACGGAAGTATTCTCCTATGTGGAGCGGAAAGTTAGGTGAGGTCACCGCTACCGAGCACCATATCGACCTTCTACCGGGCACCCGGCCCATTGCGCAGCATCCATACCGTGCTGGACCGCAGACTCGACAGATCGAACAGGAACATGTGGACTCCATGCTGAAAAAAGGGGTAATAGAACCCACCCAATCGGCTTGGGCGTCCTCAGTGGTCCTCGCTCCGAAGGCGGATGGTTCGTTACGCTTCTGCATGGACTACCGGAAGCTAAACGCTGTTACCGTACCGGAGACTTACCCGCTCCCCAGGATGGATGAGTGCATCGACAGTCTTGGTGAGGCCATCGTCTTCACCACGCTCGACGCGAATTGGGGTTACTGGCAAGTGCCAATAGCGGAAGAAGATCGCGACAAAACTGCGTTTGTATGCCATGCCGGTCTATACCGTTTTAATCGCATGCCTTTTGGACTCACCAACGCCCCAGCCACGTTCCAACTTACTATCGATATCATCCTATCGATGTATAAGTGGAGGACTTGCCTCGTCTATCTGCACGATATTATTATCTTTGGTAAGAACATGGAAGACCATTTCGTGGACGTAGAAGAGGTTCTGAAGAAGTTACAGGAAGCAGGAATCACCCTGAAGCTCAAGAAGTGCGAATGGTTCGCGGATAAGGTCAAGTATTTGGGACACCTGATCAAACCAGGTCGCCTGGAGATGGACGAGGTGGCCACGGCGGCAATCCGCAAAATGATCCCGCCGACCACGCAGACACAACTGCGATCATTCCTAGGAGTCTGTAACGTCTATCGACGGTTCGTCCCGCGATACTCACATATATCCGCGCCTCTCAACGCAATCTTGAAGGAAGGCCAACCGGTTAGGTTGGAAGAGTTCGGGGAAGCCGAGACGAACGCCTCTGAAACGCTCAAGGACGTGCTAACATCGGCGCCAGTACTGGCTCTCCCAAAACAAGATCTACATTACTCGGTCGACAATGACTCCAGTGATTATCAAGTAGGGTGTGCCCTCTTTCAGACGTACCCCACTGGGGAACGGAAACCCATCGGTTACTGGTCTAGGTCGCTGCAACCAGCGGAACGCAACTACTCAGTCTCAGAAAAGGAAAACCTTGCAGTAGTTTGGGCACTAACGACCCTCCGACCTTACCTTCAAGGAGAATCCTTCACCGTCCACACGGACCATTCGTGCCTCAGATGGCTGATGTCAATAACGGATCCTTCCGGGCGTTCGATGCGATGGCGACTACGCCTTTCCGAATTCGACTTCCAGGTGAAGTATAAAAAAGGCTCCGCTAACGTTCACGCTGACGCGTTGTCACGCTTAGAAACACTGGGTCAAACCCAGGTCGCTATGGATGACGAGATCCCATGCCTACTGGCTGAAATGGGCAGTTCGGAAAACTGAGACAACTTGGACAGCCCCATTGATCATTCAGACGACACGGAGGACGCCTTCAATGTATTGGTCACCCAATCCACAGAGACCGAACCATCGGAGCAGCTCGAGCGTATCCCCTTTGAGGAACTCCTCGCAGAGCAACAAAAGGACCCTTTTTGCGCGGCAATCCGCTCGCGCCTTAACGGGGGGGAAGGGTTGCCCTTTTATTTCGACGACCACGGCGTCGTGACACGCTCAGTGGAAGCGTTGCACCAGATTGTGATCCCACAGTCTCTAAAAGGGAGAGTACTACACCTAGCCCACTACTCCCAGCTCTCTGGTCACCCAGGCGGGACAAAGTTATACTTAACCCTTCGTAGGGACTTTTACTGGCCAACCCTGGCGATGGATTGCCATGCGACAGCTAAACTTTGTACTTCGTGCGCGAAGAGTCGCATCAAACTGTGGAAGAAGAAACGCCCATTGAGGCTATTTCCGGCGATAGCGCCACTGGAATACGTCAGTATTGACATCCTTGGGAAGCTCATTCGCACACCGCGAGGGAATTGTTTCCTACCGGTCATCACGGATCGCTTTTCTAAGCTGGTCAAAACGGTCCCGCTGAAGCGGATTTCTGCAGCCGTGATCGCACGTGCCTTCGTGAAAGAATAGGTTTACAATTATGGCCCTCCGGAAACTCTGTTGTCAGATAATGGGAAGCAATTTGTTGCGAAGTTCTTCCAGGACGTGTGTCGCATCCTGGGCGTGAAGAACGTGTTCACCACGACCTATCATCCGCAGACTAACGGTCAAGTGGAGCGTTACAACCGCACCCTAATCGCCGCTGTACGGCAGTTCGTTGAAGATCACCCCAAGGACTGGGACCTATACACAGATACGCTGTGCTACGCGTATAATACGCAGGTCCATTCGACAACGAAGATAGCTCCATTTGATCTGGTCTTTAGTCGCCGCCCTCCGGCACTACCTTTGCGGATGTTCCCATCGGATGGAACAGACACGCCGGAGCCGGCTCAATTTCACCTCCAGTGGAGGAACAAACTCCGCCACAGGGCAGAACAAGCTGCGGTGGAAATGGAGAAGGCCCAGTTGCGTTACAAGCGGAATTACGACCGCGCTCTACGGGCCCACCGATAGGACATCCGAATTGGGGACTACGTTTTTGTACGTGTGGAAAAGCCAGACGTCACTACTGCGGAGGGCCGCAAATATCAACAAGGGCGTCATAAGCTGTCCCCGATTACTACGGGACACTTCACGGTGATCGAGATGAACTCGGAGACGGTGGTCGTGAAAAAAGACGATGACGTCGAACGGCTATCGCGCGACCGCGTTGTCTTAGCCCCAAGGCAGTCGGAGAACACTCCAGAGCGGGAAGCGATCGGAAAACCCCCAATGACAAGCCGTGAAGACACGGGGCGGGAGCTACAGTCGACGCCACTGGATGAACAGGGATTGGCTGACATTCCGCCTCCATGGGCGCCGAACATCACGACTGGTCCGTCTGACAGTGGACCCCCCACGGCGCTTCCCGAGCGGCACCCTGACAGCAGGATCAGTGGAATAATCGACAAACCGAGAACTGTTCACCAAGGTGACGTCACCGGAGTGCCGTGCAACGACGCACCCCTGACAGCCGTTGGTAACGGACAGGAGAAACTGGGGAGCCCCGACAAGAGTGGAGCTAACAATAGCCGCCCGGGAAACCCGGAAAATTCCGACTCGTCCACAGTTGACCTCCATCCGGAGAAGATGGTATCCGCGGACCCAACCGCACATGGCAAGCCGATTACACCCCGCTGAAGGAAACGGAGGTAACCGTGGATGCGCACGAAGAGGACGAGGTTGGTTCGAAAAACAGAACAGCTCCCACATGGGATACACTTAGGCGTACGGTAGGCATAGAAGCTCCGTCTTCGCCGACCAACCGGCCCGAACCGGAATCAAGTAAGAACCTTGGATCACCTCCACGGCAGGGAGTTGTAACACGGACCACCGTAATAGCTAATAACAGAAGAAACGCGATAAACGCGGGAGAAGGGAGAGACCAAAAGTCGGTTAAAGATAGTGGCCCGGAGAACCGGAACGAACCACGCCGCCTAGCCGTGCGGGAAGACTACGTCGAACGCGGTGACGTGGAAGAAAGCGTACTGGAATGCATCGTGGCTCACGCTCTGGACGAGGATGGCCTCATGAAGTACAAGTGCCGCTGGTACTGCTACCCGCCAAGCCAGGACACCTGGGAGCCTATCTGGCATTTACCTCGTACACACATAACGCGCTATCATCGACGAAAGCGTCTACCCCTACCCGTTGATATCTCATCCGCCGAGATCGCCTTACTACAATAGGAATCCCCTAGAACACGAAGCTGGAAGCGTGGAAATACGAAGACTAGGAAACAAGAAAGAAAAATGAGAAGAACTCACAACATTTACTGTGTTCACCACAAGCTACAACGGGACGAGGCCCCGAAGAGGAGGGTAGCTAAGGGAATCACGCGCCATCCATGGACTGTCCGCTCAATCGGAGCTTCATACTTTGAACCATGCCGTCACGGTCACCTCGGATTAGAACCGATGGAATCCCCACGTCTTCGAGGAACCTCCTCAGAATTCCGAGCTCCACCTCGCTTGACACAGTCGCCTCGTTAGGCATCGCATAGTCGGTGTCGACTGGCTGAGGCGCCACCGCTACATCATCCTCCGGAACTGGAACATCTTGCTCCATCTCATATGGTTCGTTCTCGTACGGCACCTGCTGTTCT
Source organism: Gracilariopsis chorda (assembly GCA_003194525.1). Taxonomy (NCBI): domain Eukaryota; phylum Rhodophyta; class Florideophyceae; order Gracilariales; family Gracilariaceae; genus Gracilariopsis; species Gracilariopsis chorda. Next base: position 94,952 of record NBIV01000050.1, on the reverse strand, counting down.
TCGTCCGTAAGGACATCTACATGCGCCGGTGCCGGCTCGAATGCATAGCCAGTGGGTTGTGTTGTTGGCAACGGCTTCGGATTCTGTCGCAGATGAGCTGCTTGTTCTGTGGAAATGTGCTGGCGCGTCCAGGGGTCATACCAAATGAAGTCACCCGCCTCTGCGGTTCGCCCTGGCGAATACTCACGTTGACGCCGACGCTCACCGCGCTGCTGCTGCTCAGTTGGAACCTGATCCCAGTTCACCTGGTCCATGACGTCGAGGACGTGTCGGAAATCATCCTGGTTTGCACGTGACCCAAGCACAACGGATAAGTCGAGTGACCTCGCGTATTGCCGAGCCAAGGGGCTGATATACCAAATCCGATATACGTCGTAAGCGTCCCAAAGGATGTAGACTGCCATCTTCGCGATGAATTCCGTGAATGCCACGACCCAAAGACCGCAATACGGATCATTCACCAGGTGTGAGCCTAGATACGTCAACACCGGAGGTTGCTCCACAGCACAACCACGAGGAACTTCGATGGCAGCCCAGTGATCTGGAATCGGAATATAGCGCCCAATCCTCGCACGGTGACGAACACGATCGACTTCCACCATCTGGTATGGGACGAGATATCCCATTCGGGACCTGGTTCGACGCTCCCATCGGGCGTTCTCCCGGAAGGGGATGTTACGCTTACGTAAGTAGCGGAACTCCGCGCGAAGTAAGGGTTGGGTGAAGCACAGGGCCTCCTGGCAAACATCGCGGAGTCCCCGCCAACGACGGGTCTGGAGGTCTCCGAGGTTGTCGCAGTATGCGTACGCCTCACCGTTCGTTCTGGCTGCCCAGGCGTCGAATTCGTAAGCATCGTCCAGAGGGACAGTTCCGATAACACGTCGAAGGCGCTGGTAAATCAGCTTGGTGAAGCACACGTGGGCTTGCCCGATGGTTTCGTTACCAAAGCGCGATATCGCATGATCAGGAAGCGCACAATGCGCCAGCCAATCATCCGTGTAAATCGCGAAGAAAGGAAGACCGTCAGGAAGACGTCCGGCCACCACGTATCGATTGATGACCTCATCGTCACGAACGGAGTGTGGATCGAAACACGGGGCTTCTGCGAAGATGGCAGGATGATCGATAGGCGAAAGCCCGACGAAGTCCGATGGGTTCGGGAACGAGCGATTACCCAAACGGGGAGGGCGGACGACCGCGTTGTTGGAAGGTTGGGAGGAGTTGCGAGCCGGCAACAGCGCAGTCTGAGAGTAGGGAGCCGGGCCACCGGAAGCGACACCAGGAGTCGGAGTGTTCACGTACAGCGGGAGATTCGAGTTCATCGAAGGCGTGTCTCGTGAGCGAGTGGAATAACAAACGGATCGATGGTCTGGCGAACCAGGAAGGGGAGGAGAGTGAGACATCACGATGCGCTTAAGTGCCTGAACACGACGAGGACGTCGACGCTTAACGGGGGGGATATGTAGTATCCGCAGCGTTTTTCGCGCCGAAGCGGTTTCACCGCTAAGTAGGGGGATTGTTCTCATATGTGACTAAGCATAGGGGACCGGGGTAGCCGGAGATATATGAGTAGCGACGCTGCTGTACACGTTGCCGACCTGGGTTGTTCTGGAGGTTGGCTTGCCACGGCGCTTGCACCGAGTTATCGGGATATTTATTTATTTATTTATATATTTATGCTGCTATTTTAGAGGCGCCTGGCCGCCGGCTATACATAGCTGACGCCGGCTATACATAGCTGACGCCGGCGGGCGAGCTCACAGTAAAGAGAAGACAAGCTTCGACGACCACTTGAGTTCCTAGACTCGCGAGCCTTAACCGGACCTCCGGGCTAGCTACAACTCTCGTGGGTGTCAACCACCGATACATACAACTCGCCGTTAACGGCCACACCTCGCCAAGGCTCCCTGTTACTGTGCTCGCAAGGCACGCACACCCTGCCCTCCCTTGGGGTGTTCTCTGCGGATACCCGCACTGCTACCGAGTGGCCACTTGGCCGTAGTGGGTATACCACAAATACCATCCTGGTCCCAGGTTTGTCCGCCAAGTCGGTCTACTACGAACTCTCGTTCGTAGACCTGCCGGCCGTGCCGGGTGGTGGTTGTACTCCCTTGTGAGGGTTGCCCGCGGTGCGTTATAATGTCCCTCAGCAGGATGTTCGGCGATAACTCCGGCGTTGCCGTGCGCTGTGGTAGCGGCCACTGCTCGTGCGCGAGGATATCCCTCAAGAGGGTGTTTGGCGTCATGGTTTTAACCGCCAAGTCATTCCCCCATTGGGGCAGGGTCGTTTCCGCTTTCGCGGTATTGCGGGCGAACCGCCAGTCTGCGGGGAACTTGGGCTCCGCCTTCGTGGTTGAGCTCACGAACCGCGAGTTTGCGGGAAGATGACTGCTCCTGCGGAATCGGCGTTTCCTCGATCCCCTGGGGGGTCGTGTGCGACGCGGTGATTGGATGGCAAACCGCCTCCCTGCCAGGCGCACGAGCGCTCTGCACCATACGTTCCGGCGACGCCGTGGTGTCCCCGGCTACTGACGGGTTGCCTGGGGCTAACTCCGGTACACCGGTATTTTGGTCAATATTCCCCTTTGGGGGGTGCCGGGCAGGTGCCGATGATACCCTTTTCAGGGGCTTGGCCGCTAATTGCGGTGCACCGTCTACATGGGGGGGAGCAGTGTCCGGTATGACCGGTTTCGAGCGTGCAATGGCGCGCGCTTTTTCGAGTTTCTCGGTTCTTCCCCGCAGCGTTGCGGAAGTTGGCGCAAATTATTCCCCGGAACGAGGGATTCGATTCCGTCGACGACGGGAGGCGTTTCCGGCGCTTGCGCACCAGTGTTCCGTATGTTACGTGTTTCCCGTTGTGACGGCGATATCGTTCCTCGAAAACGAGTGTTCTCCTCGCCCTCCTTAGACGGAGCGGCGGGATAAGGGATAACATTTCCCGCCTGGCGGGTGTAAATTCGCGCCAGGGGGGCGGGCGTGGTAGGGGCGGACGCTGAGAGGGCCATATTACCCGGCTGAGCCGGTGAGTCCGACAGGGTCGGTAGGTCTGAGAGTCCCCGGCTGGGGTGTGGTAGTACCGTAGGCCTAGTACTCCCGGAGGATTCCGGTGTTGCAGAGTCCGTAGAAACGGGATGTCCTGAATCCAGGATTACCTCTGAGGAGGGAGGGGGGCCCAGCACGACACGATCGCTGGAGATCCGCTCGTGTGCTCCGCCTATCTCTACAACGACAGTGTCGGCATTAAAAGAGATGACCTTGAAGGGTCCGTCTGCCACAGGAGAGAGTTTATGACGCTTCTCCCGTTCCGGGTTGTAGTACTCCTTCCTGATGAAGACGTAGTTATTTGCCCGATTCGGGGGGTCTTTCCTCGCAAGCGAGCATCAAAAGCCCGCTTGTAAGCGGCTTGGGCCCGTGCCATAGACTTTCGCGCAGCCGGGACCAGCTTGGAAAGCCATTGCTTCCATTTCTGCCGGTAGATACCCACTGATGGGAAATTGTCCAAGGTAGCTTGGAGTTCCAGTGCCACAGGCGGGGGTGTTTTAGATAGAACCAACTCGAATGGCGAAACTCCGGTAGTCCAGTGTACCTGCGTATTGTACGCGAAGGTTAACGCGTCAGCGTAGAGATCCCAATTCTTTGGGTGGTCAGCGACGTAGGAACGTAGCGCCGCGAGTAACGTCCGGTTAAACCGTTCAACTTGCCCATTACACTGGGGGTGATAGGTAGTCATGAACAAGTTCTTGACATCCAGGATGCGACAAACATCCTGGAAGAACTTGCTCGCGAATTGTTTCCCGTTATCAGAGAGCACCTCCACAGGAGGACCGTAGACAAAAATCCAGTGGGTCACCAGAGCCTGGGCCACCGTGAAAGCGGTTATCCTCCGAAGAGGGACAGTCCGCACCAGCTTGGAACAGCGGTCGGTAATGACAAGTAGAAAATTGTTTCCACATTTTGTGGTGAGTAGTGGTCCGAGAATATCAATTGCGATAAACTCGAGTGGCGCCCTTGCGGGGAATAGTTTCATCTTCTTCGCATTTTTGCGGATTTTCACGCGATTCTTCGCGCATTCGCTACAAAACCGCACGGTTGTGTAGCAATCCACCGCCATGGCGGGCCAATAGAAATCCCTTCGCAGGGTTAGGTAGAGTTTCCTCCCACCTGGGTGACCTCCCATGGGGGCGTAGTGTGATAGATGTAACACCCACGATTGCAGCGAATGTGATACCACAATCTGTGGGCGTGCTTCGACCTTCCGGAAGAGGTAGCCCTTGTCGTCCACCCCGAAAGGGAGATCTTCACTACCGTTAAGACGGGCACGAATCCTCGTGCAGAAGGGGTCACCGAATTGTTCTCGGATCATTTCTTCCGGTGATACCGGTACAAAGTTTCCCGGTAACGGGTTCTCAGATTCATCTCGCCATGGGCTTAGTTCGTCAAAATCAGCATCCTCGTCCCAGTTTTCTGGCCCAGCCTCGACGGCACATTCCGGATCATCCGGGTCTATGGCCATGAAACATGGGCCTTCATCATCATCCGTTGGGAGTGCTTCTCCACTTGTGGGTAAACGCGACAGGGCGTCAGCTTGGGTGTTCTGCGCGCCCTTCTTATAAATGACTTGGAAGTCATATTCCACGAGGCGGAGTCTCCAGCGCATGAGGCGTCCCGACGGGTCGGAGATATTCATTAACCACCTCAATGAGGAATAATCCGTGTACACGGTGAAGTGAACTCCCATAAGGTAGGGGCGCAGAGTGGTCATCGCCCATACGACGGCGAGGCACTCTTTCTCCGATACGGAATAGTTCCGCTCATGAACATTGAGCGAGCGCGACCAATAACCAATTGGGTGTCGTTCCCCCTCGGGGGTGGTTTGAAAAAGTGCACACCCGACTTGGTAGTCGGTCGAGTCCGTATCTACGGAGTATGGCAACCTAAGTTTTGGGAGATGTAGGATTGGTGCTGATGTGACAGCCTCCTTCAAGGAGTTAAAGGCTTTCGATTGCTTGGGCGTAAATGTTCCCAGTTTTGGAGGGTTCCCCTTTCGCAACAAAGCGTTCAGGGGCGCCGCGGTATCCGAAAAGTTCGGGATAAACCGTCAGTAGACGTTGACCAACCCCAAAAAGGAGCGCAGTTCCGTTTGAGTACGGGGTTCTTTCGCCTCAACGAGGGAATTGACTCGAGCTTTCTAGATCGCCAACCGTCCAGGACGGATAATGTGACCCAGATACTTCACAGTACCTGTCCAAAAATCGCATTTCCTCAACTTGAGGGTAGTTCCCGCATCGCGGAGTACGGTCAGCACGTCTCGGACGTGAGTGGGATGGTCGTCCAACGAGTTGGAGAAGATGATAATATCATCAAGGTAGACCAGACAACTCCGCCACTTAAAGTGGTTGAGTAGAATATCTACTACACGCTAAAAGGTGGCGGGGGCGTTGGTTAACCCAAATGGCATCCGCTTGAAGCGGTACGTTCCTTCGTGGCAGGTGAATGCGGTTTTGTCGCGATCCTCCTGTCTGACAGCTACTTGCCAATATCCCCAATTGGCATCGAGAGCCGTGAACACAGTGGCGTCTCCGAGGGAGTCAATACACTCGTCCATACGAGGGATAGGGTACGTGTCCCTAACAGTCACGGCATTGAGCCGGCGGTAGTCGACACAAAACCTCCAGGTTCCGTCGGCCTTCAAATCCAGTACAACTGGGGATACCCAGGGTGATTGAGCGGGCTCAATCACACCTGCGCGGAGCATCTTGTCCACTTGGGACTGCTCTTCTTCCCAAACTTTCGTACCTGCCCTGTAAGGGGGTTGTACAACCGGTCGCCGGCCGGGGATTAAATCGATCCGGTGTTCCGTTGCATTAATCTCGCCAAGCGAGCCATCCCACATTGTGGTGAATTCCCGTAACATTGTACGGAGTTTGTCGCGGTGCGACTCTGGCACGTGGCTGAAGTCCAACGCTTCCAGTGCCTTTTCCGGATTAATCCGGTCATTTCTCGATGGAGCATTGTCCCGGGGAACAGGTGTGGCTCGCAATTCCGAGTTACTCGGTGTGTTCGAAGCTGAAGTAGCGGTTTCCTCCCCCCTCCTTAGACTTGAAGTCTTCAGACGGCGGGGCGAATTCCTCAGAAGAGGTGGTAACTCCGAGTACATCGGCGACTGTCATCTTGGTTGGCAGCATTCCCATAGGATGGGGGGTTACAATCCCAATTACTTGGTGTTTTACCAGATACTGGGGGTGTTTGCCAAGGTTGGCCACCAATATCCGGAAAGGAACATCCGGGGAAATAGAAACAATTCCATTATCCAGCGCCAGCTGGGATTTCTCGTACAACGAGGCAGGGGGTTGGATGACCCGAAGACCGTGTTGACGGGAATTCACCTGCACCCAGGTTTGGGACTCAGGCAATACAGAAACCGAGGCAGCGACGTGGAGCTTGGTGGACTCGCAGGGCGCGGGCGGTGGTTCCTGCGCAGCACGGAGCGGAACTTGTTTCCGAGAGGACCGCTTTAGCCGGCGGGGAACAATTGGAACCGACGATCCGTCGCCAAGTTCTACACGCCTGAGGCGGAGCCTGATTGCGTCGAAAAATCCGTCGCAGTAATCACATCCCAGTATAACTGGTGCTGCCAATGAATGGCAAACGATGAAGTCCAACTTCACCACAGAGGTACCAAGTCTCACGACGAGGTCCACTGTGCCCACCATTTGTAACGGATTGTTGTTCGCATCCGAAATGTCGGGGACCGCGTCAGACCGGATATGAGACCGCACAAGCGGGGGTAACAATGATTCCACAACAAAGTTGGGGCCTGCACCTGTATCCAGGACGGTGAGAAACCTCACCATAAACTGGGGATCAAGGCCAAGGTCGGCATAGACCTTATAGTTGCGCTTGGCCATGACCAAGACTCTACCGGGAATCCGGGGATTTTTACTCCGTATCCACCGGTGACGCAACACACCGTGGTGCGCAGACTCCGCGTCAGCGGTGTCTTTCCCTGAGAGGACTTTCACCGCAGAGCGAGGCGAGGACGCCTCGGGCGCCAACAGCCTCTTGTCTGAGGACGCCTCTCCCAAAGGGGAGACTCCCTCAGTTAGGTTTCCGCCTTCGGCGGTGGGTTGGTTTCCTCGACAACGAGTGCTTCATCCCGTTGACAGAGGTTTCTATCCGAATAAGCGGGGGTTGCAACGGATGGTTGCGTGATCTCCCGAATCGGGGTGTATGAAGCTTGCCGCGCACGCGGGGTCTGTGGTAGGGCATGGGAAAAGTCCGTTTTAGCACGGAGGTAGGAAGCCGTCGGGACGGAACGTTTCTCCTCTGGAGTGAGGGCCTCATAATTTGCCACCACCTTGGCCATATCCTTCAGTGAACAAATACACTGAGGAGAGGTATGGCCATGGGCATAGCACAGGTGGCAAATGAGAGCCAGCACCGCGACACGCGGATTATTATTCCGAGTATCGGAGAAGCGAACCGCAGGGCGGGTGTCAGTCCATCCAGGCCGTTGATAACGGGATTGACCGTTTGAAAACGGGAGTCGTTGGGGTTGAACCCGACTGTTACCACCGTATAGAACGGGATCTTCTGTTCCCGTATCACGGGTCATCTCCGTCGTTGACGGTAAATCGGTGGTTGGAATCAACACACCATCCCCCTGCACTAAATGCACGGTATCAAATCCCTGTCTAGGGTTCCCATCCGCAGTGAGCCGGAGCGATGAGGAGTCGCTCTCAATCATCAACGCCTTGGCGGAATTAGACGGATTGTTCCTAGTTCTTGCACGAAGTGCATCCCCTTCCGCTCGGGCGTGTTGGAACAGCTCGAGATAGGTGATCCTCCGCTTATCCTCCCGATAACGGGCAACTAAACTCCGGATTTCCGGGTCAAGACCAGCGATGAACATGGTACTGCGCTCCCCAGCGGGGTATACGTTACCACATCTGTGGAAAGCCTTGTTAAGGCGCACCGAGTAATCAGTCTAGGTCTCTCCAGCACGCTGGCATGTATCTCGCAAAGCAAGGATAGCCTGCTGAATAGCAGTGTTTGTGGCGTAGGAACGCAGTAGATACTGCACCGCTTCCGGCCAGCAAGTAACTCCTCCTTCGGAGGCGCGGGAAGATCCTCTGACAGAGTTGTATTGGTCCTCCGCCACTCCCCGTAAGAAATACGGCAAAGCCAAGTAAGCTTGTCCCTCATTCATACCGAGGATATCGGCCTCCGCTACAAAGCAGGACAGGAAATCCAGTACTAGGACCGGGTTCTCTCCAGTAAAATAATGGTTGCGGAGCGAGAGCTGCATTCGCTTAATGCAGTCTTGCTCCTTTCCCGTACCACGGGGCGTACGTCCAAGTGACGAATATTCGAGCCGGTAGTACCGGTATGATAATAACGTCCGGTAATCTGGGTTTGTTGGCTTCAACTCCCGGAGACCGGGGTATCTTCTCCCCTTCTGGTGGGTTCGGATCACACCTTCAGTGGCCGATGACCGCTTCGAGCGGGAGGAGTAGCCTCGCTTCTCGTCCTCCGAATCGGAGTCCGAGGAGCTCGAGCTAACCGAATGGTTTCGGGATGAGTCCGACGATGTCGAAGAATCAGAGTCCGAATATTTTCGGTGGTGTTTCCGTCGATGACGGCGTTTCTTCTTCCCAGCAAGCTGGTCGTTGTGCGATGCCTCGTTTACTGGATCATCCGGGGATGGTTTGTCCATGAGGACGAGCTGCTCCAGCGTCTCCAGGCGGGCACCAATCCAATCAAATCGGGCTTCAACTCCTTCGATGAAGGTGGCGGGTTGTCCCAAACTCTCCAACACGGAGTTGACGTCAGACCGTAAAATACGGAGTTCGTCGGCGACCTCCTTTACGGGGGTTGCCATAACCACCTCTTGGAGGGATTTCAATTCCCCTACAAGGGTGTCGTGGGCGGTCCACAGGGCGCGGACCTGGGAATCCAGGGGTGGTCCCCTGGGGGGTGTTGTCGACCGTTCCACGGAAGTTTGATACTGCGACAGCGCGAGTCGATGCATCATTTTCCTGCGGGGGTGACAACGAGGGCAAAAGAGTGTTCAGGGGTTCCTGGGGTTGTGTAGTGCAATGCACTCCGGTGTCTACGGAAGATTGGTTCTCATATGTGAGATTCACTAAGCCAGAAATGGGCTAACTTCAAGTATGAGTCGTGTCCCGATAACGGGCCTACAAGGAGGTGTGGACACCTGGATAGGTTTGGTTTAATTTGTTATTTTGGTAACTGCAGTACAGTGGACGTGGAACACGTGGAGGAACTGGATTTTGATGACAGCAATGTTTACCCCTTAAGGGCTATATTTATTTAGATATTCATTCTGTTATTCTGCTATTGCAGACTAGTGGTACTTAGGCGCCCACCGGCGGCCACCACCACCACAGAGAAAAGTCAACCGAGTTCGGCTCTGAGTCTTTTCGCCTTGCGAAGTGTTAAACTCCTCCCGGAGGTACACCGCATTGCGTACGGAATTCCCACCCGGCTCGCGTCAACGAGGAGACAGTACGTACAGCCGCAGTGGATTGTCTACTGAACACACCATTGTTTCTGGTTTCGCCCGTTATCAGGCCCCCTCTCCGTCCCAGTATTGGGTTTCTTTACCGTCTCGTAATTTCCCCTTAATTCCTCGTCGCTCTGCGACATTTCCTTTTCTCTGCTCACCCTCCGTCGGGTCTTTCTCGCTTTCCGCATGGCCCACGTCGAGTTTCCTTCATTTCCTTCCGTTTTACTCCCTTTTCGCTACACTGTTCCCCTTTTTCGGGTGTGTTCCGACCGCGGATACCCCGTCACCCAGCCCATTCCACCTCTGTGGTATCTGCGAAATACCGGCGGTGTTACACCCACAACGCGGTATACAGAGGGCTCTTTCCAGCTGGGACTACCTCATTGAGGGCAAGGTTCCGAGCTGCCTTGGGTGTTTTTCCCGAACCGGGTTTTGCACTACAGGTTGGTTTGAATTCCTCGAAGAGGGTCCACCAGCGAAGCTGGACCCGGTCCGCTTCGGAATGCGGGATACGAACCGAACTTCGGGGACTTCTCCACCATCGTGGGAACGACTGCGGGTGACCGCACGCTCCGCAGCGGAGGGTTACCTCGACATGAGGAGCTACCGTCACGACGGAAACGATTCCGGAACTTCCGGGAAGTGGAAGACAAACCTCGAAAGAGGGAAAACAAACACCGATTCTAGGTCGGGAGACCACTTTGTGGTGCAATGCCCCAAAGGTGAAAAACATCGAAAGACGTTCGGGATCTTCCTCTCACGAGGTGAATCTAGTTGGGTAGAGCCCTCCCAGGGGTGTCACGGCGAATCCGGTTTGTAAGACCAGGGACACCTGTCGCGACTTGCGCAGGGAGGTGAAAGCGAAGAATCGGTATCCGCGTGAGTGTGTGATCCTCAGTAGAGGTATGTTTCCACGTAAGTGGGGGTGTGTGAGTGGATGCGCACACGAGGGCCGCGGATAGCGGGAGGTGCTACCCTAAAAAGGGGAAACGGAAGGGCGAAGAGGAGGAAGAGAGGACGAAATGAGTCGCAGGAGCGACGGGGGCGAACGGCGATGCCGGTAACAATATCCCTATACAGGGCGAAACACCAATGCAATTGGAACAATTATACTCCCAGTGATGGGTCCCTTTAGATGTGCAAGGGGGTTAGATGTCCCGTGGTTCACGGCGTTTCCCTCCAAGGAGGAGTAGAGCACGCGCGCAAGCGGTAACAACTAGAGCCAATTCCCCAGGTTGGGGTCCCTTGTTGGGGAAGCTTTACTGGTGCGACGGCAGTGCGCCGTCGCACTAAGTACTAACTTCCCAGAAATGGGTGTAAAAATAATAAATACAATTAACTAAAATTATTAGAAATACTCCACATTTCGTGGCAACATCCACTACTGTGGCCAACCGCCAATTGACCCAAAACTGTGTCCCACGTGTCCATATCCACCATTGTGGGGCGTAGTTCATATACACACTACACAACCGATAATATCGGGAAAGCATTCAAGTACCAAGAATCCCTCCCTGAGGGCGTTGCACTTCAGAGACCGCATCCAAATAATACAGATGCGTCTTGTAACCGTATGCGGACTTTCGGAGTCATCCACCTGTTTATCCGAATCGGTAGCCTGAGAGTATGGGACCATTTTCTAGTCTCCACAAACCTAGCCACACCGTGCTTGTTGAAAACAACGTTCATCGACAAGTACGTGACGGCCATACACCCCCAACGGAAACAAGTTGCTTTCCACCATTCCTGACCGGTGGCCCTGCTCTCGGCAACTGCACGGTTTCAAACTAATAATGTTTATGAATCTTTCCCGACAACGGACAAATCCATCTCTAACGAGATTCGATTAACCCGAGCGGTCAGTATACCGCCCATAACCCAAGCAGAAGTACAAGTAATCGCAAACGTTGTAGGACTTTCATTTCTCCAACTCAACCCGAAAACGGTCAAGAAACGCCTTATGCTCATGGTCAATGGCGTCATGGAGCTTATACCTAACCGGTCATTCCGAGTCCTCGTCTCCAACTTCGGACAAGCTCCCATCCATTTGGCAAAGAACACCATCGTCAGGCACGCCATTCCCGCCCCGATTGCCCTAATTTCCCCGTCTCCGTTCATCGAGGACGACGAAACTAAAGGGGGGAGGCTAATACCAATCAAACCGACCAGGATCAAAGGTCCGACACGGCCAAAGCTGATGATTGGATAAAGGAAGTCCGTATAGGAGAAGAGTATGAGACCGAACGGGAAAGAATTACCGACTTTCTGGAACCGTTTTCGGATATGTGGGATGATGGACACTTGGGGTCCATCTCCATTGCAAATCACCGCATACATTTAGAAGAGGGTTCCAAACACATTTTCCAGATTCCTTACCGAGCGGGACAGAAACGAAGGGAACTGGAAGGGGAAGAGGTAACAAAGCAACTCCGCGCGGCGTAATAGAGCCGTCGTCCGCAGAATGGGCAAGTCCTGTCGTATTCGCACCCAAGAAGGACGGCACTCTGCGCTTCTGAGTTGACTACCGCGCCCTCAACGCGATGAACGTACGGGATACTTACCCAATACCGAGAATGGATGAGTGCATCGACTCCTTAGGGGATGCAGTGGTATTCACTACTTTAGACACCAATAGCGGTTATTGGCAATGCGAAGTCGACGAGACCGACCGGGACAAAACAATGTTTACGTCCCACATGGGTTTGTTCCGCTACATTAGAATGCCGGTCGGTCTCAAGAATGCTCCGGCTACCTTCCAGAGGGCGCTCGACATCATCCCTTCGCGGGTTAAATGGCAATTTGCTCTAGTATACCTAGACGACGTCATTATATATTCCCGATCAGTTCAAGAGCACTTCGAACACGTACAGACCGTATTGGAACTGCTCCGTTCCGCAGTAATTAAGCTGCGATTGGAGAAATGTTATTTCTTCCACCAAGCGATCTACTATCTTGGTCATATTATCCATCCGGGCAAAATGCAGGTATTCGGAAAGCTTGCGACGCTTTGCGACAAGCGAAACCTCCCATAAACCGGACGAAGCTACGATCTTCTTCGGCCTTTGTAATGTGTTCCGCAAGTTTGTTGAGGCGTTCGCGCTCATTGCCAGCCCGCTGAATCGGAAAATGGAAAAAAACCAACCATTCGAGTTCGAAACTCTGACCGATATGGAGTATGAAGCATAAGACAAACTAGGCCAATGCCTCATACGACCGCCTATACAGGCACTTTCCCGAAACGGTCACAGATACGTCCTGGACACGGGAGCTTGCAATACCCAAGTCGGATGCTTTATCCTCCAGAAGCAGCCTGAGGGCGACGTTCTTCCGATTGGTTACTGGAACTGCTCACTATCTAAGCCCAATTGGGCCTACTCTACTACCGAACGGGAATGTTTGGCAGTAGTTTGGGCCATCCATCATCTCCGTCCTTATTTGGAAGGCATACGGTTCACACTGCATACGGACCATCACACACTAGGCTGGATCCTGAATCTTGCGTGCAACAGCGCGCGGGCGGGCGGAGAAGGTGAGTGCGCGGCAGCACGCGCGCGGATAGAGAAGTCAGGTGCGCAGCAACATTTGAGCGGGCGGGAAAGGTGGGTGTGTAGTAGCGTGACCGTAGGCAAAGACGTCGATTGTGCAGTAACGCGCGCGCATAGAAGTGCAGAAGATGTGGTCGGGAGGTGGTTTTGTGGCGGTGCTACAATGTAGTGGGAATGGATTTCACTCTCTTGCTGCTTTTCTGACTTTCTGGGGAGGGCAGATTAAGAAGGTGATATATATGGCCTCCAGTTGGAATGAGAGGGCTGTTTTCCACGTTGCAACTCATCGATAGCGTAGCTCCATCCACAGGAAAGACCAATGTGCAAACGATTGATTTGGTAGTTAAAATGGTGAGAAGCTTGAGGACACAGACTTGTAAGGATAACCTTCGTAACCTGTCAATCAGCTTTACATCATAACATCGTAAGATATGAAGCATATTCCCGAGCCTACCGAGGTAAAGACGGAAAGGGCTAAAGCTTTCCTCTCACATAACTTTTTTTACCGTTTTGACCCTAAATGCTTATGTCTACTATATTACACATACAAGGGCAAGCGAAGCCTTTTCTTGGATAATGGCTTTCAACAACCAACAGTTGGTCGTCAGCCTGACCCTTGTTCGCTTTGCTTATGTCTAATGTAACAGACATACTCGAAGCGACCCGCTATTGGCTATCTTTGATATCTGGGCAGATCTCAGCCAGTAGAAACTGAATGTCATACTGGCTCGACTGGTGGAGGCTCTGACATCTTTTGATTGTGTGCGCCAATGTATATGCGATGCATGCAAGGATGCACAAGTGTTGCTTCGTAATTGGCTTTCTTTTATGTCTACTATTGTAGGACATAAGAAGTTTTATGGTCAAACCTTTACGCTTTTTTACCGCTATCATTTCCCTGGATTTTGGATGCCTTTAGTGTGCTCCTGTCTAGCTAGGGCTCCTTGGCATTGATTAACATATATGGGGTAGGAGGCTAGGCTTCCAACCCTTAAGCCCCAAAGATAAAGAGGAAGAGGACTCTTGAGGGATAGAACGAAAGAGCGAACGATTTACTTCAATGTCAGTGTAGACTACCTAGCTAGGGTGGCCGCAGCATTCTAGGATAGTTTTTGGGTCTTCCCGAAGCTTGGTGCTGATCTTTCTATGTTCTGAGATTATAGCTAGTGAGAGCAACACGGCTGCTGCAAAGTGAGAGCAAGCAGTCATCGGCTACATTCCGGGGACATGAATAGAGGTTCGTACTACGGGACAGAGAAAATCTTTCTTCCCGAGGAGCTTTACGTACATAGAGTTTAGCATGCTAGACGAAGAAAAGCTCCCCTGCAGTGTTAGATTCTACCACAATGCCGTAATCAGGTAATGTGTGCCCGTGAAGAAGAAAGTTTTTGACCCCTGTCTGTGGTGCCAAATTGTATTACAAGGGTGCACGCTTCTACAAGAGCACGTGTGCCGGTGCAAAGCACCGCATCTCGTACGAGCGCGCAAGGCTCCCGAGCTGGCTGAGGCGACAGAATGCTGCGACTGCGGGGCCATTCGTAGTAGTATCTCTGGCAGGGAGTGGAATAGTGCTAAACACAGCCGGCGGAAGCACTATACGGAATGAAACAACGTTGAATGTCTCCGGAATTTGGGAACGAAAAATTGGTGCAATGCCATTTAAGAGGTAAACGGCACCGTAACCCTTCATCCTTAAAAGCACTATATCGAAGGAAGCATTAATCTAGTCGGCCTATGTCACGACCAGCTCTGGGGAAAGTCTGGAAGCGCATCCCCTGCAAGGCATTTGGAGCTGCCCTCATTCAAGGTTGAGTACACCAACACGCAGGACGTGGAAAGCCTGAGGCCGCATTGCATTGATTTCAGTATGGTGACCTGGTTTACGCACAAGGCCGGATCTCTGATTCATCCACTTCTGATGCTTATCTTAGCTACTCTGTGGGTCGTCACGTGGCTCCTTGGACTACAGGTCAAGAAAACCAGAAGCGAAGAGAGCACCGAGGCGACACCCCTGATGTCTGCTCCCCGTCCCGTGCTAGAGCGCTATCATCATAAACTATCTGCGTCGCTTCTCTTCCTTACATCGTTCTCGATGTTTTTAGGTATGTTCAACACTTATCAACGGTCAGGGCGCTTGTTTCCTGGTCCACATCTGTATGGGGGTTTTTTCTTATTACTGGCAGTCTCCCTCAATGTGGCTATGGTGCCGTGGTTTAAGGATGCTCCCTCTGCACGAGGGTTCCACGCAGTGGTTGGGTTTGCTGTGATCCTCACCATCGCTTGGCAGATTTGGAGTGGCTTACCGATTTTAAAGTCTGTCTGGAAGACCGTGCCGTGGTAGCCACCCGCACGTTTCATCTGCGGGGCAAGGGTGGCTAGACGATCCACAGGTAGAAGCAAACTGATTCAGCGATCGAGTGACGTCAGTTAGAAGGAAACCAAGATTTTGTTTAACGTTGTAGCGAGCCTTTTGGAAGTGGTATTTGGAATGAGGATATGATAAGCATATAAACTGACCAACAGTTCTCTATCTGGTTGGTCGCAACTCGCGACTTAAACTACGCGTCATCATAGAACTGCAAATTGCCTTTTGGTAACCCTTTACAAGAGGCTTAGGGATAGTCTCATACTGGTCGTAAAGACGAATAGACCAGCATCACTCGCTCGCAATTCTACACAAGATGTTCTCACAGAGCTCGGTTGAAGTGCCTAAGGTACAATGTGTAAGAATGAATGAATAATGATGCGCCCACACGAGTGCTTCGACCCTCGCACAAAATGTGATGGGATCATTTATAGATCTTGCCCGAATTCACAGCTGTTGTGCGGTAACCACGGCCCCAACGGGCACAAGCTGATCCGCCTTCACGAAGTGTACCCGTCTTCGCCCCCGCCGAGTAAGGGAAGCGAAATGGATTTGCAGCTGCGTCTCCAAGAGAGATCAACACTTGACACACATACGGTCCCAAGTTAGGACTTGAACTAGGCTTATTCGGAGAATGTAGTTCACGCATTGCAACAAATACGCCACCATGAGATACACCCAAGGTACCTCGCGCTGCCACACAGCCCTTGAATTTTGAACCTCACGTCCACACGTGTGCTAGAGCTCATTCCTTTTTCAGTATACAACAAATGCCCACGCATCTTAACGCAGGGTTGCATTACCTTGAGGCAATCCTAATCTCCGGCAACTTAGCAATCACCACTGCACGGTTGCCTTGCTCCTCAACAACCCACCATGGGCTTTTCTCAATCTGCCTTCATCGGGAATCCCTTGAAACCCGTACAACGATCGGAAATCCAGCGCGCAAAGAAGCGAACATGTATGCGACCTATGAGCATGGCCTTGGAAGTAGGCCAGAAAGTTCGCGTTTGCAAATCCGTAATCATGTATCACTACCCCGGAAAGCGAAACGAGCCCATGGATGTTCAAGGGTTGGAAGGAGTGATTACTAAAGATGTGTCACATCGAGATGGCGTTGAAGTGAGCGCCACCTGTCCTTACGTTGTCAGCTTCGACGAAACGCCCAAAAAGTTCATTGCGCACTTTGAAGAAAGTGAATTGGAAGTTCTGTGATTCGTTGCAACTGAGCTTAAAGCCTCTGGACTCTTCATTATTGTGATCTCCGTTTTTGAGAGTTGCCTGGAGAACAGCCACCGACGCTTGAATATTGGCATTGAGGACAGGTGATGTACAGTGAGCCTCAAGGCTGATTGCGTCATTCTTGGAACAGAGCGTTCCCTTTTTTAACCTATGCAAGTTTTCAGCTCTTTATCATGTTCTGCCTCGCACCGTTTAACCCCCGCCTTTCCCCCTCCGTTAAAAATTAGGTAATGGGACGATGTAGATAAAGCTTTTTTGATATCCGGGAAACTCGTAACTGTTATTCTAGCCAAAGCCCTGTTCGATGAAGGTGATGCGTGTATAGTGATGGACTGATCCCGTCATTTTCATAGAAAACCCAGAGGCTTGAGCAGAATCCATCGCTGGTGCCCGTGATTCGAAGGTTCCCTTACCATTGCAACTGCTCTCACTGTCTTTCTGATTCTTCAGCTCCACAGCTCGCGCAAAAGGAAACGAAAAGATATTCATTTCATCAGGGGTTTGTGAATCCATCATTCTAGTGAATGTAGAACCTTGATTTGTGTAGTCAAGATATTTTTCTGATTCGTATTCTCCAACCACTGCGCAAATACTGATCGCTTTTTACACTGAGTTCTGCGCAACAAGAGAGCTGAGCGGAATCAATCGCATTATGAATTACCAACAAAAAGGAGCGAAAACAAGTGTTCCAGGATTCTCGTTAATCATGTTCTGAGCTCTTACGGCAAGATTTTTCAGCAGTTGCAAGGACAACGATAATTCTTTCCAAACCTCACATCTTCATTCAATCTGCTAAAAAAGTTGGAAGTGTAGATGGTGTATGCGATGCAAAAGAATGTAGATATATGGGAACGAAGAAGAATTTCATTTACGAGTAACTTGGCTGCTGATAACAAGGGGGGCTCTGCAAAGCAAGCTAGTTAATCTATACAAGAGATAAGGTGCCTCCGCGTCATTGTTTCAGCAGTAAGCTGCAGTTCGTATGGATATCCATGTAACCCTTTACATGTTTGTCGATGGTAAAAGTTAGGAAGGGGAGGCATAAGGTGGCCTACAGTCGCTACCTCTTTAGCGGCGAAGAATAAGGAAGAGATATGAGTTCTGGTTCCTTGTTTCGCGTCAAATAAAAGAGTCGACCCCCGTTGTTTCAAACGCTGTGAACGATAACACACCGTATAAATCAGATTGGAAAGAACGGCTCTGCATTGCAGGTTTTCCCGATGCGCAATGCATTTCACGCTGGGAGAGAGACGTGTGTTTACCTTTGGTACTCACATCAAGTAGGGCTTTGGATGGTCGCGAGCGCCTACCAACGGTACCACCAGCACCAGCTATGACCAGCGAAGCATTCGAGACAAATCCTTGAGATTTTTAAAAACAGTTCATCTTCAGACAGATTAAAAGCTCGCACTTTCCGATTGTGTATGAGTTCCGAGTCGGCCGAATCTATTCAACAATATCTTTGCGCTTTCCGCCATTCGATGTTCCGAAATATTGAGTATGCGCAACAGCTCAGGTAGATTTCAACAACACCTCGGTGATTGAGAAATATTGCAAAGCGTTGGCCCTGTCTAGTGCACGTATCGCATTCCTTGAGTGGGAGGAATTTGTTTCACGTTTTGAGAAGTGCGAAGATCGTTGCCCTTCCATACATCACTTGCTTTTAAAGCTTTTACGAGAGGGAACAAGAACAAGCAGTCAAACTCTTGTTTATCTGCGATTCTGAAAGTCGTTCGTCGACCAAAACTCTGAAGTTGGATCACAGAAGAAGATATCTCACCTTGGTTTCTGTTTCAAGAGCTCACTCACTATGTCAGCTTTCGAAGAGCTTGGTGTGATGCAAGAGATAATAAGCGCTTTAGATGACATGGAATGGCATCTACCAACCCCAGTTCAAACAGAGGCTATTCCTCTGATTCTAGGTGGAGGAGATGTGTCAGTCGCAGCTGCAACAGGTTCCGGGAAGACTGGTGCTTTTTGTCTCCCGATTGTACAGGTGGTGTACGAGACACGAAACACCAATCTATCAAAACCGGTCAGTAGTTATTCAAAAGAAGAAGGGAAAGGCCCGGTTCGATTGTCCACTATCGACAGGGGAAGACAAGTGGCTGTAAACGCAGATCGGACAATCGCGCAGTGCCGACATCATGCCATCTGGGAGGGAGTTCGTGCTACGAGAGGGGTGTGTAGTGGAAAGTGGTATTACGTCGCTTACATGAAGGATGAGGGTATCTGTCGAGTAGGTTGGAGCTCGAGAAATGCACAGCTTAATCTTGGTACTGATTTCCGTGGCTTTGGGTACGGAGGAACAGGAATGAAATCTCATGGGGCAAAGTTCGATCCTTATGGTGAGAAGTACTCCATTGGAGATACAATTTGTTGCATGGTTGAGTTCATAGAACATGCGAATATCAACCAAGCAATAGTTGAGATATCATTCTTGAAGAACGAAGAGGAGCTGGGGACAGCATTTTCGGTTCCATGGACATCTCTCGGTGTAGAGAACTTGAGCTTGTTTCCAGCAGCAGCTTTAAAGAATGCAGAAATCGAGATAAACTTCCTTATGGAATCAAAGAATGCCGAAAGCATGGGGTTTAGACCTATGCGAGAGGCAACAGAAGCCGATTGTAAACCCTCAGAAGACATGAGGAACCTGTTCACTGCGCGTGAAGCGGATGAAGACGGAGACGTAGATATGACGCCGGCAAAAGCACGGGAGAAAAAGGGGGAGAAAGGAAAAGCCCCATTGGCTTTGATTCTGGAACCAGCGCGAGAACTTGCAGCGCAAGTTAATGAGGAACTAACAAAGTTTAACAAATACCTTCCGCCCCCATCTTTGCGTCAACTGTTGCTCATCGGCGGTGGAAATCCAAAAGCACAGAAGGCATCCCTAAAATCTGGTCTTGACATAGTAGCCGGGACTCTGGGATCGATTGTTCGACTGGTGAAAACAGGTGTGTTATCGCTGGATGCTATTCGTTTCTTCGTGCTCGATGAAGCAGATACTTTTGCTGAAGATAATATGAGGGACATCATGTTCCTATACCAGAAGATTCCGAGTAGGAATCGAGTACAAACTCTGTTATTCTCAGCCACATTGCATTCACCGGAGATCAAAGGTCTAGCGGAGAAGATTCAGTCTTTTCCCACGTGGATCGATTTAAAGGGAAAGCAGTCCGTTCCCGACCAGCTACACCATACCATGGTTCGCCTCGACGCAGACGCAGATATATCGTTACTTGAAACCGTACCAGACTACTTGGAATGGCCGCTAGACCAAGTTCATCAAGAGGTCCTTAGCAAAGGAAAGAAACGCAAAAAAAAAAGCAGATGTTGACATGGTGGATGCGGCAGACATGCGCTCACAAACGATGAAGAAGCTGAAGCTAGTGGCTCTTCGCCAAGTCATCGACGCACACGATATGACGCAAGCGATGATTTTCGTGCGCACACAACAAGACGGCGAAAACGTTGAATCATTTCTAATCCAGTGTTCTGGCTTTTCTCCGCAAGAAGTGAACAGTCATCGTTTCAGGGGACGACGAGACACGGGTCCGGAGGTTGAATACTCATGTGCCGTTTTGCACGGCGGCAAGAGACAAGAGGAGAGAAACGAAGCGCTGGCTGCTTTCAAGGCAGGAGAGGTTCGTTTCCTAATCTGTACAGATGTAGCTGCACGCGGGATAGATATTGTCGGATTGCCCTATCTCGTCAACGTCTGCCTTCCGGACAAGTCAGAAAACTACATCCACAGGGTAGGACGTGTTGGACGAGCAGAGCGACACGGGCTGGCAGTTTCTCTCGTGTCAGCACAGAAAGAAGCTGTATGGTTCCACACATGCAACAAAGCGCGCATGGGTGTGTGCAATAACCGAAAGCTGGTGAGTGTGGGCGGCTGCGTACTTTGGCAGAACGAACCAAAGATGCTCGAGGAAATCGAAGAACGTCTCAACGGTCGCATCGAAGAACTAGGCCCTGACTTCAAGCGTAAGAACGCCGACGCAGGCCCCCGGCTGTATGGAACAAGAGTTGGGGAGGTGCAAGTGAACCAACAGACAGCAAAGCACGTCGAGGAACTTCAACCAGCGGTGCGAGAGCTTGTCAAGTTAGAAGAGGAAGCTCAGGCGTCGTTCTTTTCTTTACAATTGCAGTATTCAAAGGATGTGAGCGTGGGTCGAAGTGGCGTTGTGCATTAGGCATGTGTGGCACGGAGAGAAAAAAAAAAGAGAAGAGAAAAAACAAAGAACTAAACACTTTTGCTCCATGGCCCATGGCGAAGTATGCGGATGTACCGGCAGCTCGCTCCAGGACTTTTGCTCAAGCTGAAACTTTGAGTTGAACGTGTGCTTGCTCAAGGAGGGGTAGCAGCTTACCGGCAGCATGCAGCTTCTGGGTCTCATCGTTGCCGCCGATATGGTGGCCGTCAATGAAGAGGTTAGGAGCAGTGTTCTGATTTGTGGACCTTTCAAGGGAGGCGACAATATCGCCATAGTTTTCCATTTCACTAATGGTATACTCTGTATAAGGGACACCCAGTTCAGCAAACAGGTCCTTCATCGCTGCACAGTACGGACATCCCTTCTTCGTAAAAACCACCACGTTATCAGAGTTGACAGCGTCGCTTACAAATTCATCAGCAAGCTCGGCAGAGGCAGCGTCGGTGGAGATATTACCCTTATGCAGACCGCATTCCTTCTGAGTGGCTTCCTCCCACCACCATCTACCCTCGCGCTCATGTTGATTCGGCAAGACCGGTCTGGTACACGGTTCGCAGCCTATTGAAGTGAAGCCTTCCAAGTGCAGGGCGTTGTATGGAACTTCAGTGGCTCGAATAGTGGCCCACACTTCGCTTGATGAGACGTTTGCAAGCGGGTTATACTTGATGAGAACGGAATCGTGCTTGCCCTTGAAAGCCGGATCTGTCTGTACGATAGGGATATCGGCGCGAGTACCAGGGCTTTGATCCTTTCGCTGTCCGGTAATCCAGGCGGAAAGAGTGGCAAGTTTTCTTCTCAGGGGTCTGACCTTGCGCACTCGACAACACTCCTGGTGGCCGTCTTCATAAAATGAGAAGAGGCCCTTTTCGTTGACCAGATCGGTGACCTCCTGACTATCCGGGAAGGTGTACTCTATTTTGATACCGTAATGCTTCTCAACCTCGGCGTAGAAGCGGTAGGTCTGCGGGTGCAGGCGGCCGGTATCAAGGGCGAAGACGCGGAAGGGCTTCTTGGTGCGAGAGGCATACTCGATGAGCACGACGTCCTCAGCGCCTGAGAAAGCTATGGCTACCTCGGCTGGGAAGTTGGTGAGGGCGTGGTCAATGATCTGAGTGGGCGTCTTCCTGTGCGGCCCGGATGCAGCGGCCGCCCACTGTTCACCGAGCGCATCGAAATCTAGCGACGCGCGCGGGACGAGGCGAGGCACAGAGGATGGCGCGGCGTGGAAGCGAAGCGTTGTGCGCGGTTGCACGGCGGTGTGCAGAAAGGTAGACAGACGGGGGGTGACGACAGGGGTGGCGAAGGCGTTCATGGCGGCGACTGCGAAGAAGGCGGCGACTGCGACGAATTGAGCGGCGAAACGAAAGGCGAATTGAGGGTGCGGGGGGTGCGGATGGCGAACGACGACGACGGCGACGTTTGCAGAGGCGCGAGGGCGGCGCGCTGTGTGTTATGGCGAGCGGCGCGTTCGGGGCGGCGCGCAACGGGACGTGCAAGTGCGTGCTGCGGTCGGAGACGAGGTGTGGCGAAGCGCAAGCATCATGGTAGACGATGCACATGCCGCATGTGCGAGTTGAAGCGCGATGGCACACAAATGACGCACGCGCAATGGGGCGTCGCCACGTGGACGGCCGTGCAACGTGGACACGCTGTGCGCTCTCATTGGGCGCGCCGGAGTGCGCAGCTCGCGTGGTCGCGCTTCTTGAGATGCAAGTTTGGCTGTTGTTGTGATTTTGTTCTTTGCTTGGGCAGGTTGGCTGTTGCTGTGATCTTGTTCTTTGTTTGGGCAGGTTGGCTGTTGTTGCGATTTTGTTCTTTGCTTGGGCAGGTTGGCTGTTGCTGTGATCTTGTTCTTTGTTTGGGCAGGTTGGCTGTTGTTGCGATTTTGTTCTTTGTTTGGGCAGGTTGGCTGTTGTTGCGATCTTGTTCTTTGTTTGGGCAGGTTGGCTGTTGTTGCGATTTTGTTCTTTGCTTGGGCAGGTTGGCTGTTGCTGTGATCTTGTTCTTTGTTTGGGCAGGTTGGCTGTTGTTGCGATTTTGTTCTTTGTTTGGGCAGGTTGGCTGTTGTTGCGATCTTGTTCTTTGTTTGGGCAGGTTGGCTGTTGTTGCGATCTTGTTCTTTGTTTGGGCAGGTTGGCTGTTGTTGTGAAGAGTCAAACGTGTCATTCGCTTCCCCGCGCACATACGAAAGCTTTGAGCGCGCGTTTTGCATGGCAGTCCAAACCAGGTAGCTGCTGTGCAGACACACACACCGCCCAAGCATGGCAGCGGTGGAAAGCTCATGCGCGCATGTTCATGGTGCTGCAGCAGCAGCCGCACCAGGAACAACGTGCGCCCAAATCAAAAACATGGGCGCCTTTATTGCAGCCGACAGCTCTATCGCCCGTGGCGATAAAAGACGCGCCGCCGCGCCAACCACCAGCCGTTTGATTTCGAACCCATTTTGAATTTTCGAAAAACACAGCGCACACAGCTCACACGTCTTTTCGTTGAATGTACACCGTTTCATGTAACTTACATGTAAAGCGTTATCTACCAAACGTAGGCGCTTTTTTAAAACGGCGCCCCGCCCGTTGTCCACCGTCCAACCGCTCCTATCTTACAACCTGCCTTCCTTCCTTCCTTCCTTCCTTCCTTCCTTCCTTCCTTCCGCCCTTCCAACACCGTCTCTTATAAAGCGCGCTTCCAACACCCTTGAAGCGCTCACAAATGGTCCATCCAACCCCACACTGTTCAACACGCCAAAATCGCCATCTCAAACAGCTCTCTAGCACGTCGGCGCACAAACCTGTGCGCGCTATTCACCTGCTAGTACGTGCTTCATATCGCCTCGCCCTCGACGCCGTCCTCCTCTTCCACAGTGCCGCGCATTTAGCGCCATCACGTAACGACCACATCCACATGCTTGCATTCTTGGCGCGCTGACGTAATATGTTGCAGCCACATGATGCAATCCGTCTCGCGCTGTTCAAAGCGGGGCACATCGCGATTGCGCCCCCACTCTGTTCATTCGTCCGCTTCAAAACGGCTGCAGTATCGCCCTAATAATACAAATAAGCAAACACACGCCATCACAACATGCCACGCCGGGTCAACTTAGTCTATGCTAGTGCTCAAGCACAAGTCATCCGCGCTTTCCGCACATACATCAGAACGTCATCCCCCTCGCCCATTAGACCGAGCCATAACCCAACGTCCCCGTCCGTAACAGGCCGCTACTCTTCTTTAACACTTAATACACTAGCTCACAATTCAACAGTGTGTAAGGCCATGTGCCTTAGGCACGAGACACAATCGGCGCCACGCGAGGTGCACGTGTCCTCACAGCCGCTGTGTCATCACAGTGCGCACAGGCGCGGCCAGTGTTAAAGGCACGTTGGCGCCGCAAAAGCACCGCGCGCAGTCGAGAAAAGGCACATTAACGTGGCGCGTGCCAAAAAAAAAAAGCCATCTGTGCAAAGAGCCGTTTTGCAACGCTCCGCGCCACATCGCTGCTGCGCCTCTCCGCGCTCGCATGTATATACTGCGCCACCCTCTATTCCGCTCGCCCATCCTCCTCCTCCTCCTCCTCTCCCGCCCACTCTCGCCACCCACATCACCCCACCCCAATCCACTCAAAACTCATCACCACCATCCTTGACATGCGCGGCATCTCCTTCTCCGCCGCCGCGCGGCCTGATAAGACCCGTCCCCTCCCCAACCAATCCGCCCCCCTTGCCACACAGCCACCCTCCGCAGCCTCCAAGATGATGAAGAAACTCAGCACAACCTTTCGTCGCAAGACAAATGTCTCCCCCACAAACATCCTCGCCGCATCCACTGCTCTAGCCGCACGCCCAATTGTTTCAGCCCCCCAGCCGAGCACCCCCCCCAAGCCCGCTCCCCGCGCCATCACTTTCTCCGCTGGCAGCTCGGTGGACGCACCTGTATCGCCCACCCTCGCAGAGCCAGACATTCCATTCTTCGGTGACCGCGAGCCGCCGCGTCCCAAGTCCGGTTCCAATCCCCCCTTGGTAGCCGCCGTTCGCGGCAAGCCCGCCTGGATGAGGCATGACAACAACAACGCCCCAGTCGTGCATTACCCCCGTCAAATGTCTCATCAACCCGAATTACCGCCGCAACAGAAGTCCGCCCCTGGCGACGACCCTTATTCCAGACACAGGCATTTCTCATTCGACATTGGACAATCGCGTCCGCCACCAGCTCCACCCGCCGTGGCCGACAAGAAGGGCGCCGTCAAACCAGGCCGACGTCGACGTCCCTCTCGCAGGAGGTGGCTACTGCCGCTACAACAAAGTCCCGATACGCCCAAGTTGTTTGATCCGCCCGCTGGCAGTAATTACGAAAAGATTATTCGTCACCGCGACCGCGCAGAGGCTAAAATTTTAGTATCGGCGTGCACGTATCTCGAGAGTGAACTGGACCGCATTGGCTCTCATCTCAAGTGCACTCGAGACGAAACGTGCTGCACTTGCAAACCGGTGTGTTCGGAGAACACGGACGCCAACAAACCGGGCCAGTGTTCGTCACGCGCGCTTTTGGCGGCCGGCTCGGAGAGACTGCGCGCGGTGCTGAGAATGTTGGAAGAACGATATGACAACATCGAACAAGTGTATGTAAAGAGCGAAGAGTACACGCGTGCAATGGGCAAATTCTTCCAAGTGAGCCCGGATGAATTCCATCGCATTTTGAACGAAAGGGACATGGCGAAGAGGGTGGACAGCAGAAAGTCGCTTCGATAGAGCACATATTTATACATATATTATTACTATGTTGTCATTTCAGCATTGTATTGTTGTGTTTTCGACTCAAGTGGATAACTGTGTGGTTTGCGAGGGGTAGCAATGTTGCGTTTTTGTGCGGTGGTTTGAAGGAGCGGCGGCGATGTTTCCCTTCCATGTGTATGATATCCCTTGTGAGTAAAAAGCAAAAGACAAAACCGAGGCACGGAACAGGTGCACGTTTGTGTTGTTGTTTTAATGTACAAATGTGAGAATGCTAGTCATCTGCTTGCGGTGGCTGCACAGGGGATCGGGGGTGAGTTTAGTCGGGGTGGTAGACGGTGCGTGAGTTGAGAGTTTTTGTGGATAGAGACGTACCTGTTCTGCAAGCAATTCATGCAAACTGACGCGGATTTCATTGGTATCGTGTCCGCGCAACTTGCATCTGACAAAGGTGCATCCAACCTTCATGTTAAGCATCTCCAAGGCGCCGCGAATAACGCCGCACAAGACGTTGGAGTACCAAAGATCGGGGCATTGTTCGGGCAGTTCCGTAAACTCTGCGAGCGGGTTGTCGTCGAAGAGGAGCGAGAAGGTGTTTCGATCGGCGGACCAAGAGGTGACGTTTGCCGTGACACCGAGAAACATCTTGAACGCCACTTTTGCAATCACGTCTGCCGTGTGCGCGAACGAGTTGCACGCGGCGATCTTGGACTTTGCCAGAAAGTCCTCGACGAGGCGGACGCCGATGTTGCAGCCGACGGCGTCGAGCTGCGCGTTGACGTCGGCGACCTTTTCGTAGTCGAGGAGGAGCTGGCGGACGAAGGTGCCGTACGTGAGGGCGAGCAGCTCGGCGGAGACGCGATCGCAGCGGGCGAAGGCGGCCTCGCCGACGGTCTGCAGCGACGGGCGCGACATGCTGCGGGGGGGACCTTTGGCGGTTCGGTCGCGGCAGCGCCGACTGTCGCGAAGCGAAGGGTAGGGGGTGAACGAGCAGCCACGCGGCCACGCATCCACGCGGCCACGCGCCCACGCGGCCACGCGCCCCACGCAGCCACGGGTCCAGGTGTGCAGCCACAGCCGGCGGCGGCGTCGGTTACACGCGCAGTTTTACAGCAGGCGGGGGGGGAGAGGCGGGGCGGGCCAATGGGCGGCGGCCACGGGGGACACGCGGCGGGGCGCGGGCGGCGGCGCGAAAAAGGCGCGCAAGCACGCGCAACGCCTCAAAAGCAGCCAGTCAGCAGGCGGTCGGCCACGCGCTGTCGCTGCCATCTTCCTCGCCCCCGCTCATTCGCGCAGCCGCGCACCAACCACCGAGCCGCCCTCGCCACGTCGCCGCCATGCCTTCTTCCGACGCCTCGCCCATGTACAGCCAGCCGCTGCTCGCCTCGCACCACGCCGACGTCCCCAACCCCTCCGTCGCGGACACCGACGCCGTCACCGCCGCCGCCGCCGCCGCCGCCGCCGCTGCCGCCGCTGCCGCTGCCGTAGCTGTTTCCGCCCCTTCCACCTCCCCACCTCCCCCGCCCGCCTCCGCCCTAGACCCCTCCACCGCCGCTGCCGCCGCCGCCGCCGCTGCCGCCGCCGCCGCTGCTGCCGCTGGCCGCGTTCCTCCCTCTTCAGATGTCAAGAACCCCGTCTCCGCCCCGCCTCCCGCCCCCATAGTCTCCGCTCCGGCTCCGCCTCATCCCCCTCCTCCCACCTCCATGACTCCCGCCGTTGCGGCCGCCGCCGCAGTCGCAGCCGCCTCCTCGCCGCCCGCTCTCTCCGCCACCTCCCCAATGCACCCGCAGCACACAGCACCCCCCATGCCTATCAACGCAGCTGCCGCCGCTGCCGCCGCCTTCGCTCCCTACTCCGGCATGGTATTCGCTTCGCCCGACCCTTCCGTTATGGACGATCAGCCCACCTACGTCAACCCCAAGCAGTACGCTCGTATCCTCAAGCGTCGGGAGAGTCGCAAGAAGCAAACCGGCACCGACGTCACCAGTTACACCCCCCGCAAGAGGAGCTACATGCACGAGAGTCGTCACAGGCACGCCATGCAACGCCGTCGCGGCCCCGGCGGTCGCTTCCTTTCCAAGCAGGACAATCAGGACATTTCAAGACCCAAGGAAACCGCCGCTGCCGGTCAGTGAATTCAAATCAAGCCCTCTCATACCCCCCGCCAACCCACAACTTTCTCGCATCTTGCTTCGCATCTTGCTCTCCTTCGCCTTTGCATGCTTAGACTTTGAAACCACTCGGAACCTAGTTTGTGCGCGTTTACCCTTGTTTGTTCACATTCCAGTATTTTTTCTTTTTTTTACATGTACACATACTTCAAACCCACCGTTATGGTGCGTTTTCCGTACCACATTCTACGTCTTCATGTCAACTGCTCCCCTCCTCCTACCTCGCTGAGTTTCTCCCCGCCTTTGCTATGCCTTCTTGTTAGTTGCCCTCCACTTGTATTCTCTTGCACGATAACGCCAGTGCCCGCTAGTAACATAACCTCAACCACTACATTGCGCCGTTAAAGATAAATCAACATGCCCCGTTTCTAGTTTACTTCTCATCTGCTCTTGCCAAGAACACGCTGCTTGCCTTCAAGCAGCCGAGTGATGCATCTTGCGTCATATGCCACAACCGCATCCCTCACCTCCCTTTCATCTCAAATGCCCCGTCGCTACCTTCACCTCAATCACCGTACCTGTGTGCTGTACGTGCTCTCTTCGGTTCCAATCATTACCCAACACGTGCCGCCGTTAACAGCGTAGATATCTCCGTGCACCACTGCGGTGACCGCGCCCGCCGCGCCGCGTCCTTGCCACGGTACAATGCCGCTCTCAAACGCGTCCAAAAATACTTGGCGTGCCGCCTTCTTGTATTATTATTGGGCCCTTTCCATTTACTGTAGACACGATGTTCGTCGTTTCTCAACCTCATTCGCCTTTCCTTCTGACCAATCGATGGCTCGTTCTCTTCTTTTCTCTACCCGCCGCTTCATAGCCCGCCCCGCTCGCAGAGGACAGATAACCTACCCTTCCCTCCAATCACTGCCGCACGTCGCAACAGTCAAAACTTTCGCCCACTCTGTCAATTCAAATCCAAACGTCCGTTGCCAGAACCCACTCGCGAAGAGAAACACTGCTCTTCCGCGAAGACTGCCTTAATTCCGCCTTTTCTTCGCTGCAATGAGCTGTCGATATGTCTATAGGCGGCTTGATTGTGCACTTGCGGGTTACCAAGGGTACAAACGTACATCGAACACCTAATTGCCCTATGCTTCATCCAATGGTTTCGCCAACACAGCCGGCAACAACATGATTCGTCGCTGTCACGACTCTGCTCATGATACGCCTCCATGGCCGATCTCATCGGCAGAGCTGTTCCACACGCTCATCAAACACACGTACTCACAAGTACCAAAGTTTGGTGTAAATCTGTCTATCAAACTCTCGTTTCTGACTATTTTACGAGGGTATCTACGCCATGATACCACCATCCTCCTATACTTTTGTTTCGTTTCGGCCCCGTCCTCATACGACCGTCTCCGACAACTCGCTGATCTTCAGCCGCTTGCGTCTTTCAGCTGCATCCCTAAAAAGAATAGCTTTCGTTCCGCGAAATACTTTTGTGCGGTGTGAATTGCGCCGCATATGCTACCAATTCCACCGGTCGTCGATCGTGTTAGTCCAGTTATCAGGGTACAAGCGTACATAGGTGCAGTTTGTTGTTTTGAGAAATCACGCCAGCCTATCACACAAACCAAAATGTTCGCTCTGCCTCCCCGATCAGCTACGTCTTTCGCCAATCACTGCTTCTGTCCTCAAGCGATACGATGCAGGACGTCGATGTATTCCATTGCGGCTTAAGCTAACGTCAAATACCTGCGCACTCTTCATGCCTGGCAGCGATTCCGTACAACTTCATCATACATCGCGTGGAACGCTTACCGCGGATGCCCTTAAATTCACAAGCTGAAGTACACTCTCAGACCGTTCGACGATCAGGCATCTATGCGAGACATGATTGCCACAGAACTGGTGTGCATTAATCGGCAGCAAGCCTACAGTCATCGTTCTGGAGGCACGCTACTTTTGCAAAGACTCCTTGTCCAACACGGGTCATCTCATCGTGATGATTTCATCAACGCCAACAGGTTCCACGTTCTTCTTCATTACTTGCCCCGGCGGTAGCCCAGGTTCCGGTGGCCCTTTCTTCTTGAAAGCAAACGCTGTGTACAAATATATGGCATCCCATTGATGTGGGTCAACGGTACCGTTTTCATTAAGAACTCCCATCGAGAAGAACCGAGCACGGTAATCTGGGTACTCTTCTTTGGTAAACTCTGTGAAAAAGTCGTGAAAATTCGTCAGCATCACGAGCTCCAAGTCATACTCTTCGGCTAGACGACAAAACGCCGGAAAGTACACAAGATATTCGGGGCATTCGTCAACGCTTTGGTCGAGTTTGAAGACGTATCGAATCCCATAGGGGTTGTCTTTCGGAAAGCGTTTGTCTTTGAACTTTTCGTCTAGACGCACTTGGTACACCATGTTAGAGATTTCAATGTCGTCTACTGCGCGAAGCTTTCGTACCAAAACGTTGGCATCAACTGTGGTTCCGATGAAGAATCCGCCGGATTTAAGGCGATGTGTAACATTATGCAACAGCTTGCGCACTCGTGCCTCGCTCTCGAAAGCGTAATGGATGGCAAATTGGCAGCTGACAACGTCAAACATAATGTCGCGGTCAATGTATCTCTCAACCGATGCTTTGAAACAGTCACCAACGAGCAAAACGGGTCTGAATGGCGCTTGACGCATATTATTGTATCGATTCATGCATTCTTGAACTGCGACGTCTGCGGTGTCGGCTGCAACGTACGTCGTGGCGCCGGCCTCCGACCACTTGTGGATGTCACCACCCTTTCCGCAACAAAGATCTAGAACGGAGTATCCGGGACGCGTATGCAAGAATATGAGCACCGATTTGAGCCAGTTGTTGAATTTGCGCAGCTGGAATATTGGGGACTGCTTGCGCGAATGGCGTGTCTCTAGAGGACGTTGGTTGTAGTGATCTGCCACTTGAGAGTTATCCATTTTGACCAACTCGGACTATGATTCTTCGAAGAGTAAACTCTGTAGCGCCGGAGGTGTCTGTGATGTGAGAGAAGTTGCCAAAGGTTTTTGATGTCGAACCAATGAAAGGAATGATCCGTTGAAAGAGTTTCGAATCATTCAGTTCAAAGCACGGCGTGCAAAGAATTTGGAGAGAAAGCGGGGCGCGTATCAGGGCACAAATGGCGGGATTCCAGGAGACTCAACACGAAACCCATTCGTTTCAGTCCGGGAAGAGGTGGTAATTAGCGTTGTAGCAGTGATGCAAACGAATCTGCGCCTGGGGGTGAACAATACTCTTTGTGCGAGAACGATTTTTCGCGCGTTTTCGCCGTTTCCCATGGCTTCTGTGCCGTCCGCTCGTACAGGTAGGTAGTAGACTACGGAGCGCTGTCGTACTGTGTACCTACTAGGTACCGTTGGTACACAGTACGACAGCGCTCCGTAGTCTACTGCGCCAAACCATATCTCGTAACCTTTTTTAAGGACAGGGCGACATCGGCCCAGGCGAGTGGACAGACAGAACCGCAGCAACATACAGAGTATCATCGCATGATGCTGGAAATGTGATCGACGCCCTTTCGCTTCCAAGGGTGCCCGTCAATATCCACCCGATTATGCCGCCCGCAACCAATGTAGCTGTGATTGGAGGTGGAATTCTAGGTCTCGCGACGGCTCGAGAACTTCTCTTGCGTAATGTCAAAGGTGTTACAGTTCTTGAGGCAGAGAGCAAACTGGGATCTCACCAAACAGGTCGCAACTCCGGCGTCATACACGCTGGTATTTACTATGCGCCGCATTCGCTTAAGGCAAAGCTCTGCTTAGAAGGACTTCACAAGACGTACCAGTATCTAGAGAAAAACAACATCCCTCACAAAAGAGTTGGAAAACTTATTGTAGCCCTAGATGACTCAGAACTGCCGGAGTTGCATCGCATTTTTGTCAATGCTCAGGAGAACGCTGTTCCTGAAATCCGACTTGTGGATGCTGGGGGCATTCGCGACATAGAACCTGAATGTTCTGGTATTGCAGCTATACATTCTCCCCTCACTGGTGTAGTTGACTGGGGATTGGTAGCAGATCATTACGCTCAAGACATTCGAAATCTAGGTGGCGAAATCCTTACAAGCGCTCGCGTCATTGGTGTGAATTGTAACGATACAATAACACTAAACTACAAAACTGGTGACAAAGTGAGCACTCTCAGCACAGAGCGAGTCATATCTTGTGCCGGACTGCAGTCAGATCGTGTAGCCCAGCTTCTCGATGGGCTGAGGGCTCCACAGATTCTACCTGTCCGAGGTGAGTACTTGCGAGTCACAAATCCACACATCGTGAAAAGGATAAGAGGAAACATATATCCCGTACCAGATT
The DNA here is from genome assembly GCA_003194525.1 of Gracilariopsis chorda. Lineage (NCBI taxonomy): Eukaryota > Rhodophyta > Florideophyceae > Gracilariales > Gracilariaceae > Gracilariopsis > Gracilariopsis chorda. The sequence continues at coordinate 62,854 of NBIV01000050.1, read as the reverse complement.
CCGGTACCGGTACGCCGTTTCTCGGCGTCCACTTCACCCCTACAATGTCTGGAGAGTTAATCGTAGGGCCGAATGCTGTTCTAGCATTCTCTCGAGCAGGATATCGCCCCCTGGACTTCTCACTGCGCGACATGAAGGATATGTTATCGTATCCTGGTTTCTGGCATCTGGCACGAAGGTTCTGGCGATATGGAGCTGCTGAGTTTTATCGTAGCATATTCCTTTCTGCTGCGACTACAGCTGCGCAACGATATGTTCCAGTACTGAAGTCGTCGGACTTTGAGAGACGAGGGGCTCAATTCAGTGGTATCCGCGCGCAAGCACTTGGATTAAAGGGTGAGCTTGTTGATGACTTCGTGTTTGAAACAGCTGCTGATGGACGTGTGTTACATACAAGAAATGCGCCAAGCCCAGCAGCTACATCCTCGCTTTCGATAGCCAGAATGATTGTAGACAAAAGCTTATCAAGTTAACGACCTCTCACGTTTAGTGAGAAGAGCAATCAACCAGGCAAATGCTGGGTTCGCTCTCAATTTCAAGCAACAACTACATGACTCGCTTCAAATGTGATGTTCCCTAATGCTCCTTGTAGCAAAAAGTTAGCTTAATTATATTATATATACATTGTTGTTAAACGCCCGCTTCCCTAAAGACCCTCGGTTAGCTGTGCACGCTGGTTTGCCACCGGATCTACTGCATTCGGAATCGTTCTTTCACTCTTCTTCTTCTTTCTTTTCTTCGCATCTGCTTTCTTCCTACGTTTCTTGGCTGCACGCTCTGGATCAACTGCAGCGAATAATGCCGCCTTTCTTTTTCGTTCTTGTTTCACTTCTTCTCGTTTGCTTCGGAGTTGATTGTAGACTTTGTAGTATTCGGCCGTTCCCAAGACCTCTGTTAAAGACTCTTGCAATGTTTGTGCCAGTAATTGCAACCCTTGCCCGGTTAGCCCACTTTCCTCCGCGGTGCTCTCGACTGGATCTGTCTTCTTTATTGGGTTACTGGAGGGGATGCTCACGTCAGCAACCTCGCCTGATGCAGCTCGAATGTCTCCCGATTCCAACACTTTCACCACTGCATTGATGTATTGTCTTTCGTGCCTTTTAATCACGGGAGGGTCCCACCATTTCGATGTGACAATTAGAAAACGTAAAGCACATCCACGACGAAGAACATCACTCGACTCGAACCTGCCTTTCATTGCTATGCCAGACATCCGTGCTATAAGCCACGTGAGCGCGCGGCCTTCTGTCCGGTCACTGTCTTCTTCGCAAGGACTTACATGAGTCTGCAACGTTTCACTTTCTGCATCCCGAGTTCTCAAGTCTCCTACCTGTGGATTGCGCTTCAATACGTCTGCCATACACATAATATTGTTCAGGACCTGCCGCGCAAGTTCTGGAGAGAGAATGTTTGCTTCAAGTTGCAAACTGCAAGACCGCAAAATTTCCCTCACTAGATCATCTGAACTCCAAACCGTATAGGGGCTCATAGGATCTTGGATGTCAACGTGCCTGCCTCCTGCTGACGATAAATGGCGTCTGAGGAGTCTAGCCGCTGACAGGCGAACCCACTGGTGTTTGGATAACAAGAACGACGGCAAAGATTTCCATAATGGCAATACAAATTTCTGCAGCTCCATTTGCTTGTTTGCTGTCAGCGCACTTCTTTCGAAAGCTTCCTCCACACAAACTAGAAATGCATGTGCTGTTTCCCAGCCCGGAACGTTCGAAAGACCCGGAAGCAGAGTTGCGGCAGCTCGCACGACGATAGTTATCTGCTCATCGCTAAGATTTCCACTCATACATGCAGCGGTCATGCTTGAAGCTCCCGATCTTTGAATGACTGGATCTACATCTTCAACTTTGATATGGACTTCGAGGCTTGGTCCGTCGGATAGCTTCAGACCAGAAAGCGCAACCGCCATTCTCAGAAGATCCGCTACTTTTCGACCAGCCGGCAATTTCTCAAAAAGAAGCCGAAGACATTGACTAGCTTCAGAGCGACACTGAGAGTCCGCATCACGGGAAACCATGGAAGCTAAAGCTACAAATAAGTACTCACACTCCTTCTCCAGAACAGGCACAGGAAACTTATTCACCACCATATTAATTGCGTTCAATGCTCCAAGCCTTCCCTCCGGAAGCTTGTAACTCAAGTTTCTAACAAAAAACTCAAGCTGCTGTCTGACTCTTTTTGATCCCAGTGGGAACGAAACCAGAAATGTAACGGATAGAGCGGTGCAGGCATTTCTAAGTTGCCGAGACTGGCAGTGGATGGCCATATGGTTCACTTTGGTCATTGCGTCGTACAATGCCGGTATGATCACCTCCCCAAGTACCAAAGACCGAAGGACTGAGAGAGCGGCCATTCTGACCTCCGGCCCTCCTGAGTCGATACATTCGACGCTAACAGAAATGAGTGCTTCGACCCGATCTCTGGGTACCACCTTGAAACTTTGCGTGCCGAGCTCACTGAGCAAAACTGCAGCAGCTCGCAAACATGTTATAAACAAGCTATCTTCCGTGTCAGGTGCCCCAGTGCTGCTTATTGCGTTTGATCCATGAGATAACACATCGACAATGGTTTCAGACAACCGACTTCCCATCTCTGGTCTACCAATAAGAGGCAACTTAAGAAGCCTTTGCGACACTCGGAAAACCATAATCGTCAGATCATCTCGGCCATGCTTCAGTGCACTAACTAATATCTCGCAGAATGGTTCGCACATAGCTTGTAGGCGTCGAGATTCATCCGATGTGCCGCTTATCAGTGGCCAATTCTTCGTGAGAATGGACTGCAAGATTTGTAGTCCAACCTTTGACATCCGATAGTTATCACTTGTCGAAGGCCTTCCTCTTTCTGAAATCTCTGCTCCATCTTCATTGTCCATTACTTCGCCATGGCTGTTTTCAAGCAATGTTCTCCGACTGATTATCTTGTAACATAGAATGAACGAGTCTTGCACGTTCATGGTTTTATTCTTTGAGAATCCCTGAACAACGTGGCGCCAGAAATCTTGCATTCTGTTCAGCAACTTCGAAGAAGAAGCACCAGCTTGTATTTCCAAAAAGGGCAGACAAAACCGTTCAGCATGCTCCTTGAAAGACAAATGTGTTGCGATGATTTCTGCACAGCCACTGGCCTTCGCCGCTCGTAGAGATGCCTGCCGAAGACGCGATGTTGAGGAGTTGGGGTCTTCATAATCCCTTCTTTCCTCGTTGATTCCATTTTTCAATTCCTCGATTAGCAAACCAGACACAATGTCATAAATATCATCTAGAAAGAAAGAGACGTTACCCGTGTCTTTCGAATCAAATATACCACTCAACAACGAGTGTACCACATAAATGCAGGTATCTCTACGGAAGCCTTCACTTAACCCCGAAAGCACCTGTTTGAGTATGTATCCCAAATATTTCGGACCTAGGATAAGAACTACGGACGTAAGTGTCTTCTTAGCCGAATCTCGAATTCCAGTCATTCTCGAACGTAAGGCGTTTGTCATCGGTGTTATCAAGAGAGGGATGGTCGTATCTAGCATTCCATTCGGAAGACGAGTCATTAGCTGAGCAATGGCGGTAGCAACAGGTGCCTGAAATGCATTGGCAGCGGGTCTGTTCTTCATAAGATTCTGAGAGTCTGATACTTGCAGTATATTTCCCTCAACAGCTCCAGAAGTAACATGTTTAAGCATTCGAGGCAAAACGAATTCAACAAGATAATTAGATACACGGTCGTAATCGGCACTTCCTTCTTCATGGCGTGGGTAGGCTTCTGAAATCTTTACAAGAAGCTTGTAAAGAACGCCGTATACCTGCTCGCTTGATTCAACATTCAGCCGTCGCAACACGGTTGACAAACACTTCTTGTATTCCTCCCAAGATAGGTATTTCGCTGACTCTCGAACTAGAGACACTGCCCAGACAGCAACGTCACGTTTAGCGTCTTCTTTTGCTTGAGAACCCCTTCCAAAACGTTTATGACCTAAAAGGTCTGGATTACGCATAGATTCCATGGCCAAGTTCATCCCTAGAGGCAAACAAAACGTTGTTGCAAAGACTTGGTATGCAACATTTGTATCTGCATCCTCGGGATCCTCTGCTTTTGGGGTTTGCAAAGACTTTTCGAGATCACGGAGCGCTCTTCCACGACGATGAGCCTGAAGATGAACGAGATTTTCGAAAAAGTCAGCGTTCACATCCTCGGAGGAGGCCAAACTCTTGAGGATAGGAAAGCTAGTGTACCCGTCCCAATCATCAGAATTTTCCAGTCTTTCCGTTTTTCTCACAAACTCTCCCAGGGCTCTGCAATATTCCCTGCGATAGGTCTGGTCTCTTGACGCTATGGTGGCTTGGAGAAGATACTTGAAGATGTGCGTTCTTAATGCCAACGCACTTCCATGCTCCGATGACCCTGCCCATTGCGCCATTAACATGATGGCGTATCCACCGTTCCCACGAACTGCCGTATCTTCACTCCTTACCGCGGCACAAGCGCCACAAAACAACGCTATCAGCGCATTTGAAGAGCATGCGACTTCTTGGCTTTGTGCGTCACCATCCGAAGCGTCTTTAGGCTGTTGTGTCAGATTTTGCACGAGTCTGATACATGCCTTTCTATTTACAAGCCCTCGTTTTGTGACTCTGATGAGCTCATTCAACGCCTGTATTCGCTTATCAAGATCTGGGGCATCTAATTTAGAAGATTGCATCGCATGCATTTGCTTCAACAATTGTGAAGCAGCTTCTATGTCAGGAAGTCCCAATGCTGATAGCAAGTCACACAACGCCGCATAGGCCGTTGAGTCGTTTGTGATCCTCGGCTCAGCTGCAATGGGTATCAGACGCAAAATGGAGTTTAGAATAGCCCCTTGCGCTGTCCCAGGGTTCTTGTGGGCTCGACCTATGATGCCCGACAAGGCTTTCAGGGGAATTGAAGTTGAGATTGGAAAGGCATCACCAGATATGAGAGACACACTCAGCGCTTCTGCAACAGGCACCATCACGGTAACATCCACTACTGAGATTGAGGAAAGCTTCTCCAGAGCACTCAGTGACGTAGCGTATGTCTTTGACCAATGTTTCTGAGCCTTTCGCCCCTGTTCGGCTTTGCTAAGAAGAAGAGAGACCAAGCTTCGCAAAGACGATCCCAATAGCTTCAGAAGCGTGGTAGCAGGTGAACTTAGTGATGATGGTGTCGAATGAGTGAGCGCGCATTCAGAACAGAAGTGCAAAAACCCGTTCGCGACTTTCAGACTCGCTTCAAGCGGCTCAACACCCACATCCGATCCTTTCATTATGGCAAAACAGTACTCTATTGCCCATGAATGTCTGTTGACTACTTCTTCCTTCGCATCATCTCCATTCGCTTCCATGACTGCACCTATATAGCGCATTAATGCAGGTGTGCCCCGAGTAGTCTTTTTCTCAACTTCAGTGCTAAAACCGGCCTTCTGGAGTGCCTCCATCACGCCTCGTGTTAGTATTGAAGTTTCCGCGGGGCGACTAAGGTGCATTGCGGAACACAGTTTAAGTGACCGAGATCGTATCGATTGTCCTTGAGACCCTTTTCCTGCGTTGCGAAGAATCACTAGAGCCCCAATCCCAAGCTTCCTCCACGAAGCAGGCTGCAGTGACATGCGGCAGTTCTTCACAACAGCCTCAATTGACGAAAGAATAGCTTTTTGAACGTTAGAGTTGGGCATCTCAAGATGAGAAATCTTGCTGCTTAAATCACCCTCCAGTGCGCTAATAACATGGCCTAATGGCCTCAGTATCAATGAAGTTAGTTTTGGAAATGCAATATCCCCTGGAAGCTTTGAGGCGAGAAATGATAGAGCAGCGGAACGATGGCTGTCCTTCTTGTTCATCTTCCCTTGCATTTTGGAGAAGCATATTCTCGTAAGCACGTCGACCATGGCTTCTTTCTGATCAAAAGAAAGCGCCAGCTCTTGTGGTCCAGAGAAAAGTCGTTCAGTTATGAGCGCCAATTCCTCTCGAAAGCTTGCGGACTGCGTAAGTCTTATGAGAGAATCGCGGTGCGGTTTGATCCACGGCGATCTTGATGCGCAAAGACAGCGAAGTACAGAGCCTTGGAGTTCCGAATTAGGTGCTGTGAGATCCGATAGCAATCTCTCCCTCATCTGATCCTCCAGGCTTTTGTTAGATTCACAGCACTTTAGGCCTCCCATTTTCTCCAAGAGATTTGTAAACACATGCGATATACTCCCCCCTAGCCTCTGAGAAAATAAATGTCGATCGAGTTGGAGATAAATGGAAATGATATCTGTTCTATACTTAGTTGTATGTTTGGGTACGTCACAAAGGCTTCGAGCAAGCTCAATAAGGACGGTTGGTGCGTCAGTGGTTGAGTTTTCACCTAAGCTTCCGTTATCACTGAAACAGCACGGGGTGAATAGGTGTGACTCTTCCACAACTTTTTTCAGGTCGCAACTTTCTGGGGCACTCCAGTGCCACACTGTGTCGAGAGCGGCTCTAGAGGATGTCCTTCTCCGCTTTCCAGATGTCTCGAAACTCGAACCAGCGGTCGATCTCTTTAGACCTACGCTTCCGGGGGAGCCCTTGTTCTGGTCTCTTTCTTCTGAAGTACTCTGGCCCTTATTTTCGGGTTGCTCGTTTCCATGGTTAGGACGTTCATCTAGATTGCTTGCATCATTGATGTCCTCAACCTCATCTTCTTCAGATGTCTGTCTCTGTGCATAAGACAGGACTACATCTGAACAAGCTCCAAGCTTTCGAACCACAATATTCATAGCGAGTTTATCATCACGGTCGACAGCATTTGCCAACAGATATCGTGCATCCTTCCAAATAAGGCGAAGAGGCGTTCGTAGGATCCCAATACTGAAATGAACAATAGACTTCAAGAGATGCGTCGAAACACTCCGTGAGTTTTGAACAAGTCTGAGAATTTCTTGAACATGCCTCTTCTTTGCTGATATCTTCTCCATGGACTGAGTTGTTTCAAAAATGTTGCGCATCAGTTCAAACAATCCCTTTGCAAATGTATCGTTGCCGTCAAACGCGCGCTGAAGTTGAAGCAGCTCATGCGCATGGTGTTCTTCTTCGCTGTTGTCATCTGGCTCGACACCCTGCTCTTCCGCTTGCCACCTCTGTACCATCGCAATGTTAGCCAGATTAGAAGCGCTGGCGATTCTGACAGCCGAGTCGGACGAGCTAAGGCCCTCCATGAGCTTTGTCTCCAACTCTTCAGAGACACAATCACGTATGATTTCAGAGGATCTAGCCCCTACATCTGAACTTCGGAAGAAGAAATCCAACGCTTGAAGTGCACTAGGAGGTAGCATTTTGTCTTTTCCCTCCGATAAAATATCCTTCACCAAGTCGAAAATCGCGTGGTCCTTCCCTGAAATTCCAGCTCCACTCTGGAACAACTGATAAGTCATGGCGCGCAGAGTATCGGCTTTCCATCGCAACGACAACCCATCCTTTGCAGCAATGGTACCCAGCAACTCTACAGATGCTGGCACATGCACACTAGACAAGTACTGAAGAACATATCTGAGCAGATTGTTCCCATCGCTATCAGAGGTACGATCTGTCAGGACATCATCTTTCTCGGCATACCATTGAAGAACAGAATTTATCTGTGAATTGAGTTCCACGCATTGTAGTCCAGAAGCGATAACTTGTTGCCAATTGCGAGACAGGTTACGTAGTTCGAGGAACCTCAGAGCGGCAAAGAGCGCCGGCTTTGAGATTTTTGCATGTTCGAAATCTTCAGATGCAGGCATTTCGCGGTGCGTCTGAGATGCAACTTTGTCGCAAAGGCTACCCACCCCTTTCGCAAGTGCGCCTAACCGAGCAAAGTCCCAGTCATCCTTGTACTTGTCAAGCACAACGCACAAGGCTGCCTTCATTGCTTCCGGTGCGTCGCTTTCAGAGATTTTGCTTAGCGCAGGAGATATGACATGACGACAGGTTTTGTGACTGAACGAAAAAGACGCATGTCTGCTAGCACTGCACATAGCACACAGAGACTCGTAACAAATACGAGGATCACCGTTGCGTTCGAAAACACATTTCGACAACAAGTTCAATATGCGTTGCAAGAATGGGAGCCCAAGCAAGTCAGAAAGCTTTTTTCCACCATATTGAATCCACTTTCGAAGTAAGTAGAGTACGTTAGTGAGAGCTACGTCGTTGGATTCGGAAAGAGCTGATTCTCCGCACGTGACAAAAACGGCAGATAAAGCGTTTGCATCTTTTTCGTTGGAGATGTAACGACTGAGATTTGAACAGCAAGTGTATACCACCATCATGTATCGCTCAATGTCAGCGTGATTGTTTTCAGTGGGTTTGCATTGCAAACAGAGGGTGTCCAGTACTTGGGTCATAACAAGTGACGATCTGGAGTGCAATCGACCCGAAGGAGCTCTCACAGCTTCGAATAAAGACACGCCAAGGCCATGTGCGGCGTGGTGGTGTTGTTCAGATGGAATTTCAGAGCAAGCAGCGGCGAGGGCAGCGCATTCGGTAAGTCGCTTAAGACGGTGTTCATCGCGAGTCTTTCGTATGAGATAGCCCAGACAAGACTCGGCAGTCATTTCACGAATCCTGAAGTGCGGGTGACACAAGAGTGGTAACAAGCTGTTGACGGTATGTTGCGGATGAAGTGCAAGCACGTGGATTGCCAAACGGGTTATTTCAGCAAGTGAAGCGAAGAGTGGGATGAGAGAAGTGGTTGGGTCCCACAAAATGGAGGGTGTCGATGAGCGTTTGTTCTGTTGGTTATTCGGCGCTGAAGAAAAGGCAGCGACAGTGGTGGCATTCAGAACGGAAGCAAATGAAGCGATGATGCGTGGAAAAAGCGGGTGAACAAAGTTGGGGCCAATATCAACAAATATAGCAGTGAGACATCTCGCAACCGAAACAGTGGCTTCCGCCTGGTGCTCCGTGGCATGTTGAAGAGCAGTGAGACAGATGTTGATAAGCTTTTTGCGATTTCGAAAGACTAGAGGAAGTGAAAGTGAAAGCGGATGCACAAGAGTGTAAAACTGTTTGAAAGAAGCTGTGATATTTGCATCTGCTTCTGTGGCAAGGATTGCTGAAAAGTGCGAAACGGTGGTGTCATGTTTGTCTGTTTGCTGCTGCACGTGCGAGTGTGACTGGAGGGAAGGGAGCGCCGCTGGTCGGGCGGACGTGGTTTGAAGACGTGTTTTAAGAGTTGCAAAACGCCAGCGCTTGCGTCCTTCAACGAGTGCCTGTTCGTCGAGTACCTTTAAAGGAGCGGTTCCGGTGTTGCCTCGCATTTTGGTTGTATGTAATGGGTATTAAGCGCGAAAGATGAATGTAGCTATGTGCAGGCATCGGTTGTGCGCTGGGGTGCGAAACGCAAAAGTGCGGGACGGTGGACGGGCTGAACCGTTTTTTTTTCCGGTGGCGGGCGAGCGTGCCGCCGTCGTCCAGGGTGATGACGACGGAGACGGGATCAAGTGGCGGGCTGCGGACTAGTCGTTGGACGACAAGTGTCATAGCCTAAAAAAATGATAAATCGTTGAATTTGTACAGCAAAGTTTTGAGTTTTTTGTTTTGTTTTGTGGATCGCGGGTGACGGTTGAGTGACAAAGCGAGCGGAAATACGTACGCCAAGAGGAGAGCATGCGCAGCTGACAAGTCACACCACAGTTTCTGCGGCATCTATGTAGTACATAGTATGTAGTACATAGTATGTACAGTGTGATAGCAGCAGATGAGTTCCCTTTGGTACCAAGGGTAGCCCTATAACGCAGCGTACAGCAGCCATCGACCGTACACGACTAGAACCTACGAAAGGAAAAAGATGCGGCGGCAGGAGCGTGCATACAGGCGTTTCTGGTGGCAGTTTACAACGTCGACGACACTGGATTGCCGAAGATATACACAAGTGGTAAGGTATGCAAGGAAGGGCAAAGGCGTGTGGACATTCGTCGACCGACCAAATCTGAATTCGCTTCCAAGCACAGGCTGGGAGAATTGTGTGTGCGGTTGCGGTCGAAGAGATGAAGTGTGGGGTGAAGAAGGTGTTTGTACAGTGAGTTTCTGCAGTGGGACAAGATGTTTGCGTTGTGAGGGAGAACAAGTTGTGGATAGGAATGGCGCGTTTAGCGCCAAAACGCGTAGCGACTCCGCGATACACTCGCCAAGTGACGCAGCGCAGCTGACTGCGGGAAGTGTGCCAAGCGACGGCGCGTGGAACAGGGGGGCGGCTTTACATCTATTGTTGGACGTAGGTGCCACTACCACCGCCATTGTGGCGTTGTTGGCAGCATGATGTAATTGAAAGGTTGACTGCGCGACGCCGACAAGCGGTGGCGCTGGTGTCGGCGTTTGGCGACGGGTGGAACGGCGCGCTGGCGGCCGCTTTACTCGGGAATCGAACGCACGACGGCGGCGCATCGACGGTATAGCGAGCGTGACGCATGCGCGCGCGCGTTACGTAGCCGCTGCGACGACGCCCAATGGGCGCTGCGCGAAAACGCGCCGCGCCAAGCAACGCGCGCCATGGCGCCGTGCGCCACCCGTGCGCGCACGCTCTCGAAGCGTTTCCACCCACTTCCACAGAACCGCAAAAACAAAAACAAAAAACAGAAAACAAACGCAACGCACCCCGCGCCCCTCGCAGCCTCTCGCCCCTCCCCACCATCCCCCTTCTCTCCCCAACTCCCTTTCGCCACCACCCAAACCCACAACTGCATCGTGTATGTCTACTCCACCCGTGTCACCGTAATCCCAGCCCCCTTCTCTCTCCCCTTCTCCCTCCCGTCCCCCACCTTCCTTCAACCAACCCCCCTTCCCATCCAAAATTCCCTGCTACCTTCTTCTCCCTACCCCCCTTCCCATTATTCACCAACTCTCGCAACTCCCCCCATCATTATTCTTCTCCCGTTTGCCCTCCGTTTTCTTCCTATCCCTATCTAAGTTACCCACCACAACCCAAACCATCTACCCCAACTTATCCTCATTTTGCTACCCCATCCCCACCCCCACCCCATCTTGTGTAAGCACAATCGCCCCAAAAACTCCCGCCCAGCCAAGCCCTCCCCCCGGCCTACGCCCCTCCAAACCCCCCCCCCCCCAACCACTTAGGCCCCCACCTCCTCCCTCTCTTCCTTCCGCCCCCCACCCCCTCCCCCACCAAATGTCTCGTGGCCCCCGCGATGATTGGCGTCGCGCCTCCGGTTCCCTCAACAAACGTTCGCGCCGCGCAGCCTTCTTCGACGCCGCTGCCCGTAGCGCCGACTCCTTTTCCTCCGTAGCCGGTCGTTGGTCCCTCTCCCGTCGTCGTCGCTCGCGCTCCGCCTCCGACCACAAGCGCCTCCGTAAGCGACGTTCCTTCCACGCCTCCCAGAGGACCTACGACGATGGCACCCCTTCCCTCCACACCAACACCCCCTTCGTCATCCCCACTACCGCCGACGACCACCGCTCAAACCAAAACCAAAGCCAAAGCCAGAACGCCCCCCTTTCCTCGCGCTACACCTCCTTCGCTAGTGAAGGTCACTCCGCTGCAAGTCTACGCGACACAGATGCTCGCTACACGCACCCCGCTCTCCGACCCACCTTCGACGCCTTGCGCCTGCTCAGGAAGATCCCCGAGGTAATGGCCGGCTGGGTCCAGCTCAAGTGTCCCACCGGACCCGGACGTCTCAGATGGTCCACTTGGACGATGTTTTGGGCTGAGCTTCGAGGAGGCTACATCTTGCTCACGCGCGAGCACAACTCCTTTGCCTCCGTATCCGACTCCACCTGCCAAAATCCTGTCGATTACATCTTCGGCGCCACACATTGCCACATTACCCGCTTGGTTTCCCGCTCGGGTGCCGTTCGTCTGCGCCTCAGTCGCCTTTCATCCAGACGTCGAAACGACTCCGCCACCGCCACTAGTTCGGGCATCGTCGATGATGATGACATTCAGATGCGCACCGTTGACTCTGACCCCCGTTTTTCCGAACGCTCCGCCAAGAGCTCTAGCTTTGATAAGCGTAGTTTTGGTTCCACCATGAAGAGGATCATGAGCGGCAAGATCAAGAGCAAACCACCTGCTCCGGACACCCCAATCGGTGAAGAGATTACTGCCGAGCTGGTTCTGAAGATACCCAGCGCCCCGGAGGCTGACAAGTGGGAGTGGGCTCTCAGGAATACAACGCAGGCCTATGCATCCAAACGCCTCGGCGACTTCCAGCTTATTGATGCGCTTGGAGCGGGCGCCTTTGGTCGCGTTTACCTCGTGCATGATACTGTCAAGCGCGAGTACCTCGCCCTCAAAGTGTTGGATAAGAGCCTTGTCTTCAAAGACAGACTTCACTTTGAGAGCGCCGTAAATGAGCGCCTTACCCTGGAACTTGTGCGCGGAAAGCCTTTCATGGCTCAGCTCAGATACGCCTTTCAGACTGCATCGTGTTTGTATCTCGTCACCGATTTCTATGAAGGAGGTGATTTGTTCTCGTTCCTTCGCTCCCATCACAGTGATGTCAGAGAAAGTCAGGCCATTCGGATTATAGCAGAGGTTATCCTGGCGCTGCAAAGTATGCATGATATGGGTATCGTGTACAGAGACTTGAAACCCGAGAACGTGCTTTTGGATGATCATGGACATGTTCGCTTAGCTGACCTGGGACTGGCTAAGCTTCTCAGCCGTGAGAATGACTACTTGACGAAGACTATTTGCGGTTCACTGTCTTACGCAGCGCCGGAGATGTTGAGCGAGAAGCAGTATGGTACTGCATTTGATATGTGGACGCTTGGCGTTTTTATTTACCAGGTACTGACCGGTGACATGCCGTTTGAGACGGAGAACAGAAGCAGACAGGAAATCCTTGAGGATCAAAGGAAGGCGGAAATTCCTATCAACGGCTTATCTGACGAGGCGTACGCCTTGGTGTGTGCATTGTTGCGTCCAAACCCTCTTCGTCGTCCGACCTGTCAGGATCTGAGGCAGTTCCCAATTTTCGCGGGAATCAATTGGGAAGAGCTCATACAGAAGAAACCCCACCCGAATTCTGTGAAGGATGTGATGGATAAGATATCTGCTGAGGCTAGGAGTCAGGAGAAGGAAGCGCCTTCTATAGAACACATTGGCGGGGAGAGTGGGATGTATTTACTGCGCAACTTTGATCCTGACGAGTGGTCGAATATGAGCTTCAGCGATATGTCCGACGGATGTTCTACTGCGAGCTTTTTCAGGCCGGACTTAAACACTGTGGATGACTTGCCGAGCATCACTCGAATGATTCCGGGTTGGGGTTTGACAACTGATAGCATTGTCCCCCTTAACAAACCACAGCTTGCTGTTCCGTCATCAGGGAGAAGACCGATTTCCAGGAGCGCACGTCGTCTATCTGAGAAAACCTATCTCTAGAATCTAGGAGAATCGAAAGCAAGGAGTGGATGCGATCACGTTCCGCCCAAACAAATTCCCAGGTGGATGAAATGTATATAGGTTGATGAAATACTATCAAACAGTGTCATATCAGCAGCTTAGTTGAACATGGGGGGATCGGCTTCACTCAAGGAATAGTGTGTGGGCTACACATAGGCTTTGAATGAAAGGATGTGTTGTCTTGATGAAACGAAGCGTCCTGCTTTGCCCGTGTAGATGACATAGCGCACTGATGCGGACCCGTCAACAGGGGTTTTTCTTTTTGAGGGGGAAGGCAATGGAATGCAATGCAACCAACACAACTGGTCTAGTTTTCCAAGTTTATCATTTCTGTGAGCAGCACCTCTGTGTCCATGTCCGCGCAGTATGTTTGTACGCGCGCTGCAGCGTTTTGAACGAATTGATGGCACTTGCGAAGGGCGATGAGAGGTTCTGTGTGTGCCTATGGGTTTTTCTGAGCAAGAACTGTTTGGTGGTCCATAACGCAATGTATGCTTAATCAATAGTGTGCAGGCCTACACACTCTGAACTCATCTCAGTTTTTCTGTTCTCGCTCGATACGTGTGGACATCGTGGAGTACTATGTCGTATATACAAGCCTGCGCATGATATTCGTTACATTCGTTTTCCCGTGTACCCCGCCATCCTAGATGAGACAAATGACTCTGAATAGACAATGCGTTGATTACATCCACAAGTTGTCCTCCGCCGAATGTTGACTACCAATGCAACTGTATTCGCGAAGACCTAACCGTGTTACAAGAGTTATCTTTTGTGGCGAGTAACCCTCTAAATAAAACTGTCGGTTGTGGGCTTGCCGACATGCACTTGTCACTGTGACAGGGTTTGGAACTGTACCGAAGAAGTGCCGTTTCTCGATCGAAATACTCGACCACCAGTCGCTACCAAGAGTACATATTGTTCTCACGTCTTACGCGTTTAGTGGGAGTCGTCTCGCGCATATTTATATCGATACGAGGTATGAAAAGAGAGCTGGGAACCGAAAGTCGGACAACGACAGTTCTGAGGAAGGCTTCCCTCTCCCCCCCCCCCCCCCCCCCCCGCGTACAGTGCCTAACCCGTATTATTTAGCCATTACCAAAGGCCATCATTTTCGACTTTCGAAACGGCTGACGATATCATATCGCAACCTAAACTTTTTTTCGTGGTTCTGAGGGCTTTTCCGCATGTTCCACCACTCTTTGATGCATGGAAAGTAGCAAACCTAATGAGGTTATATTACTGGGCGTATCTCACTTAGCAAGTATAGGGCTACAGCAAGCAAATACTTAGCACTTGCGCAGAGCTTAAGGTACGGAAGACAGGTTCTCTGATCCAAGAGGACGTTGACATACAGTTTCCAGTTCTTTTTGAGTCCTATGTTGTCATGCACGTTATCCAAAGAAATCACAAATGTATAACCCAGGAAAACTCAAAAATAGACCCGTGGAACTGCTAGCAAATTTGGACTTTTCCAAACAGCCGGAGAAAAACAACGCAGCACTGGGCTGGACTCGAGACACGGTTCTTGAGCTTACGTGGAACTGGAAGATGAAAAGTGTCAGTCTCTTGAGCACCACAGGCTCAAGACTTATGTTCCTCTCAAACTGGACACGCACGCACTGACTTCTCGCAGATTGGTCCGAGATTTCAAGAGTAGGATATTCGATTATCTAGAGTTAGCGCCCAGCGTTCTTCCTACTGACCTAAAACGCTAGTCGTCGTCGTGTTCTTTCTTTCATGTGACAAGAGGAATGTAATGAACTCTACCTACCAATCGGTATTTCTGGAGTGGCGAGTTATCTGGTATGGTACGAGAGGCTACAAATCAGATTGCGTTAACGGATGGGGACTAAAGCATTCTATGGCGCTCGCGCTCACGGACTTGTATATAACGTTTATCCTTACACCCTTGGGACACGCCGTATTGTGGTGAAGATATCCCTAGATAAGAGAGTTGGCCTTCTAAGCTTTTACCCCTGGTAAGCGTTGACCCTTGATCTTTCGTATTGCTCTTGGCGTCGTAGTACTGTCGATAGAACTTCTTAAAAGGTCGCATCTTCGAACGTTCAAATGAAAGTCTTCCGAATAGGTTCTCTCAGTCAATGAACGATCACGCGTGTTAAAAACGGCCTTGGCCGGGGGCGGGTCACAGAATGGGCGACCAAGATTATCTGCTTTCAAATCTCTATTGAACTCGAGACATAGCGTTTCCGATTATGGTCACAAAGCAATTGAAACCTGCTCCAATATATACCTATATTTACCGTTGTGGTGAGGGACAACTGCAAGGTACTAGCGAGTCCCGCTCAGGGCACATGCAGTTCCGCCCGTCGAGGTGTGTCGACCTTCCGAAAAGGCTATAAAACACAAAGTTAGGCCGGATGAGGAAGCCAAATGGAGATGCGATTGGGTCTATTAGGTGAATTTAGCCGTCGAATAGATGATTGGCCTTCTACTTGTAGAAAGCGGATACAGTTGCCTTGGAATTAGAGGCACGCGCCCGTAACCACAGACACACACGCATACCTATATTTAATATATTCCGTTAGCCTGTGAATTGAAGAAAGCAAACTTAAGAACCACGGTCCACATTATTGTGTTTCTCTTGCACGGATTCTGTCACATAAATTAGAGCGACCTACTCTAATTGCGATAGCGAGTGTGCTTAATTGTTGTGCCCGTGTATGCGCTGAATGGGAGCAACGCGTTTGTGCATTGCGAAGTTGCGAGGTTGAGGGCTATCGCTACCAAAGTTTCGCAATGCACACATCGAATCTAGCTAGGAAAGGTAATTTGCGGGTTAAGTGTTAAAGGGATAACAGTTAGCAGTGTTAGTCGAGTAGCGGTGTCGCTGGTTACCGTGGTACAACGGTACCTGGTGTCGATTCTACACCACTAAATTAGTCACGCTCTAATGGAGCGGCTCTATCGGATAGAGTCTATCCCTGTTCAAAATGTATTTGTTGAAAAAGGGTTTTGGTGCCCCACCTGAGTCCCCCAATCGATCTCCGCAATGATCCAGTTTTGACAAGTAATGTAGGCTTGACCGCTGACCAACACCGAACCTACAATGAGCTTTCTAGCTAGGGACAGAGGGCGCTGATTACGCTGCAATCTACGGAGGGTGAGATTGTTAACGCTTTGTCTGGGATGATTATTGCGCTTGTTCTCGCAGCAGAGGCCGCGCTTGCATCTCTAGCAAAAGGCGACTTCAGACTTGATTGTTTGGCCGTAGCAAGATAATGAGGATACTGTTCGACTACAATCTTAAAGCTTCCTTAACTCATTCATCAACATTGCTCTTTGCGTAGCTGTTTTCAATCAAGATCCACCTCAGACAGGGACACAGCAAGGTCTTGCGAAACTGCTGAACTGAAAGAAAACCAAACGTAGACAGTAAGGTGTAATGTTCATGGTGAACTAGAGCAGAGAATGAAATTCCCTACTACGTGATTCACGACCTCTGAGACTCCCTCCGTCCGTAGGTGTCGCGTGGAAGACAACTTCAATGTTACGCCAACAATGACGTCCCAAACTTGGATATGAAACGAGGATCGCGGTCAAAAACCAAGACAGCTTTAATGAATGCGATTTATCCTTCTCGGGTGTACAATCTCGGTCGCGATAGTGTCATGAGATTGGAAAGTGCGTGCTGTTATTCGTGCCAGCATGTTTCACAGAAATACTGCGTACGTGGGATATACGAATAATTCTATCAAAGGATAGGTACCATATGGTACGAACGTTAGGAGAGCTCGAACTCTTGTACCAAGCGAGCTGTACCTTGCGGTACGCCCCAAATGTTGAACTACAAAAGAACAGTCAAATCATCATGGACGGCGCGCATATCGCTTCATTTAAGCAATTCTATCTCGTCATGTGCTGGTGATTGGCTCTTTATAGCACGGAGTATCAATGAAGCGCAAATACCATACCTCATCCTCCTGCGACACGGTTATACGCGCAAATGTAAAACTGCTGTAGATAACGCTTGCTGTGAAGAGCTCGACAAAAAGATTCGTGGTAGTAATCGAGCAGCATTGGAGGGCGTGCTATGAATGGCTGGCTAGTTGTTGTCGGCACCGACTCGGCAGAAGACTTCTTTATCCAAATTCAACGGACTCCATGAGCTAATCTCCACATCGACGGGTAGGTCCCCAATTGCTGGTCCATTTTGTTTTCCTTGTCATTCCCATCTGCAAGACGTTCCGTGCGTGATCTATGACGACGCGACAACTGGCTTTTCCTTGACCTCTCCCGGGAGCACTAGTCCATCACAAATTAACTTAGCGCAGCAATCCTTTCGCACCACCGCCTATAGAACGACGCGATATTTCTGTGACAGATGCAGTGGTCAAGTGGGCAGATGAAGTGCTGCCATTCCAGAAGGCGTTCTCGAGGAAACGCCGCTCCATACCTTCGCAATCGGGAGTGCATGTACACGCAGACATGCACAAACACACGTACCGAGACTCAGGGTGAGCTAAGACAACCTGATTTCAAACCAGTCCCTACCGGTTATCGGGTATGAAGTAATCTCTGGAACTCTGGCCCTTTCCGGTCTTTGTCACAGGCTTCTTCTCCAAGCCCAGTTTCGAAAGGCTCAAGAGAGAGAAATATTAAGTCTGGCACCAAGGGCTTGACTTGATCAAACTAACGTTGCTTCTGAGGCTTTTAGGCTAGTATTCCGAACGACCAAGTAGCTTGTATTCGAAGGAGACCTGATGACAAACCCATTTCGCTTCTCTTTATGACACGGAAAGACTGACGCTCTTTATGACAGAAAATTGCACATGCACTTCATGACGTCTTCAGAGCATGGCAACCGTCAACCGTCTCCAGGAAAGCTGGAGTGAATGAATCAATACCATTCAGTCTTTGGAAAGGGTTTTTCTATTATCAAAGACAAGCCGGTGAATCTCCCTATCTATCAAGCACTATCTTCGCAACGTGATGGTTCAATATTCAGTATGTAGATTATGTTGCTATCTAGTATTGTTCTCAGCCTGGAAGAGTTACATCCCATGTGCCTTAGTCGGAAATCTCGGGCCTTTCTAAAGACCTTCAGATAGGGACAAAGCTTTGTTTCTAGAATACGACCAGCATAGACACAATGAATTAGTAGTTCCTGAACAGTGTGACAACTCTGACAGTTGTCCACCATGCTGGCCACCGGCGGCCGACCGTAGGTAGATATACGACACACCCGAACTCGTAAAGGAACCCGGGAGACGGGTTATGCGACTAGCATCACAGGTTATGGGCCCAGGGGGGCTGGTAAAAACGGCCTCGACCACGTCCGCCTCGGCCACGGCCACCTCTACGCCCCCTCGGATAACGGAAGCGCGTTTCGCGGGGCTCTGTTGAGGTTTGTGGCGTGGCAGTTGTTGACTTGGTCTGTAAGCGGGCTTCAGCTGTGCGAAGGCGCTTTTCGAACTCAGTTATGGTCGATGGAACGCTGTTAGAGTCATACCAGGTGTCAACAATTGTTTAAAAATGGGGGTTGGCGCTAATGCCTCGGATCATGTAATCAAGTGTAGTGGCTTCGAGACTGGCGTTCGGGAATTTTGCAGAGATCATTTTCGTTCTAATGGTTCTGTGCTTGCGGACGTAATCCTGTATTGTAGTGTTGGGGTCCAAAGTAGTTGCTTCAGCTTCTTGTCGTAGAAGCTGGTGGTCTGCAGTTGTAGTACATTCAAATCGGGAGCGCACGACAGTGATGATTTGATGGGGTTCGGTGGAAGAATCTATATCCATTGGGAAATCGAAGTCATCTGGAAGACTGTTCATGAGCGCATTGCGTAATGTGGCTCTGTGTTTCCGATATTTGGGATAAGATTGATCAGATGAGGACGGTATGTTGTGTTCCGGGGCCAGTAAATATTCCATGTCGTGCATGATGGCGAAATCTTCAATGGCAATTTTCCATTTGTGGACATTGCTGCCGTCATCCGTAAGTCTTGGTAGATATTGAGTGGAATGTTTGGAGTGAGTTTGGTCCTCTATTTGCATGTTGGGAATAGCAGAAGGCAATACAGGCTCTTGGAGGGGTATTGTTTGCTGTGGTGACAAGAATTCAGGTGTGTTGGGAGTAGTTAACGATTGGATTGCTTGTGGGTTGTTTGTGGGTACTTGGGACATATTTCGATGGAGCTGCGTATTGTGTGGTGTGTTTCGCGCTTTTGTTTGTCGTGCTGGTGTAGAATGTGTGTCGTTGTTTCTATACCGCTGCGGTAGTCGGTTTCTTGATGTTCTTGGTGGGTTGCGTCTTGGTTGAAGTGGTGAAACGCCTAGGCTTCCCATCTAATTACTTGGGCTGGAAAATCACACGGAATAAGAACGGGGACATCCATCTATCACAGCCCCACGCCATACTGAATGTACTGAAACGACTCCGTCTGGACACGTGCAATGGCAAAAGAAGCCCATACCCTGATGGGATCCAGCTGCATAAACCTACTGCCCGCGACCAACCCGCCACAAAACCACAACTTCTCTATCAATCAATTGTGGGCGAGCTACGATACATTGCAGACTGCACACGACCCGACATTTTCTTTATCGTCAACAAACTCGCCATGGCCCTTTCGAACCCTTCACAACGTCACTGGCACATACTTAAAAGCCTGCTCCGATATCTTAAGCAGACTATCGATTTTGGTATAAACATGGCCTCCAGCAACCAACGACTCTGTACGACAGCCCTAGCCCATCTCTACAACGCATTTTCAGACTCCGACCACGCTGGCGACCCCACTGACTGCAAATCCACGTCTGGATCCATCCATTGCTATAACAAGATACCTTTTCTCTGGCAATCTCGCAAACAACGCATAACGGCGTTGTCAACCTGCGAAGCAGAGTATGTGGCAGCCACTGACACAACACAACAAGTACAGTGGATCAGGCGTCTTTTGCATGATATCACTGGTTACAGCCCACCTGACATTGTCTTGCACGTCGACAACACATCCGCGATTAGTATCGCAAACAACCAAGCTCCTACGAAAAGACGAAAGTATATTGATCTCCGCAAGCACTATATTCATGACCACATCCGTCAAGGCCACATCAAACTGCGCTACATTCCTACCAAGCACCAACTCGCAGACCTTATGACGAAACCGCTTAAATGGCAAGCGTTTAACCTCCTCCGCCGTTCCCTTAACATCATACCCTTTCACGCCCACCCCGTCTCGGGAGGAGTGTGACAACTCTGACAATTTTAGAAGAGACGGGGCGCGCACAGGGTAGATGCGACAACTCTGACAGTTGTCCACCATGCTGGCCACCGGCGGCCGACCGTAGGTAGATATACGACACACCCGAACTCGTAAAGGAACCCGGGAGACGGGTTATGCGACTAGCATCACAAACAGATGTTGCATATGTGGGTGACCCGGGAGGTCGTTAAACTCGTCCAGGCGATCGGCGGACTGATCGCCTCAACGGACCTGGGATGTCCGTGAAATCGCCCAGGCAGTCGGCGCACCGACAGCCTGAAGACCTGGGCGGTAGCGTCGGAAAAAGACCCCCGCTTATATGTGCGAAACAGAAGGGAACAGGCACGTGCAACCCTGCGGATCTTACCAACCTTTCCCTAACTTTTCCCAGAAGGATCATGGAGGTTCCCACGGAAACTCTGGCGGGACCGCAGTGGGTCTCCAACGGA
Organism: Gracilariopsis chorda; assembly: GCA_003194525.1. Classification (NCBI taxonomy): domain Eukaryota; phylum Rhodophyta; class Florideophyceae; order Gracilariales; family Gracilariaceae; genus Gracilariopsis; species Gracilariopsis chorda. Next base: position 41,778 of record NBIV01000050.1, on the reverse strand, counting down.
GACCAGGGATTTTAGGAAGCGGCAACACTGCCTGTACAAGGATCTGAATGGTTTTACAGGGTTTTTCTGGACTTACGCTGAGATCTACAGCACACACGGGCCCCAACCCGATCTTACCGCCTTTATCGCCAAGGATAAAGAGAAAAGGGAGGGTAACATGTCACCAGATCTTCTGGGTGACGCGAACGTGGTACATGGAATCCGCCTTGTCCTGGTGTACCCCTTACCTGGCGTTCTCTAGAGTTGAGGAAGGATAAGCAGAGCAAAGTCTGGAAGAGGCGAAACGCGCCAGAACGAAATGGATTATACATTCAGGTCTCCCCGTAGAAGTTTTGCACCATTCTTCTACGTCTTGGAATACCAGTTGGTGAGCGTAACACGGCTGCTGCAGGGTGGGAGCACGCAACAGCTATCAGTAATATTTTGAGTCGGAAGTTAAGAATGGTGTAACGGGGTAGAGAGAACTTGTCATTCACGAGGAGTAGCTAGCGGTTAACCTTAGTTGAGAGATTGAGAAGGAATTATGATAAGTTCTACCACGGCGTCGCAATTAGACAATGTGATGTGCGCCCATAAAGAACAACAACAACATATGTTGGTTGAAACGCTGTTGATATCGAAATGCGCAAAGTTTTATTGTGCCATATAACAACGCGAATACACAGCAAGGTCACTCTTCTTCTCGTTTACCGAGTGCTGGGTTTTTCGTATCTATGAGTCCGTTTCTACTCCCTGCAAGATTGATAAGCTGCGGAATTATTCGAGGATGAACGGCAAGTTTCTTGCGCTGTTCCTTTGCCCGTTGACTTCACCGTCGAGTGCATGTGATCCCCGTATAGCTGACTCGCTGTGAATGTCTTTCTGATTAAACTCGCAGACCGATTCACTTCATACCATCTATTGTGCCCAAGATATCTGGAATTCTCTTGTAGTAGAGAAACAGTTCTCTGCTCATCCTCTTCGGATACTGGTTTGATGGTTTGAAAACTGTGGTCTCCATCAAATGTGGATGCGTATGACGTTTGGCTTCCGTACTCACTCGTTCGAGCGCGTGATCCATGTGGAACAATATCAGAGAAGACATTAAGCATCGCCTGAAAAGTGTCCATTACCCAGTCTTTTGTGCCAAGTATCAATTTGTTGAAATACAAGTCGTACGGCGTCTTGTAGTCCAAGAGTCGTTTCTTTTCGATAAAGACCAAGGAGAATGTTAGAATGTGTACAATGTGACTCATCAGAGTGATCATGATGGGTCTACCGAGCATTGCCGGTTGAAAGACGTGATAATAGTATCGATACCCGATTGTAAACATAAGAATCACTTGAATTCCTTCATTGCGGGAGGAGTGAAGACAAGATATCAATACCTGTGAAAAGAGTACCAAGGTGTAGAGAACAGCATTCAACAATACCAATGCCACAAGAATGGTTTCATTGACTTTCTGAGTGACAGACAGTACTTCTTTTCCTAGAAATACGGACAGAATAAAGCTGATGAAACTCTCGGCTGCAAAGAGTGCTGATCCACAAAGCACAATATGAAACATCGAAACATGATGGAAAGCATGATCCGCAACCCTCAGCAGACACAGAAACGGTACGAATGGAATCAGCATTGTAAGATCCCAGACAATGCTTCCATACATGCCTTCATCTGAACCATGCATTACGCGTTCCACTTTGCGTGAGAGCATGTCATCAAGACTAACCACTTTTTGGAAGCCGTGCGTAACTGGTCCTAAGATTTGAGCGGACTTTGACAAAACTCCAACCGCCGTTTCTGGGAAGTATTCTTTTCCACGAGCCTCGAGCCAATGCGTTAGCCCAGCTGACCTGAGTTTGTCCTTCAGATCTTTGTGCCTAGCAGCCATGGACTCATATGCATCCTTTACCTTCTCCAATTGTTCCGATAGTGCCGTGGTCTGACTCTTTACTCTCTCCATGGTAGCATCCGGTGAAGTAGAATGGCGTCGAAACTCAGACAGCTCCTTTTGAGTCGCTATCTTCTCTCGAATCTCACTTTTTCGCTCCTCCGATGTGTCCTTGATTTCAGATTCCAAGTTCTCAAGCAACACGTTCTCCGTCGTCATCTCATGTTCTAAGTTTGCAACGTCTTCCAGGCGCTTCCTAAGCCGATTTCGTAACCACTTGACAAGTTTGTTTGTCGCCAGTTTGAGCTTCTGTTCCTCAGCGTCAAGCTCTCTTTCTTGCGTTGCGGTTCCTTCCACATGACGACTCTCCGCAACGTGAGTTTTCGAATCCACTCCTTCCGTGAGAGGAGTTTTTGCGGAAGACGGAACCTCAAATGCCGTAGTAGAAGAACTTAGATCCCGCGAAATATCGGACCCATGAGACGTAACCAAACTGTGCTCGGAATTGCCATCCTTTCCTTTTTCGGTGAAAAGATTAGGAAGTGAGTCTACCTCGTTCACCTTCTGTTGAAGGCGAGGTGTCTTCTTCGACGCAGGTCCAAAAAGCAACTTCACGGTTCTAGCAGAACTCTTTCTTTGACCATGGTATCCAGAATTCCTATACTTATCTCTGGTTAGAGGTTCATCTTCGGGGTCTGGAACGGGTATGGTGCTGTCGAGTTCTGCTCTCCTCGTCACTCGACGAGACGTGGCACCACTTCCTGGAATTGTATTCTGTGCAGCACCAATTAACACCACGTACGAGAATACAAAAAGCGGAAGAAGCCCTTTGCTCACAGCAAGAGACATTCCTCTTCGTGGTCAGTCGCGGGGTCTGAAGGTACGCTCGGGTCACCTGAGGGAAGAGAATACGATCAGCGGGGAAGAAAAGCATATATGTTTACTCCTCTATGATATTGACGTCTCAAAGTGACGGAACTTGAGTCATATTCGCTGCTAACCCTACGCTGTGTGTGGCCTGGTCGAATTGACGAAATGCGACATGGGCGGTTCGAATTGAATCCGGTACCAGTACAACTCAGCTATCCCATTATTAGTACACTGTAGTTGTCATTAATAGAGTTATCATCAGTGCGCGCGCCTCGTGAGAGGATATAACCGCAAGACAGTGTCTTCTGATAAATTATTGGCATGTGAAAGCTGCAATCCGCCGTGGAGATTATCGGTGCTGCATTCGAGGGTAAATATGATTTGATCTGTCTCTGACATCCCTTTGACTCAATAGTACAAAACTTGCGTATCCAGCTCAGAACGCGCAAGACATGCTTGATGTCGACGTACCCTTGTTTCAATTCAGTCCATCAAGCAAGTTTCGAATGAGCCCTTGATAGAGGTCCGAATGCATGTATTGGGCATGGCATTAAATGTTCTTAGCATCGTCTAGTGACATTTGAGCTGGACCGTTGAAGACTGGCAAGCCGGCAAAATACACTGTTGTATCTCGTTTCTCTTTGGAGGCGGTGGTTACAGGCAGATTCTGAGAGGAAGACCCTGCATAGGTCCGAAAAGCTGCTGCATTTGCTTTGTCGTCCTTGACAGCAGCCTCGAGTATATGCACACCTCGGTCATACAAAGTGTACAGGAAGAAGGTCGCATATACGATGTAAGCAGGAGCCCCTATGTTTGGATCTTGATCAAGAATCGTTCGTTTGTAGGCATTCGTGAAAAAGTGCAGCCCAACGAATGATATACCGATATACTGCGCAAAATCCTTTCGTGATCCGGATACATACGCAGTAATCCCATGCAGAACAAGATGTAAAATGAACAAAAATCCATGTAGTATCATAAAGGACTCAGCAAGACGTTGCGCACGATGCCTGAATACGATCAGGATGTCAGTCTTGCCGAGCATCGTCATAACGGCACAAGCAAGGCTCAGAATTCCGAAGTACATGTTGATGGCTATCAAATAGTGTTCGATCGTCATCAGCGAAAGACGAGCACGGACCTTCATGACGAGCCAAATCACCGCGACAAGCGGACACAACAGAATGATGTAGAAAATAAGCCCGGTGTAAAAGGGACTATTCTTGATAGCAGGAAGATATTGAGTGATTGCTTCTGTGGTCTCATTGGTAAGTTGCTCGTTAATCTCAGCAACTCCTTCGACACCATCCAAGACAGGGTTTAAGACGGCACTGGACTTCAGTATTGTTTCACGAATAACAGGGGGGAACCTTTTGACGTTCTGTTCCAACCATGTGTGCATGCCGTGATCCTTAAACTGCGATACAAGTGCGTTCACCTCTTTCACTAGCCGTTCTTGTTCAAGTTGCAGCTCCTTTTCATCGGCTTCCTTTCTCTTGCGTTCCTCTTCAACACGCGCCAGTTCCACCTCGAACTTCTTCTCCTCTTCTACCACTTTCTGTGTTCTTTGCTCTATTTTCCGCCTTTGATCAGCGATATGCTCTTTTTCATCGTATGTCTCATTGTTCTTCTTCATAGACTTAGTGACACTTTCTTCGACCTTTTCTTCTTGCTCCTTAGCCTCCTCTTCAAGCTTCACGGTGTCGTTAAGTTTAGTTCGCAGGCTTTGGACTCGCTTGAGAAGTTCATTCTTGGACTTGATGCGACTTCTGAGTTGCTCCATCTCTTTGAGTTTCTCTGCCAATTCTTGGCTCTCCTTCTCGACGTTTTCCAGAGCTTCGTCATCTGCTGGAATGTCGGCATCATCTACTAATTTCTCAGAATCCAAGTTTGAGAATTCTTCGGGAGGACCGACATCCTTTTCTACGCGACCATAGTTAGCTAAGGCAAAACCTAGAAGAGCGGACAACAACAGGAAAACCAATAAAGCGGGACGCATCTTGGCGTAAAAGATAAAAGAAGTAGAAGTGTAGCAGCCGTTTTCAAACTTCAAGCTGTTCAAAATGACAGCATAGTAGAGGAAATGTTGTCGATCTGAGCTCTACTGGAGCAGTTTGTCCACGACAGCGAAGCTAAGCTTCCTTCCCCGACCTTGGTTTTCAGCGCATTACATTACGCAGGCACGGTGCTCTAAACGCTGCCTGGCGCGACACGTTTGACAGTCTGACCCTGAAACGGCTGTTCGACGAAGAGTAGACTTAATAGATTCACATCACACACGAAACAAGAATTTTTCCAAAATTTCACGGAGCCACGGAAGTCAAAGTGATCCAGCCGTCCCTTGTTGAGGCGTTGTCTGTCCATGGGCGAATGGGCTGCCGTAGATAGCAGCCCATGTGCGTCCTTCTTTCGCCAAAGAACCCAGCCCAACACGGAGCTTTTCTCCGTAGCCGACCTAATAAGAAAGATCGTTGTATCTATCCTTGTAACCCTTTCGCAAGGGCAGAGGACATACCGTAGCCAGGTTGAGAATGTTCTTTTCTTTACCAACGACTGGAGCACGATGGCTTCTTTTTTCAAGACGAATGCGCATAGCGTCCGCTTCAAGAATCCTTTTTGCATTTTCTGATGTTTCAGAGGAGAACCCTTTCTTGTTGGTTCACCCATTTTAGCACTGTTGGTATCGTGTTGTATTCGACAGCTTACTCTGCCTCGATGGGAGAACTAACAAGAAAGGGTTGGGTGAAGTCGTTGTTGAATGAAAGGTAACGCTTGCGTACAGGGTGCAAGCATTGATGAAACGAGTTTCGATTCGTGCACGATCTCGATCTAATTCCCAGCTTGCTTGCATGACCCCTTTCACACACCTAAGGTTCGGTTTTATACAGTTCGCACACCTTTATACACAAGTTCGCGTACTGGGAGACAGAAAAACGAAGCAAAGGAATCTACAACAACACGCGCAATCCTTAATTGCCTCTTATGCACTACTACCGGCTTGCTCCAACACATAACTCCAACTCTATATTTATCGGCGAGAATTCCAGATCTGCTTTTAATCCTCAACCCTTAGATGCCTATAAGTTAAATACGACTGGAATTTCGTGAACCACGCATTCCCGGAATCGGTTAATTACTAAGCCGCAAGTAGTAACTCATTACGCAGACAAAATCCTAGATAGGCGCTCCGCTGCTGTTCTAGTGTCATCATCTGGACAGCTTTCCTTTTTGAAGTACAGATTCATGTTTAACTCAAACGCAGATATGCATCCCTTTGCATCTTCGCTCCCATCGGCAAGGATTGCCAAAGCCTGCATGAGCGGTGTAGCTTCGTCTGAATTAGGGGTGGGATCGGCGTTCAAGCGCATAACGGCTGAGTACAAAAACATCACGGTGTCATCTTCATCAAGCTTTCGTACGTCCGGGTACCTTTTCGCAGCACCGACATAGTTAAGCGCAAGTAAGGCTGCAGTTTTCCTTACTTGCGGATTCGTGCTTTCGAGAGCCGCACATAGTGTTACAATGGCGACCTTACTAACGCCCGCTTCGCAAATAATGGCCGTAGAAGACTTATGCGCAAACATATTGACTGCTATTCTCAACGTCATCATACAGGCACTGTCTCGGGTATCATCTGCAGCGACGAACCGTTCAAAAAAAGATGCTAAGTCCTTAGCGACAGTTGAAGCATAGTCACTGTCCTCAAGTACGTACAGCCTTAGGTAGTCAAGGAGTGGGAAGACCTTATCAACGGACCATGTTCGTGAGGCCGACAGAACTTTGCTAAAAGGAGGATCACTGTCCACGGGGAACGACGAATCAAACTGATTCAGCTTATTCCTGATCGCCCTCCGGTTAGCCTTACTCAGCAATACTGGAGATCTCCAGTATCGCTTTACGTCAGATACTTGGTCAATTGAGGTTTCCTCGCGAGCCACAGTGGTGATATTTGCGCTGTTTTGGGATTGTGGTATTCGCTCATTCCGTGGCACGTTGAAAACCTCTTCATGACCAGCACTTTGGTTCCTTACAACTGCCTGCATCTGATCAATTATTGGTCTGATCATTGGACCTAAGGGAGAATTCATTGCCTCTGCAGGTAGGTCAAGAATGTACTGCGGAATGTGCTTGTCGAGAAGAAACATGGAGCACGCATCAGAAAAGTTATTGCAGTTGTTCTCCAAAAGGTGGTAGCTTTCTAGTGAAAACTGTCGACAAATTGAACCAAGGAAAGTGAGGAACTCCTCCTTTGTTTTAGACGTTGATCCGAGTGACTCTACCGAGTAGGGGGTTCCATATGGGGTCTGATTTGGAGCATCTGAGCATATTCCTCCCCCAAAATAATACTCTCTGCCGTACACTTCAATTCCTGTATGCCATATCCCATCTATTTGTCGCCCAAGAAATGCAGATGAAAGCTGACGGGCCATACCCTGTGACAGGTCATAGACATGTAGTGTGACTGTGGTCATGCCGAAAGAGAAAAAAGTGATGAGATGCAGCAAGGTTCAGTAGGTCTACTAACTCTCCTTAGACTCAAAAAAGTGGCTAGTCCTTGGCAATCCGGGCAAACACACCAAGACAGACTTCCGGCGTATCGCAATTGGTTTTCGGCTTTGTGTTGCACAAGTTCTTGATGCGAACAACAAATTAATCGGACAAAAGTGTACTTGGCGGGATCAGACGCGAGCTTCGGAGAATATCTCCGTTTTGACCTTCCTAGAACGCTTGATGACTTTGACCGACTAGAAAAGTCCAGGAGTCGCACTCGCCTCGAAACCGTTTTGCTTATCAGGTACGGAATCCAGCGGCAAGCACAAGAAAGCGTTCAGGGAGATTATCCGATAGCGAATATCAAGGGATGGTGCTCGTACCGCTGAGGAATATTGTACTACCAATATTGAGAATGATACAAAATGCTTACCGGTGAGTCTGCTCCGAGTTTGGGTTCCATGCTTTCTAGTCTGGAATGCGCTCAGGAAGAGTGCTCTTCTAGGACATTCCAACCATGAAGCTCGGTGATGGCACAATTGAACATTGTGAAGCACACTTACAAAATTTGGCTAGCATTTGGTAGTCTGTTGCCCAAATAGATGGGAAAGTGACCACAGTAAACTGTGGCTCAGCCCTTCGGGCTGAGCTGACCCCCCCGCTAACATTTAACGCCAGCCGAATACATTGCTGTATGGTACAATTTCACAAGTCTTAAATGAAACAAGTTCAAACCAATTTCAAAGTCACAAGCGTATTCTGATATGGGTTTCCCTTGTTCTACAGTACAGCGTGCAGAGCTGCAGGTGTCCGTCACTCATATCACATCTTTCGCTATTTGAGGAAATCCTGAATCTCCTGAATACAAGATTTTAGCAGTGAAAGATCTCCGCGAAAGCTGTAGCGGTTGTCGCTCCCCCTTTTTCATTCTCCTTGGGGGAGTGAGAACGTTCAGTTTATTTATACTACCTCCATGAGGCTAGTGTGTGGACCCTGTGGCTCGTTCCAATGAGCGGCCACAGTCAGTCCGTTCACAAAAGCAGTTCGAACTTCAGAACGCCTAATCGTGTCCTGGGAATTATTGTTAGGCCTATATCTTTAGCCAAAACCGGGCGGGCTAAGCTGTGTCCAGGTGCTTTACAAGAATTACTCTTAGATCTATAACAGTTCTTGGTAGCCGCCTGACGATCTGCAAACGGTTGAAGGGTTAGAACTTGTCAGGAACTAGAATTATTTGTCAAACAAGGTTACGAAGGAGCAAGGCACCAGAATGGTGCGTTCCGTCTTTCACAGTCATTCCTCCCCGTATTCATTCATTTTGCCGACGCCACCGCCCTCCAAGGGCTTAGAGATTATCGCTCCACATGTTGAATCATTATGTTCCCTACTTAGGAATCGTGTGTATGTCCCAAAAGCACCCTCAATCTTTGATCACAAGGTAGAGGAGTACTTGAAAAACCTCTCGGATCCAGTCTTGCATCACATTGAAACCCATGGGGCTACTGAGACTTTGCTCGGAGGAGATGCACCTCCGTATCTTCGCTGTTTGGCAAGTCTGGCCTTCAATCTTTCGCAGTTCTTCCCAGGGGCATGCCAAGATTTTGCAGTTGATGAATATCAGCAAAGCGTAGCGCTCCACCCACAGAAAGGGCTCCCACGAACCCGAATCCGATCTGCAAAACGTCATCAAATAGCAGTCGTCACAAAGTGTACACAAACTATCATTTCACAGATGAGATCTGATAGTATCGAACGCATCGTTGATATGGGTGCGGGTCACTCTCATCTTTCTGCAAATTTTGGAGAGAAGCTTGGACTTCCAATACTGGCCATAGACCGGGACAGCGATTTACTCCGAACGTCAAAGAAACTGTACAGTGATATTCCTAATCTGAGTTGGCACCAGGCTTGTATCGGCACGCCCAGGGAGGACGTCCAAATTGGAACGAACGATATGCTTGTTGGATTACATGCATGTGGTAGTCTTGGTGATCAATTAATTGAGAAAGCAGTTCAGAGTGGCGTTTCCGCTGTGTTTCTGGTTTCATGTTGTCTACAAAAGCTAAGGCCTGCTTTGCCATTTCGCTATCCGCTTTCAGACGTTGTCGTACAAGATAAGCAGTTGCTGAAACTATTAAAGACGGAGAGGCGTCTTCTTGGTGTTACAAACAGATCAAGAAATGCTTCTCAAACCAGCACACAGGGACGTGTTACTAGATATGCACTACGGAAGCTATTGGGGGATCATGGGCTACACTTTAAGCACGGAGATGAAGTTCATGGATTGTCTCGTCATGCATTTAAGCATGGTTTGAAGTATGTATCAGAAAAGATTGCAGAGATTCATCAAATCAACTTACGTTTATCTGAAGAAGAGGCGGGAGAGAGGATGGAAGCTGCAGCTGTCGACTACCGCGCAGTGCGAGCTTTGTCAGTTCCGAGAGCTGTTGCTGGGGAAATTCTTGAAATGGCTATCGTTCTTGATAGAGCCGCCAGACTTGAAGAACAATTTCATACAGTGCGAACTATGCGTGTATGGCCCGAGTCTGTGAGTGTGAGAAATCAGGCAATTGCTGCTTGGAATTGACATCACTGCAATCCCCTAGCCCGATTGCCCATCCATCGAACAATATCTCTGTGACGTGCTTCGAACTCGCTTTCTTGCCATTCGTTATACTTTGCCAAAGAAATGGGACGGAGCTTACTATCTTTCAAGAAAGATTTGATGAAGGCCTTCTTTGTTAGAATTGGCATCCATGAAAGAAGTATAGGAATCTCCATGCTTTCACGTCCTGTCTGAAGAATATTGAGTAGAAGATCCTGAATTACGCGATCTTTTTCTTCCTGGCTAACTCCGGCTCCAATCAGAAGAGGAGCAAGCAGAACTTCGCAGTTCCGTAGGTATTCAAGAACGCGCTCTCCTAGCTCATTGACGTTTTTGATGCATTTCGCTAAGTTGCATTGCACAAGCAAACCATCTGCTTCAGTGGAAACATTGCGAGACACAAGAGATTGTATTGAGCACGCCGCATTAGACATGATTTCGAGCATTCCACGACGCCTTTTCAATGTTGTAATTGTTTCGTTAGACGAAGGAGTTTTCGAGACACGAGATTCAACCCACGGAAGAAGTACGTCCCCGTGCCACTGAAGGAGGTTTCTCGTCATAAATTTCCACATGGTCCTGAACCAGAGCGTGGCGAGCTTGACGTCATGAAAGGTGAGTTGCTGCTTTAGAAGAGCCATAGCTCGATGCATTTCATACATGTCGTTCAACTCGAAGCGTATGGCATTATTTGCAATGGTCAGAATGTCTAAACACCAAGAATTTGGTTCCCCAAACGTAGAGAAACATATCTCAGGTATCTCCGACGCCCATTCAGAAAGGCTTTTGTACAATGGGTTTCTTTCACAAGTTGAGTCCCAGATATTGATTTCTTGAAGTTTCTTTTGATTCCCTGCGTTGTAGATCTTCATGTTTTCCAACAATTTCAGTCGAGATGCGATACTGCAGCTTGAGGATTGATTACAGGTTTGCAGTCAACCTTACTGAAAAGAAACAACACGAAAGGACTGTTTGTTGTACCACGAACTGAGGACTAGGTAGACTCCCAGACAAATACACCTGTTCTTCGAGGGGAAGGACAATATGAGAGAACGGGTCTGAACCAGTATGATTTTGTTCTGAGTGCACGCACAATCTTTGGACTCTGAAGATCAGGCCTGCTGAAGATGGCAGAACATTTATTCCAAGAAGAACAAGATGATATGCTTTCAACCGAAAGTTCGGCTTCCTGCAATCTCAGAGAGGAAGCTCAAGAGAATTGTAATGAAAAAGCGACCATGCTTTCTCCAACCAGCCCCCAAAGTCACTTGCACCAACATAAATATCAATCGAACGCGTGAGGAGTGTACATATCGCACAGGAAACAGTGAAACATGCCACAGCAAATATGTATCATGGCCGTTCTGCGTGGAAGCTCTATCATACTATGCTGCATTTCTAAACAGCTCGTTGCACAACGGTTCCATCCCAACAAACCGCCCTCTATCTAAAAAGATCGTGATGCCGTTTCTGAGCTTGCTTGAAGCAGTTATAGTATTGTGATCCACGAAATCATGGTTATATCACTTTGCTGTGAGGCCTTTATTATTTGTGAAGAAGATTCCACAACGTCCTGATGTTCACAAAACTTCGGACCTTGCAATCTGAAGTTCAGTATGCAACCATAAGAAAGAAATATAAGAATTTTAGACCGCTCTTTTTCCATAATTCATCATCGCACAAACGATCTTCTGTGTGTGGGGGATGATATACGTGCAACCCTTTACGTGTAGGGTTAAGGGTTATAGGGATACCGCTACCAGCTGCGACCGCCAGTTATCCCTAGGACAACACCGGACATGTGGCCTAGTCGTTTTGGCTACGATAGACCTACTGTGGAGCCCCCGTTGTGCACATCTTTGACGAATGGAATTTTTGAAGAAACATGTTGACTAAATCACTGCCACTTCTCTTCCTTTCCTGAGTTTTTTACTAGACACACGAACGGCAGCCTTAGCATGCGCGAAGACGTTGGATTATCTTGGCAAATTAAAATTATTGAACAGAACCGAGCAGAACCGAGCATGTCAGACTTCGAAGAGACATATGAAGAGCACGCACGGTTTCTACGGGCAATGAACCACTTTTGACTGCAGTTTTCTACACGAAAACGAAAAAGCATCTAGCGGAGCAGTCTCCCTCTGCCAACAAAACGAGGGGGGAAGCCGTGTTTGATATTGTGCTAGAATGGCTATTCAAGTTCGTCAGTTCTAAACATTCTTTTTTGAATATGTTACCGCAAACTCTGATGAAAACGGCATGTTCGCGCTTTACCAGGGACAGGCGAAGCGACACATCGCTGATGAGGTTGACAATGCGATAATTTTCTTGCTTGTGCTTAACCTGATAAATGCTGACCAATTGTCTTCAATCCGAACCCTGGGGGAACGAAGCTCCAAGAAAGAAGACGAACAAAGTTCATCCCTTTTTCTCGAGGAGTTTGCTACCCTTGATTTCCGTTGCTCTCCATCAAGTCTCCGGACGGAACACAATAGTCATCACCAGCTCGCTAGGTGTGACTCACAATGAACGTTACGCAGGGAGATTATACCACCGATAAACCCGGAAAAAGGTCAGGGCGGACGACGTAAACATCATGCTTATCAGAGCTTTGGGTAGATGTTTGATGATAGGCGCAGCGCTCGTACCCTTCGTTCACTAAAGCAGCAATTCAAAAATCGTCTTTATCATTTCATTTGTACAGACGCAAAGAACGCGATTCCAACACGCATCGCTCGACGTCATAGTAAGTTTACGAGAACATTAGCAGTTACTTCATCTCAGGGGTTTCAATAGTCCCTTGCATGATTCTTGAACTAGAGCTTGTTGACGTGAAACCCAGAACAAGACTAGGATCCACTCTAGCAGCACGCTGCCGGCGACCCTTCTTGCGCCCTGCTGATCCCCCGTTACCGGCATCTGAAACCATGCTGGGCTTCTCGAATTCCAGACGACGGATGAATTCATCGGCAAATGACCGCGCTTTGTCCGTCGCCCCAAGATTCTGTACTACCGTGTCTCGTATTTCGGAGGGAGACTTGATGGTCACCAGATATTCCACCAATGTAGTATCCTGGTTTGGGTTTCCAGTGAGTGCCTGCAGGTTGTCGGTGCACCACTTCGCAAACTCATGACTGATCCGGCCACCGATGACAACTTCGTTGTTACCATCACGCCTTTCGGGCTTTGCAGTCTTCGCGGGAGATGGGGGTCGACGCACTGACGTCACATTGCTCTGGCTGGAAATCTGACGAGCAGTTCCCGCATTTGAATGAACTTGCTGAGCTAGTGCTTGTGGCTGCGGTTTAAGGTTAGCCTTCGGTACTCTACGCGTTGGGGCTGATGCGCTGTGATTCCCAGAATTTACGGAATCCCAGAAGGACGTCTCATCTTCCATCTTTCTCCCAACTACAGTGGTAGTTTGACGGTTTGCAGGTGGCTTGGCGTTTGCAACCAAACTAGCCCAACCAGTCCTAGTTCCCAGAGCAGAACCGTTACTTGAAGGCGTGGACTCCCGTACTAGAGACGCACTTTTCTTTCTTTGCTCTTCCTCATACCTCATTTGCTCTCGAAGGCTCATCGTTCTCTGTTTTGAGGGATCTCCTGCTCTACCCCATGGCTGCAGTGTATTCCAACGAGCTGGAGCAGCCCGTACTTGCTCCTTCTCTTGGGATGGATTTACCGTTTTCTCATTCGCTTTGCTCCGCAGTTCTTCCTGCTTTTGGATTTCCCTTAAGCTTAATCCGTTGGCTGATCCTTGAGCGGATGTTTTGCTCCATGGTGCTACAGCCGAAACAGGCTCAGAAGTTCTCTCATGCTTGGCTGCATCGCTTTGCGCTTGGTGGTGATTCATAGGTTCAACTGCAATCGCCTGCGGAGTGTGGACGACTTCAGGTTTCACCTGATTCGGAGGTGTCTGGGTAGAAAGGAGGACAGCTGGGCCATTTCGCTCCAATTGATCCGCTCGGCTCACATCTGCAGTAAGGCTTACGTCTTGAATGCTGCTTTGCGGGTTGCGAATTAATGCCGATCCTGTCCCGTTGGGTTTCGCTTTCCTGTTCACTCGTTCCCAACCTTGCGCATCATTCTGAACTATTGAATCGTACGCTTCTGGCAAAGCACGTTGTATGATGTGATTAGGATCGCTCTGATCTCCGGATATGACTGAACTGTGATCATCCATGGGATGGACTACTTCAGTTCTCTTCACTTCAAAAACCGAAGAAGATGCACTTGGTTGCATCTGAGCAGAAATAGTAGGTTGATTAGAAGAAGGTAACCCGGCATGGGTGGAAGACAAAGTTCCAGTTATGAAAGCCTCAGAGTGAACCTGAGGTGCTTGGGCTTGAAAACCTCTTTGTTGTTGCTGTTCTTGGGCAAGTAGCAGAAGTTGAGAGTGAGTTCTCCCAGCGGCAGCCTTAATGTTCTCCATTGCAAGCGCGTGCTGCTTAGATACCGCTTCCGCTTGTGCAGCCACCGTAAGATATCTTTGGTGATCTGGGTCTGCCACTCCAACACTCGCAGCAGCTGCCCTTGCCGCTTGAACTGTTCTTGTTGATTCCACGTGAGCACGACATTCTAACTCATAACGATGCTGATATTGACTAAGCTGGTGTTGGAGCACCCAAACTCTGTCTTGGCCAGGAGCATGGAGTTGAGCACTAGCTTGGGCTTGAGCTTGAACCTGGGCACGGGCAACTGCACTGGAGCGCTGCGCAGCTGCAACTTGAGCTTGTATCTGTTGCTGCAGTTGTAGCTTTCGCATCTGTTGCGCCTGCACCTGAGCTTGAGCATGTCGTGCTCTCTCAATCGCTTGATAGTCGGGTTGGGCTTGAACACGCATGCTTGCGTCTTGCAAAACGCCAAGCTCTTGGGGGCCATTGTGCTGGACAGCAGGGGCGTGAACTGGAAGGTGAGCCGAAAGAGCGTGATTAACATCGTGTAGTGGTTCATGCCTATGACCCATGGGAACCGTTTCCGGCGCTGCACTAAAACGGAGCCAGGCAGGAAGCTCTTGACTATTAGAGACAACATGGGAAGAGCTCACGCTCGACGAAACCGGTGGATTCGGGCGAGCAAATGACGCGTGTGCAATAGCGGGATCAATCGCCATTAGATCCTGCTCTGTAGTGGTCTGCCCACCAGCTGGTGCTCTGGCCGGTTCGTTCTGTTGCTTTTGCATTCCAATCATGATATTTTTCCAGGGAGACGAAAGCCCTGAATCGCTAAGCCTTGTTGTCTCGATAGACTCTGTTGCTAGGGGCTGTACCGGCGGCCTCATGTTCGTCGACGTCTGCACTGCTTCATTCATTATCGCGCTTGAGATTTCTGGCAGGGTGCGGCCTGTGGAGGTATCGTTGAAAGGAGAACTTACAACGGGAAGCCTGTTTTGCTTCTCGTCGTCGTCATTCAGTCCTTGACCCATGAATGCGGCTAAACGACTCTGCTTCGGTGGGGGTGACTCGGGACCCATTCGTTCAACAGTCTTCGACAATGCCGTGGTTTTGGGTGGTAACGCCATGGAAATCGATGTCTTCGGGATTCCGACGGGGTCTTCAACGCTGGGTTCATTACGCTCAACAAAGCTCACAGTGGATGAATTGACGTCCTCTTTCGCTTTCTCGATCAGTTTCTTCGCTGGTTCTTCTAAAGGCTCGTTTAGTATACCGTGTCCGTTTAGCTCTTTGTCTGTTGTAGCCTGCGAGTCGAAGAAAGACTTCTCTTTGCGAGGTTGATTCACATCCGAAGTGCTACTAGCGTTTGATTCTTGGATCTTCCGGTGGTTTTGCAAGCGCATCATTTCAACTTCTTCAGCCAGTTCTTCAACAGTACGGCCTCCACGACGACCACGATCTTCCCTGGCGGCCCTGCTTGACGATGTCGTGCTACTACCCGTTGGCTCTTCCTTGGGGGGAGATGCATCCTTCACAAAGCCAGGCGGGGGCGCCGGAATTGGGGCTTCCTCTTTCCTCAAACCAAAAGCAATGGCGAGCGCTTTAAACCCATGTTCCCTGTGCTTGCTGACCGGAAGTTCTTCATTATAGTAACCAGCTTTATGCCATTCCATGATTTGAGCAGCGGTGAAAGGTCCTTGACTGACGTTCTGCGGGTCCTTGTAGAACCAAAGTTTACGCTGATCTGTCATTATGTCGTACTGACTCCTGTGCGAGTTATCAGGGTTAAACGCACGAGATTCACGGTCCTGATGCAAGGAGCTAGACGAAGAGGATGGATCTCTACTAGAACCTTTCGTCAACGCACTTAGATCGCGAGTGTTTGTGGGTTTCAACGCATCTTTGTTGTTTCGGCTAAATAAGCCGCCGTCACGAGAGAATCCGGAACGCGTACTAGTAGACGTGCCAGAAAAGTCGGAAGACTTGCGCGCTTGGGCGACACGGTCCGCTGCTCCACCTGACGAGGTAGCGGGTATGTCGTCATTCGACGAGCCAGGATACCTGGTGCCTCCCGACGCTACAGAAGTGTTGCCACCGCGCCAGTTTGAGTTTGAGTCTGCTGCAGTTCTACCTGAGCGACTCCAGTATGGCTGTTGGGAGGATGACTTGTCAGGAGGGTTTGCGTTTGGAGAGGAAGCGCGATCGGGGGCTGCAGAACGCGGCTTCAGAGGTAAAGGTCGCCTCTCCAAGGCAGTACCACCCGACGTGGAGGGGCGCTCAGCGGGAGCCAAGACAGCAGAACCGGACCAGAAATCGCGAGAGGAGGCAGTTACATGGCCTGGTTTCTTTGGAGGCGGCGAGGCAGATGGGGCGTCGGTCGGGGGAAGGCTAGAAGACGAATGACTGACTAGAGTCGGAGTTTGGTCACGACCGAGGATAGCTTCGACTCCAGCACGTGGAGGATTGGACTGAAAGCGCGAGCGGGAAGAGGTTGGTTCCGTGGACTCAACAAGCGCAGAAACATGCGCAATGTGATCATCCGGAGCTATGTTGACTGGTACAAGCGGCTCAGATGAGGTCAAGCCAGGGTACTTGGTCATTTCGGGGGGAATAGTGGCTGTGCTTCCGGGCTCGTAGAGTTCGAGAAGCTGAGCTTTGGTATAAGCGATTCTAGGGGTGGATGAGGGAACGGCCGCAGATGCGACTGAGGCGGTGGAGGTGGCAGGGGTGGTGGAATGAATGGTGCCCTTAGAGAGCGAAGTCCAACCTGGACCCAGTTTGAGTTCCTGCGAGTCGGTTGGTTTGGACGCCATTACGTGCGAATGAGGAATCGCGTGGGAGTGGACGGCGGATGGGGTAGAAGGGCAAAAGAGGCTTCCTCGAAAAGGCGAGGGAGAACAGAAGAGGGAGGAAGGTGAGAGTAGTACGAAAGTGTAGCGCAACGATCGAAAGGAAGCTGAAGCAGTTGAAAGCGGGAAACGAACGTCTGAAGTTTGCGTTACTCGGGCGAGCTGCAACTCTTTGCTGGTATGAACGGAGTGAAAGCCCCCTGCCGCCAACGGAGGTGGTGACGACACGCACTAGTTGCGAACCAGTATCCGTTCGAACACTTCCGCGATCACGGACAAGCTGTCCCTCGTCGGGCCGCTTTGGGTGTCTGCGTTGAGCACGTGATTGGATGACTGTCGCCCGCAGTGCAACGTGGATACGTGTGATGCACAGGTGCCCCTCTTCACGCAGCCATTCGTGGCGGTGGGCTGCTGCGGGGTGCGGTTTGGTGCCCCTCAAGCAATTCTCTGATTTTTACATTTCTGTGGCTGCACCGGTAGCACGCTCGCCTTGGCATGCGAAATGGCTGGAGGGTTATAGCCTGGGCTTGTGATGAGGGGCCCCTGTGGAAGCTCACTGCCAGTATCGCTGGACACGCTCGCATCGGTGTCTGGCCGGACACGATTGTAGCCCACTGGTCTCACCGCCCGGAAGCTGGACTGTAACTCAGTATTTCAACAACGGCACGGCGGATACCGAAGGCCTTTACAGCAGTAGCCCCGCACAATTTGCGCATTATCGAAACTGGTGCTTTTCCCGCGAAAACTCCATCCTCTTCACTGCGACAAGTCCAGCTGAAACCCTAATCTCCTCAGTGGCTCCATCCAGCACCCATGAGAACAGTTCATTCTAGACCGTCACAACAGCTCCCACCTCCCCTGCAAATGGAAGAGTCACTCGTTCGTAGCATATCGCGATCATTGTCAATTACATCCGCACCAGGCCCAGGCGGTATGAGGCAAAATGCTCTACGAAGTACTTTGTTTGCATTCTTGAGACAACCTTCGCTTTGCTTGCAAGTCTCGCGGGAGCGGTCGTTACCTTCTCAAGCGCATTTACAAGAAAACGAGCAACTGCGATTAGACGTGGTGATTGATGAACATTTGCACCAGTTTTCGTAGGCATGACGTAACGATTGTGAGCCCTCATAATACCATGCACATCTCACTGGCATTTACTCAGGCCGGCGGCGCAGCGACGCGAGCGGAAGCTTTAAACATCTCAAAGTATGCACATTTATGCCACATTCATCACACTGAATTGGAACCTGTAGGCTTCGATGTCCACGGCGGTGCCGGCGAGTCCGCAAAGAGCCTGCTCCGACGAAACGCAGAGTTCTTTGGCCAGAAACGGGGCACCAAGCCAATCATCGAATACCACTATTTAGCTATGTGTTTAGAACGTACTGAATTGCAGCTCACGGCAGCAGCTGTCAATCGTTGTCGCCTTACCTACGCTAGTGGGCTCAAAGGAGGCCTGTAGCACATCCGCCTCCCGTGGCGTAAACAAAGAATATCGTTCGCTCGTTCGTTCTGTCTTCCACGCAAGCAAGTGCAAGGATTGTAGTGAGTTCGACCCCTTTGGGAGATCAACATCACCATAATGGTGCAGCCGTGGTGCAGTAAACGCTACGAAACAGAAAAGTCCAGCGAGCGCATCTGAGAACGTCGGAGACTCTTCCCCCTACAGCCACCTGGGAGCCCCGACTCCACTCTGCTTCTATGTCTCCTGAGCAAGACACCATTCAATATATCCATGGAATCTTGGCCAGCGCTGGCGACCTCGGGTCCAAATTCAGCAGCACTACGACATCTATGCTTCAAAACACATTTAGAATTGCCTTAACTACAAATGTAGCCACAACATCAGGTCGTACCCAGGAGCAAGAAGAACAATCGTAGCAAGCACTGTCATCAGTGATCCCACCTTGACGATATCGTTTGTTCTAAGGTACGCGTCCCCAGTCTCGTCTTCAACCTGAATTGCGGAAATATTGGGGAATGAACTAATGGGAAGCGCCATAGCGCACGAAGCAGCGAACGTGCCAGCCAAAACCATCATCTTCGGGTGTCCAAGGCTCACCCCGATCTTGAACACAAGGGGTAACACTACAATTGCTGATACCGTGTGTGATACGAAGTTGGCCACCAACGCCAGAAATACGCTGAACACCACATACGTCAGTCGCAGCTGTTCAGTACCGATTACATACAGCAGTCTTTCAGCAATCAGATCCAGTAGCTTGCATGACTCAACCGCCGCACCTAAAACTACACCCCCAGCAACCAAGTACACTACATCCCAGGGAAGATTATTGAAGTCTTCCTTGATCAAAATCCCCGAGCCAAACAAGATGAGAATGGGAATCACGGCAACAATTCCAGGAGAGCCAAACACGGCTGTTAACGGATGGTACGCCCACATGAATATTGTCACTACGAGTGTCCCGGTAACTACGAAATGCGGGAAACTGAATTTCTCTGATGCAACGGGTACGGGGGGTAGATTGTATGCAGACGGCTTGTAGATAATGGATAGAGCAACATAAAATACTAAAACCATTAGGGCGCACAAAGGAAGTGCTGCGTAAAGCCATTTCGCGAACGAAATTGCGTTTGCTCCGGTCAAAAGACCAAACCCAACAGCACTTTGGGGTGAAGATATCGGACTTGCAAACCCTCCGATGTTGCTTGATACCATGATTCCCAAAAGGAGGCATTCAACGTATCGCCGGTTGTAGTTTGAACTTCTTAAAGCATTGAATGTCGGCATCATGACTGAATTTAGCAACACCGGGGCGGCCACATTGCTGACAAACATAGACACGATAACGCCCAATGTCATCAGAGCCAAAAGAAGGACTTCTGCCCTCTTGATCTTTGATAAAACAGCTGTAGCGACGACCTTGTCGATATCGAACTTTGATAACGCAGCTCCGAGAGCATATACACACACAATGAGCAACAACGTGTCAGAACTCAGATGCCCGAAAACTTCCTTGGACGCTTCATGCGCAGAATGAGGTCGCCCATCCGAATTAACAAACACTCGAAGTAGGATCGCACCCGGTACTACTAAGAATGAAGTTACATAGAGCGGTATTCCTTCTGTGGCCCACAAAATGACTACACAAGCTGTAAGGGCGAGACATCTATGTGCTGCATCCAATGTAGCCATCGAATACTCACGCCCGTTCTTTACCGGCAAAGACCGGGTTACTTGTGGGAACAATAGAAGTATAAGGAAGACAAGAATTGCGATTGTAACGGGGACAATCTGCGGCCGCCATGTAACGGCATGCGCCGCTTTTCCAAGGTCTACTTGCTCTCCTCCGGGAATCGAATGAAACACGGAGACTCGACGTTCGGTTCGCAATACTTCCCGCCATACAGTGCTCCGATCCCATACAATGAGATACCGTAGGTTTTCGTCCAATTCTTTCTTGGCTTGAGCGGTCTGTCCGTTGCAGAAGACTTTTGCATACAGATTAACTGTACGATTTTGCAGGAGTGTGATACATGTCACGTCTGTGAAAGTGGTCGAAGTATCCAGCTGCTGCATAACGCTCCATCGCGAGGTTAAGCTGGTGTATTTATCGTGCTTCTTGAGAATTTTATCGAAAGCTGTACGGTTAAGAGAAGAAAAGTTAATGGTCTCCCCGAGCTCCTGGTAATGTTCAAGAAATCGCCTACGAAGTCTGACAGGATTCAAATGCACTCCGGGGGAAGATGGCTCATGAATGTTAAGCAGTGGCAGATTCTCCGTTTCGTTGGAAGCAGAGCGCTGTGGTGGTTGGTTTAGAAAGACTTGAGCGTCTTGTTCAAGTTCTTTGGTTATCTTTTCAAGCTCGTTTGCCATACGTCCATAGAATGATTCAATTCTAACCACACTGTTCTGTAGAACACCCTGAAACAAGCTTTCCTGTCTATTGAAGGTGGCGTGTACTTCCGCTGCCGTCGCATCCAACGGTATCAACTCATCATGTGGCAAGCCGGTGGTCTTTAGCATCGCTCCATATCCATGCGGATGCTTCTCCGTCTCTGTTTTAATCTCTTCCAAAACGCGTACCGAAGCACTGCGTCGCAACGGCTTTCGGCGGGGCGAAACTTCTTCGTGATCCTGACGTTCTTCATCGGATGACTCTTCGGCATGATTGACTTCTTCTCCTCTGTTTGTGTGACCCCGTATGAAGAGCTCGTCGCGTAAATACTTGAGTGCGCTTATTCGTCGTTTTAGTTCATCATATGGGACGTAGTACTCCCACCATTCGGCTTTCGCGTTCAATCGAAGAGTATCTGAAAAGCGCATAACGGAGAATAATACTGACGGAGGAGAGCTGGGGAAGTACGGATGGCGTCAGAAATGAAGAGCAGTTCGAAATGGGGGCGATTCCTATCGCACGTGATTCGGCGGAATGCACGCAGAGCTCATACATGTATTCATGAAATGTTGTGGCAATTCTGTTAAAAGTGCAGAAGCTCGAGGACGGAGACGCATGCCGCCTATAGCTAGCAAGCTAACAACCGGTCGCCCTAAGCACGGAACTCAAGGACCTGCAAGAATTGCACCGATAGGTCCCGAAATCGTGCTGTGATGAGCTCGTATCAGGGATGACGAAATTGTACTTTTCGAAGCGTTATTGGAATAATTTCATGGCCCCACTGCTTCCAGTGCTTATCTTGTTGCATCCACGGGTCTGCTTCCGCCCAGATTTTAGGTGGGCTAAGCATGTTTAGGTGAAGTTATAGAAGCGCAGGGCTGTTCGAGCGGTTGGGCTTCAACATGTCATGATGTGATAAACGTACCATGCTACTGCATCAGAGGTCCGGGACGACGTCCCTCCGATCATGTGTTTTAGTCATTTTTGTGCGGAGTAAAGCTAGATGACATATTTGATCAGGTCAAAATATCACAGTTCTGCTTTTGAGATGGGTTGTGGGATGGGTGATGGTGTATCCTTCTAGGACGGAATTTGCATTTAATGAACTTGCTTGAAAGCAAATGGAGGTTTCCAAATTCAGCGGTGATGTGCGGTTGATTCGTGCAGTGTCTACGAAGGTACCAACGGTAGATTCACGCGGTAGATTCACTCTTTGTCGGGACGGAGATGTGGTTGAAAACATTAACTTGCGTTCGGTATTTCCCTTGGTACAATACCATTATGCTGCCAGCGAAGGTCTTGGGATGAGGGTGACAGAGACAAAGAATTTCTTCTACAGGGATTTGAATTGAATGCAATGGAATACGCCGGCAGTTTTTTGGACATCGCTCGCCAAAAATTCATGTGCGTTGAACGCAATGTGCCATGTTTAAGCGGCCTTCCTAGCGAAGCGCAAATGACGCATTTCTTCTATGGCGTTCCGTAAAAAGGGACGGGCGGTGGCTGGAGCGGGCCGGAGCGCTGGGAGGGGGCCCCGTGCCTTCCTCGGTATGAGAATTACGTAGCAGCAGAGCGCGAGACATGTCTTGCTTTTTGAACGCAAGACTCGGGTCCGACGCGAATCCAAACGAAACAAAACCGCCCTTTTTCTGTCTCGCTCCAAATTCTCGAGGTGGAGTGCCGCTAAGCCTGACCGCATAGAAACCGCTCCCGCCACACTGCACGCACGTGTGTTTGCAAGATAGTGTGAAGGGGCAATGCTATGTACATACATTTCTAATCAGATGAGATAGCGTTTGGCGCTCATTTTCCGAAAATAGAAACCGCGCTCGAGACCCAGAAATGAAGGTGGACAGCCGTTCAAGACACCCGCAACAGCTATATTTTTCTTGTATGCATTCTTCAATCTCTTCCATCTCCGCATCCACGAGCAGTCGAAGTGAGGTCACAACGTTCACGCCAAATCAAATCCTCTCCCAACGTTTACCTTCGTGCATGCATTTTTGAACTCGCCCGCGTACGAAGCCGTACAATCCCAGCGTACCGCGTGTACGGGACGTAAGCATCGCAGTTAGTGCGCACTTCCACCCCCCAGTGCTCCCTCCATCTTGACGACACCTCAAGCACCTTCCGCGTCAAACCACGTTACGCAATTGCAAACGCTGGCGAGCAAATGGTGCCGCACATCACTGCATGCTCAACTTCCACGAAGCTACCTGTAGCGTCCATTTTTAACATACTGTACAAAAAGATGAGGCTCTTGTTTGTTTAGTCCACACGCACACATCTATCTACCTAACCTGTGCGTCATCAAGACCACACTCATACCAGTTACACGACATAACAAAATGCTTCCCTTCGGATGATGTCCAATGTCGAAAAGTTAAAAAAATGAACGGCACCTCCAACGCTCTTCAGAGACTTGCCGTCTTACGCACACGAATAAGTATTCTCTCTTGCTGTTACATTTACATTCTTCTTGCTTCTACCGAGGATACTCTAATTCGGCGCGTGCGTCCGGCTTGGGCAGTTGAGGAACGGCAGCATACGAATAGCCAGCAATGTTGGCCGCCTTCTTCTTTGTAGAAACAAACATGGCAAAAATGTCCGGGCGCTTCCTTTCTTCAGTACATTCATCCTCGAGCAACATGTCCGCTTCCCTGCCAGACATGTCAATCTCATTCGGAATCTTCTTGTTCGGCTTGAGCTTTTCCTTGTCAGAATGTGTGCTATGGTCATTGGCTACAGCAATATCCACAGCGGTTTTCTCCACCACAATATTATCAGGGTGCTCGTCCTTGAGAAAAATGCCTTCCCAGTCCATGTCCTGGAAAAACTCATGCTGCTTGATCTCACTGATACCCTCAGGGCCCAAGCCTAGACGGGTGCCTGGGTTACGGTCAAGCAGGCCACGAATGAGCGAAACCACTTCGGAAGAGAGGTTTCTCGGGAAGCGAAGAGGACCACTCTCAATCTTGCTGTACACCTCCTCGCGATTGCGAGAGTAGAACGGAGTTCTGCCACACAAAATCTCATACAGCAGGATTCCAAAAGCCCAAAGGTCAACCGACTGACCATATTCACTGCCATTAAGCATCTCAGGGGCTATGTATTCCCTTGTTCCACAAAATGTCTTGGTCATGTTAACAGGCTTGGGAGGGGCAATGCGTAAGTTGGCGGAGGGTGGTGGAGGTGGTCTTCTCGAATTGTGTCGTCTCTTGCCCAAAAGCTTTGACAGCCCAAAATCGGCGATTCGAATATGGCCGTCGAGATCCAGCAAGACGTTTTCGAGCTTGAGGTCGCGATACACAACGCCAAGGCTGTGAATATACTCGAGAGCGAGGAGGATTTCAGCGGCTATACGCCTTCCCTCCGGTTCCTTGAAGGGCTTGCCGCGTTTCTTTAGATAGTCGAAGAGATCGCCACCGTCGCAGTACTCGGTGACCAAGTAGAGACGTTTTGAGGTCTGAAAAGCATAGCGAAGGTTGAGAATAAACGGATGGTCACAAGCCATCTCCAATACAAGACGCTCATCAAGAGCGTGACGATAAGCGTCATCATTCTCATAGACAAAACTCTTCTCGATGACCTTGAGTGCAAGATGCTCGCCTGTGAGACGATCGCGAACCAAGAACACCCTCCCACTGGCACCCTTTCCGACCTGCGACAAAATCTCAAAGTCGTTGAGAGAGGCGGCGCGATGGGTAGCAGCTCGGACAAGAGCAGAGTGCCACTTTCTAGTTTCAACGGGGTCCTTCATCTTAAGTTCGATGGTACTTTCCCCCGCGGGACGCTTGATGCGGACGCGGTTCTTGTTGGTGTCTGTGCGCATGCGGGCGTCCTTGAGATTGATCATGATGACGTTTTCGGAGGCGGTGCGTCGGGCAAGTTGCTCCGGATTGGCGCGGGAGCTCTGCTCGCCGACGACATGGAGAAGAAGAGTGTTTCCGCGAAGCTCTGCCCAACAGCGCTTGCTGGCGCGCCAGCGGATGTTGGCAACGGGTCGGGCGTAAACCCATGCGGACTTTACTGCTGGGATGCGACGCACGAGGCTGAGGGCCTCTTCGTGGGAGCTGCGGGCGACGCGGGCAGCGCTCATTGCGGATGGGCTGGGGGTGAAGGAAGGAAGGTGGTTAGGCGAGAGATGAGAGTAGGAGTGTCGAGGGGAGAAGAGGGGGGATGGAGTGACGAAGGGGTAATGTGTATGCGGAATGTGGGGATGCGGCAAAAAAATGGTGGGGAAAGACCAGCAAGGCGGACAGGAATGCAAAGTTAGAAGTGCGAAAATGGATGAAGCTTGTGGAGTTGGGATGGGGTAGGGCAGGAGGGGGAGGAGGGGCGGACACGGGGATATGGGTGTGGGTGCGAGGGTGGCACAGCAGCCAAGCTCTCATAAAAAAGGTGGCGAGCGGACGGCAACGTTGAGCGGTCAGACGGTTGGCGAACGCTGCTGAGCGGCGTAATAAGAGGCGCGTGCAGTGGCGAAGCGCGCTATTGTGGCGCGCCCTCGCCCCGAACGGACCCGTGAATGGCGCACTGTACGACTTGTTCCACGCTTCTGTTGCGACGCTGGCGCCGACAACGTGGACTCCAACAGCGCGTCGGAAAGTTACAGTTCAAGTTGACGCGCTTTACGCGCGCTTGCGTTGTTGCCGCCGTCGGGCGTGCAATTAAGCTAAGTTACCCAGGGTTAGATATAAGGGTTCGCTCGTAGCGACGCGGCGTTCTACCAGCACTGTGATGGTCGTTTGCGAAGCTATGCAACGCTCTACAAGGGCGCGCGCAACGGCGCTGGCGCAGCATAGCGCCGACACGCCGCTCCACGGCGGATGTGGCGCAAGGCATATGGGGCGCGGAGGCGGACCTAACGGGTCACGACGTCAGCGAATTGCTCAAGCGTACACTGCCAGATTGCGCGGAGGTGCTTGTCCCGCCGCCGCTCTCAAAGCTGCGCACCACAATTTGGCACTGCTTGTTGTGCTCCACGTCGATACCTTGCTGGCTGTCATACAACTGCTTGCGTGCCATTTAATGTGCCGCACTGTCGCTGCGCGCGTGCTTCTGCTCGCTGAATGATACTGCGAAGCTTGATTCTCGAGCCCGCGTTCCCTTTCAGTGCGATTTGGGAACGCACCTTGTCTCCCATCTCATTCTTTCAGTGCACCTGCTCTTGAATGGGATTCGTCGTATCAGTGACGTACATCCTGCTTCAGGAGCTCCTTTCACCAATTGCGCAAGAGTACATACGTCTTCTCTCCACGTCATCAACCAACAAGCCCCATCCTTTCGTTGTAAAAACTCTCGTCCTTTGCCACCGCTACGACCAAACAGGTTACAACATATCGTTATCACTGACAAACTCTTCACTAATCTCACCCCATTCCATCCATCGCAACTCCCCCACAACTCTATTGCGATCATATCTAGAGCTACCTTCGCCCCTCTCAAAACAATATCCCTTACTCTGCGAGTAGAGCATATGGAACCACTTGTATGTTTTCCTACCTTCCATCACCCGCCAACCATACAAGTGTTTGCCAACAGGCAACAGCACCAGCAACGCCTTCATAACTTGTGAATCGCAATCGCTCTTCATTCAATCTCGCTGCACCAAACTTCGCACAATACAACTATGAGGGTACAGCACACCCCTGTTTCTATAATCGCCAAGACTGCAAACAAATTGTTTGCCCGTCATACCTACCTGTTCGCCTTTTCTCTGCTTTCTCACACTATGCCCAATCAAACAGTGTATTCACATGTTCCCGCATCTTTTCTCGCTGCTTTTCCCCCTCATCAACATCACATTTCTTGCAGCTTCAAAAGAGCTCAAACTGCACTCAAAGCTTTCCTTTCTCCTTTCAACTGCATATCGGCCAACACAGCAAGATCACGCGTATTAAACTCTTAATGCCGCCACCCTTCCCACCCTGCCGGTATGCGGTATGCTAAGCAACTGTAAGAGCAACCCCGCGTGCGGAGACTCCTCAGCGCGCGCCCAGTGCCCAATCTTGTAAGAGACTTTTCCCATATTCGTAAACAGCGCTAGCTTTCACGGCAGCAGTACGTGTCAAACCAGTGCCAGGGATAGGGTTTGGATTTGACTGCGATGCGAGGAGTAGCTTTATGGGCCGAGTGCGAAGACGGAGTTTGAAGAAGTGTACGGCACGATTGATCGTCGCATGTCAAAATCTGTTTCGTTGTGGTTGCTGTGAGCGGAACCTTTTAAGATTATTCTCGAGCAACATACAAGGCACGGCGGCTAAGGGGCTCCGTCGCTAAGTCTCAACGTCTGCAGATTTATGATTTTGGCCGTTACGCGTGCTGGAGGTAGCAATCAGCATGGCTCAATTTGAGACAAAAATTGAGTGCCAAAAAAGTTCGATTTTGAACCTGAAATCACATAAAGACACCCTCAAAAAACGTCGCTGACTCTCCACTTGAACAATGTGGGTTCATTTGAGACGCAAGCTTCTAACTTCACATCTGTTACCTTGCGTCCCTCAACGAGGCAAGAGCCGACGAAGCAATGCTCTCGCGTTTTCTGTGGTCTCCCTGCCCTCTCTCATTGCCATCGCAGAAGATCCCAATGCCACACGACGTTTAATAAGAGAGCAAATTGACTTTTCGTCGTCCGTTTTGCATTGGAAAATTGACGGCAACACCCTCTTTGTACCCGTTCCCTTGCGTCCTTTCCATACGGAACCCTTGCCTGCATTACTCGGAACATGTTTTTATTTCGGGCTAGGCATCATTGCACAGCTTTGGACAGTTCACTGCCTTTTTTAGCAAACAAGCTGAAGTTTCTCCGAGAGATGGTCTTTTGCCTTTACAATAAGCACAGCAATACGAAAAAGAGCACATTCCCACAAAATTCTGTTTTTGGTATGGTTGTTCTGCAGACTATTCTTAATAGCGCTCAGCACAATCATGGGATCCTTTTTAATATTTAACGCAGCGTGGCACGGACCTTGTTACCAAAACTAATATCACTACATCGCAAACTGGCTGAAGTTGTAGTTCGTTTGATTACTAGTTCAAACCATTCATTTTCATTCTGGATACGCCGCTTCAATCTCATTCTCAACTTCTTCAGAGACTCATGCTCACAGGTCCACAACCCTACCTCCTCGAAACTGTTTTGAAGTTCTTTAGAAATAATAACGCGATACCAGCTCACAGCAAACTTGAATTTGAAGTGCAACGCTCTCAGGGAGGGATTCTTGGTACTTGAATGCTTTCCCGATATTATCGGTGAGTAGTGTGTATATGAACTACGCCCCACAATGGTAGGTATGGACACGTGGGACACGGTTTTGGGTCAATTGGCGGTTGGCCACAGCAATGGATGTTGCCACGAAATGTGGAGTATTTTAGTTGATTCTATTTATTATTTTCACACCCATTTCTGGGAAGTTAGTACTTAGTGCGACGGCGCACTGCCGTCGCACCAGTAAACCTTCCCCAAGAAGGGACCCGAACCTGGGGGATTGGGTCTAGTTTTTACCGCTTGCGCGCGTGCTCTACTCTTCCTTGGAGGGAAATGCCGTGAACCACGGGACATCTAACCCCCTTGCACATCTAAAGGGACCCATCACTGGGAGTCATATTATTCCAGTTGCATTGGTGTTTCGCCATGTATAGGGATATTGTTACCGGCATCGCCGTTCGCCCCCGTCGCTCTCGCGACTCACTTCTTCCTCTCCTCCTCCTCTTCGCCCTTCCTTCTTCCCCTTTTTAGGGTAGCACCTCCCGCCACCCGCGGCCCTCGTGTGCGCATCCGCTCAGACACCCCCACTTACGTGGAAACCTACTTTTGGCGAGGACGCATTCCCGCTCTCGCGGATACCGATTCTTGTCCTAGACCCTCTTGCGCTAGTCGCGAAGGGTGGCCTCGGTCTTACAAACCGGCTCCGCCGTGCCACTCCTAGAGGGGCTCTACCCAGCTGGGTTCCCTTCGTGAGAGGAAGATCCCGAACGTCTTTCGGTGTTTCTCCCCTTTGGGGCGTTGCACCACACCCACGGCTCGTGTTCGCGCGTGCCACTAACGTGGAAGCCTCACCTCTCTAGAGAAGGACCACCCCATACACCGCTCCTGTGGATACTCAATTCTTGCTTCAATCTCCCTGCGCAAGTTGCGATGGGTGGCGTCGGCCTTACATCTCGACATAGTCGTGCCACTCCTGAGAGGGCTCTACCCAACTGGGCTCACCTCCAACGAGAAAAAAACCCGAACGTCTTTAGGTGCACTCCCGCTTCCGGGCATTGCACTACAGGAGTAGCCAGTGTTTTGTGAAAGTAGAACAATGAATTGATGCACCGTCCTGCTGAAACAACCAAGTTGACATAGATCCAAATATTTCGGCAGTACAAGGTATTACTCCAAGCTTTAGTGTATCACAATACTTCTTAGAATCCTGAGTGCCCGATAAAAATAATAATTCACTGACACCATACAATGATATCGCACCCCAAACCATGACCGAGTTACCACCTCCAACAAGGGAAAATAGACGTCGTGGTTGTGTTCTCAAATCATTTCAGTGATATGTAAGACCATCTGGACCGTCAAGGTTGAATTTTTCTTCATCCGAGAACACAACCTTATTCCAAAAATAATCTCCTTTAGATATTTTGCATCGTACCCATTTTAGCCGTGCTATCTTATGTTGTTCGAACATTTTCGGGCCCTGCATCATTTTTGAATATTTTAGGGTTTCGTCTTCTTTGAGTAGCTCCTGCACTCAGCGGACATATACACTGAGATTTACTTCCCTTTTCATATCTGATGCAATCGAGTTGCCCTTAAGTGCCTCCCGTAGAAAAGCGCGATGTTGCTGTGGAGACAGTTTTCGAAACTTTTTGGCGATGATTGGCTGGTTTGGCTTCGTTTTTGAACTTAAGAAGCTTTTTACAGCCCTGACGAAGCGTTGTACGTGCTCTGCAATTTGGCGTAAAGACATTCCTTCATGGTTGAGTGCAGATATCTGTCGTTTCTCAAATTGAGATAAGTACTTTCCTATCGCCATATTTGGGGCCTTAGTTGGGATAGTTGGGATAGACAAGCAACGCAGTGTTTGCCGTCACTAATACTAACTAGTGCTAGTAAAGAGGTTTGAATTGGCAGAAAGTTCCGCCATTTTTGTGACATTTGTCAAATAGTATTTCGTGGGTCCAAAGAAGTTTCGCAAGGTGTTTTAATGATAGCAGAGCTGCAGTTCTTATCTATGACAAAAAAAGTCTATGAATG
The DNA here is from genome assembly GCA_003194525.1 of Gracilariopsis chorda. Taxonomy (NCBI): domain Eukaryota; phylum Rhodophyta; class Florideophyceae; order Gracilariales; family Gracilariaceae; genus Gracilariopsis; species Gracilariopsis chorda. The sequence continues at coordinate 11,588 of NBIV01000050.1, read as the reverse complement.
TGATTAGCTAACCAAATTGCAGCGTGCATCACATCGCTATACCGCTAAGGCCCTTTCTACATATGAATTGAGACAACCCGGGCCGGGACACTATTTTCGATCGAATTGTCCATTGGACATTTTTAATGTAAAGACCCAACTCCCACCACAATGTAGAAACACCCAGTAGACAACACATAACAACTGCCCGGAACCCTTTCGCGCCAAATGACAAGACGCAGCCGACTATAAAACAACGTTCCCACCATTGCTCCCTTCTGTCCATTTCCTTTATGCGTCACAACAGCCATACAAACACTAGAAATAATGGCTCAGAGCACATCCCAACACCATACCCAGCTGCCTCTGTCACCTGAAACCGCAAACAATGGTAGCAGTTCTTCCCAATCTTTGTTGGCCACACCACAACCAGCACCAACGTCCACACCCTCCGTTCCATCTTTGGACGAAAACATCGGACCAAAAAGCGCGTCCCCCAGCTCAACACGACCCACATCTGACAGCCAGCACTATGACAATGACACAGTGCTCATATTGTTCCAAATGATGAAGCAAGCTGGTTATGGTGACAGGAGAGCTCAGAAAAAGAGTCTCAAAGACGTCTTCACAGAGGCTGTTAAGTGAGCGGAGAAACAATACCAGATAAGGCGCACTGCCAAGGGTTGGCAGAGGAAATTTACGCGCATCAAGCAAGAATACGCAGTTTTCATTACCAAGCTAAAAGCATCCGGAAGAGATGGAGATGACTCAGACCTTTATGATAAACCCGAATATTTCGAACAGATGCACGAATTGGATAATGGAAAAGCTCGGTATGATCCACCTGCGCAGTATTCTACTGACGACGGAACACATTGCACAACATTACCAGAATCCAGCAGCCGAAAAAGGATCAAGCTCTCCAGAGACGTACTTCTGGCGGACTTCGTTGCCAAGCAACAAGCAACTAATGCATCACTTATATCTGAAGTGCAACGCCCTCAGGGGGGGATTCTAGGTACTTGATCGTTTTCCCGATATTATCGGTTGTGTAGTGCGTGTATGAACTACGCCCCACAATGGTGGGTATGGACACGTGGGACACGGTTTTGGGTCAATTGGCGGTTGGCCACAGTAGTGGATGTTGCCACGAAATGTGGAGTATTTTAGTTAATATTATTTATTATTTTCACACCCATTTCTGGGAAGTTAGTACTTAGTGCGACGGCGCACTGCCGTCGCACCAGTAAACCTTCCCCAACAAGGGACCCCAACCTGGAGAATTGGCTCTAGTTGTTGCCGCTTGCGCGCGTGCTGTACTCCTCCTTGTAGGGAAACGCCGTAAACCACGGGACATCTAACCCCCTTGCACATCTAAAGAAGCCCATTCTTGGGAGTATAATTGTTCCAATCATATTGGTGTTTCGCCCTGTATAGGGAGTCCTGTCCACCGGCATTGCCGTATCTGCTCATCGCTCTCGCGACTCACATCGTCCTCTCTTCCTCCTCTTCGCCCTTCCTTTTCCCCCTTTTTAGGGTAGCACCTCCCGCTATCCGCGGCCCTCGTGTGCGCATCCGCTCACACTTCCCCACTTACAAGGAAACATACCTCTACTGAGGATCACACCCTGCTCACGCGGATACCGATTCTTCGCCTTCACCTCCCTGCGCGAGTCGCGACAGGTGTCCCTGGTCTTACAAACCGGCTTCGCCGTGACACCTCTGGGAGGGCTCTACCCGACTGGGTTCACCTCGTGAGAGGAAGATCCCGAACGTCTTTCGGTGTTTTTCCCCTTTGGGGCATGGCACCACAAAGTGGTCTCCCGACCTAGAATCGGTTTTTGTTTTCCCTCTTACGAGGTTTGTTTTTATTTACCGGAAGTTCCGTGATCGTTTCCCGTCGTAACGGTATTTTTTCATGTCGAGAAATCCCTCCGATGCGGAGCCAGTGGTTACGCGTAGTCGCTCCCGCGACAACGCGGACACTTCCGAAGTTCGGTTCGTACCCCGTATCCCTATACGGACAAGTTCCAGCCATACTGGCGCCGCCTCATCGTGGAATGATACCCCCGACCGGGAACCCCGGAACCTCCTTTTGCCCTCATTATCACCCCCGCAGGGGAATGCAGCATCGACTCCGGCTGTTGCCGCAGTGCCCCAGGCACCCCGGCCCGCTCCCGCTGTCGCAGCTTCAAACCCCCGTGGAACGGGCGATAACACCCCCCAGGGGACTTCCCTGGAATCCCAGGTCCGCGCTCTGTGGACCGCCCATGACACCCTTGTAGGGGAACTAAAATCCCTCCAAGAGGTGGTCTTGGCAACCCCCGTAAAGGAGGTCGCCGAGGAACTCCGTATTTTACGGTCTGACGTCAACTCCGTGTTGGAGAGTTTGGGACAACCCGCCACCTTCATCGAAGGAGTTGAAGCCCGATTTGATTGGATTGGTGCCCGCCTGGAGACGCTGGAGCACTTCGTCTTCATGGACAAACCATTACCGGATGATCCGGTAAACGAGGCATCGCACAACGACCAGCTAGCTGGGAAGAAGAAACGCCGTCATCGACGGAAACACCACCGAAAATATTCGGACTCCGATTCTTCGACATCGTCGGACTCATCCCGAAACCATTCGGTTAGCTCGAGCTCCTTGGACTCCGACTCGGAGGACGAGAAGTGGGGCTACCCCTCCCGCTCGAAGCGGTCATCGGCCACTGAAGGTGTGGTCCGAACCCGCCAGAAGGGGAGAAGACACCCCGGTCTTCGGGAATTGAAACCGACAAACCCGGATTACCGGAAGCTTTTATCATACCGGTACTACCGGCTCGAAGACTCGTCACTTGGACGTATGCCCCGTGGTACGGGAAAGGTGCGAGAATGCATTAAGCGAATGCAGCTCTCGCTCCGCAACCAGTATTTTACTGGAGAGGACCCAGTCCTAGTACTGGATTTCCTATCCCGCTTTGTAGCGGAGGCCGATATCCTCGGTATGAATGAGGGACAAGCGTATTTGGCTTTACCGTATTTCTTACGGGGAATGGCGGAGGACCAATACAACTCTGTCAGAGGATCTTCTCGTGCCTCCGAGGGAGGAGTTACTTGCTGGCCAGAGGCTGTGCAGTATCTACTGCGCTCCTACGCCACAAACACCGCTATTCAGCAGGCTATCCTCGCTTTGCAAGATACACGCCAGCGTGCTGGAGAGACCGAGACCGATTACTCGGTGCGCCTTAACAAGGCTTTCCACAGATGTGGTAACGTATACCCCGCTGGGGAGCGCAGTACCATGTTCATCGATGGTCTTGACCCGGCAATCCGGAGTTTAGTTACCCGTTATCGGGAGGAAAAGCGAAGGATCACCTATCTCGAGCTGTTCCCACACGCCCGAGCAGAAGGGGATGCACTTCGTGCAAGAACTCCGAACAATCGGTCTAAATCCGCCAAGGCGTTGTTGCTAGAAAGCGAAGCTTCCTCACTCCCGCTCACCGCGGATGGGAACCCTGGACAGGGATTTGATACCGTGCATTTAGTGCAGGAGGATGGCGTGTCGATACCCACCAATGATTTACCGTCAACGATGGAGATGACCAGTGATACGCGAACGGAAGACCCCGTTTTGTACGGTGGTAACAGTCGGGTTCAACCCCAACGACTCCCGTTTTCAAGCCGTCAATCCCGTTATCAACGGCCTGGATGGACTGACACCCGCCCTGCGGTTCGCTTCTCCCATACTCGGAATAATAATCCGCGTGTCGCGGTATTGGCTCTCATTTGCCACCTGTGCTATGCCCATGGCCATACCTCACCTCAGTGTATTTGTTCACTGAAGGATATGGCCAAGGTAGAGGCAAATTATGAGGCCCTCACTCCAGAGGAGAAACGTTCCGTCCCGACGGCTTCCTACCTCCGTGCTAAAACGGACTTTTCCCATGCCCTACCACAGACCCCGCGTGCGCAGCAAGCTTCATACACCCCGATTCGGGAGAGCACGCAACCATCCGTTGCAACCTCCGCTTATGCGGATAGAAACCCCCATCAACGGGATGAAGCACTCGTTGTCGAGGAAACCAACCCACCGCCGAAGGCGGAAAACTAACTGAGGGAGTCTCCCATTTGGGAGAGGCGTCCTCAAGAACGAGGCTGTTGGCGCCCGAGGCGTCCTCGCCTCGCTCCCCGGTGAAAGTCCTCTCGAGGAAAGACACCGCTGACGCGGACTCTGCGCATCTCGGTGTGTTGCGTCGCCCGTGGATACGTAGTAAAAATCCCCGGATTCCCGGTAGAGTCTTGGTCTTGGCCAAACGCAATTATGAGGTCTATGCCGACCTTGGCGTTGATCCCCAGTTTATGGTGAGGTTTCTCACCGTCCTGGATACAGGTGCAGGCCCCAACTTTGTTGTGGAATCATTGTTACCCCCGCTTGTGCGGTAGCGTATCCGCTCTGACGCGGTCCCCGACATTTCGGATGCGAACAACAATCCGTTACAAACGGTGGGCACAGTGGACCTCGTCGTGAGACTTGGTACCTCTGTGGTGAAGTTGGACTTCATCGTTTGCCGTTCATTGGCAGCACCAGTCATACTGGGATGTGATTACTGCGACAGATTTGTCGACGCAATCAGGCCCCGCCTCAGGCGTGTAGAACTTCACGACGGATCGTCGGTTCCGATTGTTCGCCGCCCGCTAAAGCGGTCCTCTCGGAAACACGTTCCGCTCCCTGCTGCGCAGGAACCACCGCCCGCGTCCCGCGAGTCCACCAAGCTCCGCGTCGCTGCCTCGGTTTCTATACCGGCTGAGTCCCAAGTCTGGGTGCAGGTAAATTCCCGTCAACACGGTCTTCGGGTTATACAACCCCTCGCCTCGTTGTACGAGAAATCCCAGCTGGCGCTGGCTAATGGAATTGTCTCCATTTCCCCGGATGTTCCTTTCCGGATATTGGTTGCCAACCTTGGCAAACACCCCCAGTATCTGGTAAAACACCAAGTAATTGGGAGTGTAACCCCCCATCCTATGGGAATGCTGCCAACGAAGATGACAGCCGCCGATTTACTCGGAGTTACCACCTCTTTCTGAGGAGTTCGCCCCGCCGTCCGAAGACGTCAAGACTAGGGAGGGGAGGAAACTGCTACTTCAGCGTCGAACATACCGAGTAACTCGGAATTGCGAACCACACCTGTTCCACAGGACAATGCTCCATCGAGCAACGACAGGATTGATCCGGAAAAAGCACTTGAAGCGCTGGACTTCAGCCACGTGCCAGAGTAGCACCGCGACAAACTCCGTACCATGTTACGGGAATTCACAACAATGTGGGATGGCTCGCTTGGCGAGATTAACGCAACGGAACACCGGATCGATTTAATCCCCGGTGCGCGACTGGTTGCACAACCCCCTTACAGGGCAGGTCCGAAAGCTCGGGAAGAGGAGCAGTCCCAAGTGGACAAGATGCTCCGCGCAGGTGTGATTGAGCCCGCTCAATCACCCTGGGCATCCCCAGTGGTACTGGCTTTGAAGCCCGACGGAACCTGGAGGTTCTGTGTCGACTACCGCCGGCTCAATGCCGTGACTGTTAGGGACACGTACCCTATCCCTCGTATGGACGAGTGTATTGACTCCATTGGAGACGCCACCGTGTTCACGGCCCTCGATGCCAATTGGGGATACTGGCAAGTACCTGTCAGACAAGAGGATCGCGACAAAACCGCATTCACCTGCCACGCAGGAACGTACCACTTCAAGCGGATGCCATTTGGGTTAACCAAAGCCCCTGCCACCTTTCAGCGTGCAGTAGATATTCTACTCAACCGCTTTAAGTGGCGGAGTTGTCTGGTCTACCTTGATGATATTATCATCTTCTCCAACTCGTTGGACGACCATCTCACTCACGTCCGAGACGTGCTGACCGTACTCCGCGATGCGGGAATTACCCTCAAGTTGAGGAAATGCGAGTTTTTCACAGATACTGTGAAGTATCTGGGTCACATTATCCGTCCTGGACGGTTAGCGATCGAGAAAGCTCGAGTCAAATCCCTCGTCGAGGCGAAAGAGCCCGTACTCAAACGGAACTGCGCTCCTTTCTGGGGCTGGTCAACGTCTATCGACGGTTTATCCCGAACTTTTCGGATACTGCGGCGCCCCTGAACGCGTTGTTGCGAAAGGGAACCCCCCAAAACTGGGAACATTTACGCCCGAGCAATCGGAAGCCTTCAACTCCTTGAAGGAGGCTGTCACATCAGCACCAATCCTACATCTCCCAAAACTTGGGTTGCCATACTCCGTAGATACGGACTCGAGCGACTACCAAGTCGGGTGTGCTCTTTTTCAAACCACCCCCGATGGGGAACGACATCCAATTGGTTATTGGTCGCGCTCGCTCAATGTTCATGAGCGGAACTACTCCGTATCGGAGAAAGAGTGCCTCGCCGTCGTATGGGCGATGACCACTCTGCGCCCCTACCTTATGGGAATTCACTTCACCGTGTACACGGATCATTCCTCATTGAGGTGGTTGATGAATATCTCCGACCCGTCGGGACGCCTCATGCGCTGGAGACTCCGCCTCGTGGAATATGACTTTCAAGTCATTTATAAAAAGGGCGCGCAGAACACCCAAGCCGACGCTCTGTCGCGGTTACCCACAAGTGGGGAAGCACTCCCAACGGAGGATGATGAAGTCCCATGTTTCATGTCTATAGACCCGGATGATCCGGAATGTGCCGTCGAGGCTGGGCCAGAAAACTGGGACGAGGATGCTGATTTTGACGAGCTACTCGCATTGCGAGATGAATCTGAGAACCCGTTACTGTAGTGCAATGCATTCCCGCGTACGGGCGATGGTGAAACTCATATCTGAGGTGTACTCGGTGCGAGCGATGAAGCGGGATGCATGAATTTTAGCCCCCGTTTACCGGGCTAATTAGCGGTCGGGTTACCCAGGGTGGTTATGGGAACATTCATACTTTGTGGTACTTGCCTGGCAAGGGTGGTGGACACGTGGCTACAGCCCCGGCCAGGAGGCCCAAAATGGCTACTTATTTTAGTATAGTTTAGGGGTTAATTTTACTTAGGCTAGTGCACTACCTACTGTACTGCACTGAGCTAGTACTTGAGCGTCGGCCGCACGGCGGCGAGCTCACCAAGAAAAGTAACAAGAGTTCGGCTCTGACTCTATTCGCCATGCGAAGTGTCTAACTCCTCGCGGAGGTACACCGCTTGCCGATAGTTTCACCCGACTCGCACCACCGAGGAGACCGTGCTCGTCGTACCCAGTGGGTTGTGACCACTCGTGGTATTCGTTGTTGTCGTGTGACCGCCCGTACAGGCCCTATCTCCGCCCAGTTTTGGGTATTGATATTACCGACGTGTGTCGTGAGACCGTGAGACCATCCCTTCCCTTCATATCCCCTAACCGCCGCGCGGTGCGTGTTCGTGTGTGTGTGACGGCACCCCCCTCCGGGGTCTGTTCCCGCTTTCCGCACGCCCCGTCGGTGGTCCCTTTCCCCCTTTTGTTCCACTGTTCGCAGGCTACTTCCGGACCAGCCGTGGTTCCGACCCGTTCTAACCCCTAAACCTCCGAGGTACATCCAGGCTCCCGACGGAGTTACACCCGTCATACGGGACACGGAGGGCTCTACCCAGCTGGGCCTACCTCTCCAAGAGAGCAAGGCTTCGAGCTGCCTTGGGTGCCTTTCCCACACCGGGATTGCACCACAAGTGGTCTCCCGACCTAGAACGGGTTTGGCTTTCAAGCCGGCCTGTCGGAAGTCCGTTTCCCCTTTTCCCTTTTATCCCTTTTTGCTCCTTCGTTGAGATTCCCAAGCCGTGGGACTGGTGAAGTAAGCCGTGGACGGCTATCTGCAGTATGCTACCCACAGCTCCGAGTTCCCCCAGGAATGGTCCGCAACGGAACGCCGCAGCGGCAAGATCACGAAGGTCCGTTCCGGAACAACTACTTACCAATGCCGTCGGTCTGGAATCCCAAGGAATCCCATCGGCAACCTCGGTGCCTCGAGCCGTGACAGCTGTGGCCACTACGCCACCTCCGGTGGTCGAAACGCCGTCGGCTGTCCCCCCGAGACCCGGGTCGCCTAAGTACCATCTCCTCGAGTCGAGAATCGACATTGCCAATGTGGCCCACGCCTCCCTCTCGCAGCAAGTTACCGAGTTGGAACGGCGATGGAGTGACTCCCTGGCTCGGGATTACTCGGGAGATATTCGTCTCCTGAGAGCTGATGTGAATTCCATTCTGGAGTGTCTGGGTACTCCGGCTGCCTTCGTAGAAGGATATCGGGAGTTCGTGGAGGAAGTTAAAACCCATATGATGCGGGTAACCGGACGTATGGACACGCTGGAAGCGTTGCTCAGAGAAGACCTGAACGCTCCGAGACAGGAGGAAGTGAAGGTCATCTCAACCCAACACCGCTCCAGTCACCTCCCCCGTCACCCTGGAAAGAGAGTTCATCGTTATGAAGTTTCGCCAAGTTCTGACTCGGAAACAAGTTCGAGTAGCTCGTCTTCGAGATCATCGCGTGAAGGGAGAGGCCGCCGTCGCGGAGAAGAACCTAGTTCGAGGGCTACCTACACCTCCCATGGAGCAATCCGTGCGCGGGAGAAAGGTCGCCGTCATTTCGGCTTGAAGGAATTGAAACCGACGAATCCCCTTTACAGGAAGCTGTTGTCCTATCGTTATTACCGATTGGAAGACTCTTCGGGCACTCGAAGTTCGAGAGACACCGGTCGGGTGAAGGATCTCATACGTCGTATGAATGTGACGATGCTTAAGCAGAAGTTCTCCGGTGAAGATCCGATCCTCGTGTTGGATTTTCTGGCCCGCTTTGTGCAGGAAGCAGACGTACTCGAAATGAGTGAGGCGCAGGCATACGTTGCGTTGCCCTACTTTCTTTCAGGAATGGCTGAAGATCAGTACAACTCGGTCAGGGGTTCGTCCAGGGCCTCAGAAGGAGGTGTTACGTGCTGGCCCGAGGCTGTACACTACCTGCTCAGGTCGTACGCGACGGGAACTGCAATCAGTCAAGCCATCGTGGCGGTTCGCGATACGAAACAGAAGCCTGGTGAAACGGAAACGTCGTATTCAACTCGCTTGAATAAAGCGTTTCATCGTTGTGGAAATGTGTTTACCGCTTTTGAGCGTTGCTCCATGCTGGTGGATGGTTTAGATCCTGGTATCAGGGCACTGGTGTCCCGCTACAGGGAAGAGAAGCGCAAGGCGACGTATCTGGAACTGGTCCAGTACGCGCAGGCTGAGGGTGACACCCTCAGAGCGAGAGACCCGAGACGTCGGTCGTCGAAGGCTCTCTTCGTCGAGAACGAGGCTTCCTCGGCATCTCTCCCTAACCCGGGACCACCTTCCGGATTTGCGGATAACATCCAGTATCTTGGCAGTCTTGAACAGTCGTTGGCAACCTCGGAACTGCCGTCCACGGTTACACCACCCGTGGTAGATCCGGCCTTTTACGCAAACCCCGGTCGGGTTCCCCCAGCCCCGCTAGCCTACGCGTCGAGCGCCACAAGACACTCCCGCCCGGGATGGTCCAACCCGAAGCAACTAGCATTCCAACCACAACACCCTCAGCACCGCGGAATGATGTCCCACGCCACCGGAACACGTTCAGCCCCACTGATTTGCTACATTTGTTACCTTGAAGGTCATACTGCGTCGCAGTGTACCCTCCCCATTCGCGAGATGTGGAAGATCGTGGGAAATTATGAGAATCTCCCACCGGAGCATAAGGCTCGTGTCCCGAGTAATTCGTATGAAGACGCAAAGGCTGCGGTCCACAATGCTCAAGCTCGAGAAGCCGCGAAAACCGCGAACGGTAACAACCCTAACCTTTCGGAACGGGCTCAGCCGCACCCAGCGGTCGATTCGGTCCCGAAAAACTAATCTTGGGAGTCTCCCCCACGGGAGGGGTGTCTTCCAAGCCGAAGTTGGAGACGCCTGAGGCGCCACCGCTTCGCTCCCCTGCCAAAATCCTTACGAGGAAACTGGCTCAAGAAGACGTGAGCTCGGACCACTTAGTGGCTCTGCGTCGTCCGTGGATACGGTCCCGTAACCTCCGCATCCCGGATCGAGTTTTGGTAATGGCCAAGAGGAACTATAAAGTTTATAGTGACCTCGGTCTCTCTAACCAGTTCATGGTTCGTCAGTTATCTGTCCTGGATACAGGTGCCGCTCCGAACCTGATCAATATCGGGATTATTCCACCCGCCATGCGGAAATGCATTCGCATTGGTCCAAGTCTGGATCTGGCGGACGCTAATAACAACCCGCTCCAGACTCTTGGAACAATTCCTCTGGTACTCAGACTAGGCACCTACGTGGTGAAGTTGGACTTCATCGTATGCGATTCTCTTGCTGCACCGGTCATCCTCGGTTGTGATTTCTGTGACCGCTTCGTGGAAGCTATCCGCCCTCGCTCCAGATCCGTAGAATTGGCCAACGGTTCGACCATCCCGATTGTACGGAAGCCCTTGCGACACGCCTCCCGTAAACGGGTACCTTTAACCTGCTGCTCAGGAAGCGTCAATGTGGATCGAGCATCTACGAAGATTCGCGTCGCGGAACCAGTTTCGATCCCGAAGGAATCTCAGGTGTGGGTCTCAGTAACATCCAAACACCACGGGTTGCAGGTTGTTCAACCGCTCCCCTCGCTCTACGAACAGCGCCGTCTCGCATTAGCAAATGGGATCGTATCCGTCGAGCCGGACAAACCTTTAAGGTTCTCGTTGCTAACCTCGGAACTACCACTCAGTGGTTGGTTAAAAACCAGGTCCTGGGCAACATGCTTCCGCATCCGTTGGCTATCCTTCCTACAAAGATTCCGATATCCGACGTTCTCGGAATACAAGACCCTAAGGAGGGGGAGGAGGTCCCGTTCGTTCCGTTGGATTCCGCCCGGGAAAGTTCAGATTCGACTGTCGAAGAAGCTCAGAAGAGCACGACTTCAGCATCGGCAGATACTGCGTTAGACCCAGAACAGGCTTTGGATAAGTTGGAACTGGATACACATTAATGAATCTCATCGTGAGAAGTTTCGTGACATGCTCAGGGACTTTACCGCCATTGTGGGACGGTTCCCTGGGGACGATAGGGGTAACGAACATCGGATTGATTTGTTGCCGGATACACGGCCTATTGCACAGCAACCCGTATCGGGCAGGCCTAAAGCAAGGGGGGAAGAGAAATCTCAGGTGGAGAAGATGCTGCGAGCTGGAGTTATCGAAGCAGCACAATCCCCTTGGAGCTTCTCCTGTTGTCCTTGTTCCGAAAGCCGATGGATCATGGCGTTTCTGTGTGGATTACCGCCGCCTGAATGCGGTTACTGTCAAGGACGTCTATCCGATTCCACGAATGGACGAGTACATTGACTCCTGGGGAGCCGCAACGGTGTTCACTACCCTCGCGATGCCATTCGGGATACTGGCAGGTTCCCTATTAGGAAGAAGATCGTGATAAGACCGCGTTTGTGTGCCATCAAGGACTATATCGCTTTAAGCGAATGCCGTTTGGACTAACGAATGCCCCAGCTACATTCCAACGGGCAATCGATATCCTCTTGGCGAGGGTTCAAATGGACCAGCTGTCTGGTATACTT